>JACTTY020000007.1:6000000-6600000 GCA_014595695.2 Epargyreus clarus clarus | reverse complement strand
GATAGTGATGCCCAAGAAGCCCATTTAAAGATAAAGCCTACCTGTTATTTAATAATAGGAAAACCAGGGCTTGGTTCATACACACTTGGTGAAAGTCTTTCAAAGAAGTTGAATTGTGTTCATTTGTCATCTAGAAATGTTTTACTTGAAGAAATTGAACAGAAAAGTCCCACAGGAATGTGTTTAGATTATAATATGAGGCACAATAAAGTTTGTAAATTTGACTATATATTAAAAATCATGCAAACAAAATTGGAATCACCGGTTGTTAAGCATAAGGGATATGTTATATCAGGTTTACCTCTTGTAACTTCAAGTAAGAGGGAACAATATCTTATGAACAATTTGTATGCAGAGGAATCTCTAAAAATTGTAGAAGAGTTACTTTACGACTTGATTTGGAACCTTAAAAGAAAGAAACCCAAACAAAAAGTACAAAAACCGTCACCACACTCTTCAATAAGCAGTGAAGTTGATCAAGCTGATGAAGAAGAGGTTGAAGAAGAACAACCGCCAGAAGAAGTGGAAGCTGAAGAAGTAGAAGAGCCACCTGTAGAGATGCCCAAATATCTGTTAGATATTTGTAGTGATGTTATTATCTATCGCAATATTTCCTACACTACGAAGAAAATTATTCTGTTGGAGCAATCTGTAGAACTTTTCAATTTTAAACCTGATGTCATAATACATATTATAAGTCCAGATATAGATACATTGACTAAAAAGAGCCGAAAGTACTTCAATTGTTTAAACAACATGAACGCTTTTAATCCTTTTTCATCATTTAGTGACTTAGAAACACGGTGGCCCAGTAAATATACTATGATTGATTATAGTAAACCTTATGATAGTCATATTTTCAATCCAAAATATAGCTGCAAGCATCCAATTAATTTTAAATTTAATTCTGTGAATCAGATATGTAATTACAAGAATTGTATTGATCCATTCTTAGAACAAAAGCTTCTGGATTATGATTCTAAATATATATTAAAAATTGATGGCCGCACCTCTGTTCACCAAATGTTACATTATATTATGGGAAAATTACTTTTGATGTCTATCAAGCCTGTTCTTATACCAAAACCTTTATATCTTGAAGAGTCTCCTGAAGATCCAGAAGAATTTTGGAGTACAGTTAAACAGTTAAATACCATTAGAAGTGGAGTTCTGAATTTTAATAGATATCCATCTCTATGGTATACAAGATGTCCTGTTGAATTACAAAAAAGGCGAGCAGTGGAAGGAAAATCCAAATTAGCCGTATCATTATTCAAACATGTCTATCTTTTATCATCACTAGATGCTATGGTTTCATTTTGTAAAAATCCCCGACCTTATCTAAAGCTTGAATACTTGGAACCAACTTGTAGAGTTATTATTATAGGAACTAAGTCTTCCGGGAAGACAATGATTGCAGAATGCATGTCGTGGCTATTTGACACACCAATTTTATGTTATAAAACCTTTTTAAACAACGAAAAACGAAAGAAATACGATAGTTTTTCTAAATCCATTTTGTCAGAAATTATAGCCACCATTGAGGACGCTAGATTTATGAAGTGGCAGAGTGCAGAGATAGAAAGAAGTTCAAATTTAAATAAATGGCTTACTTCAGTATTAGCTGAATTGAAAAAGTATGTTAGTTTATTCCAAAGAAATTCAAGGATTCTAGGTGAAGAAGAAATGATAGAGGAGCAAAATCCTTTATCTGAAAAGGAATTGAAAAATATGGAGAAGTTAAAAAATAAACTATCATTTTTACCTATACTGAATGATTTAGACTTATGTAAAACCGCTATTTTAGATAATAATCTTTTAATGTATGCTCCGACCGAATTAACTACTGAAACAGTTAGGCCTACTTTACCTGTCCTCGGTGATATAGATGTTACTGAAGCTATCTCTGCATATATATTGGCCAATGATTTGCAAAAAGATATTGAACCCACTACTGAAGAGCTGATGACTGAAATGGTACAAATATTATTAACCATTGACAAGGAATCTATGGATACTGACCAAAGGTATGGTAAATTTATAATTGATGCTTTTCCATCGGATCCAGAATTCTGGGGATACCTGGGCGAATATAAACTACTACCTGACTATACCATAGTTTTAATGGAAAACAAAGAAGTCGACATAGACCTTTTAAGGACTTATCTTATTATTGATAAATCACCCAAAAAATATCAAGAAAGATATCTTTTATCATCTGACCCTCTAGTAAAAACAAAACAACGATACAAGATGCCCGATGATAACATTTCTTTAGACGTTCAGATACTAGTACAAGAGTTGTTGATTAATGTTTTTGATTTCATTTTTATGGAACAGGATAAGGCAAATGAGTCTGCAGAATCGCTTACATCATTTATTGAAGCAATTGATAAATTCCGTGAAGAATGGGATTCTGTGAAATTGAAATTGGAGGAAAGTTCTAAAGCTGTCATTATAGTAGAAATTGAAAATAAGACCGATATTGAAGTGTTAGACGAAGTGTTGTTAAAATTAAGACAAAGTTATTGCTTATCTTGCACACCTTTAGACAACGCTGAATTGGAAGAAAAGGATGATGAATATAATGTCATCCAAGATATGTTAACGTATAATGACCCTTATTATTCTGGAGAAACTAACATTTACTGCCCTATTGCTTATTATGACCATAATGTGATATGGGAAGGGAAACCAGATTTTTGCACGCAATTTGATAACAAATCTTATTACTTTTCTAAGGAAGAATGTTTAGAAGCATTCCAAAAAGACGTCACTAAATATCAGTCACTCAGTAAACCATTTAAATCTTTGCCTCCTCTGAGAATTTGTGTGATAGGAAGCATTGGTAGTGGGAAAACAACTCTTTGTAAACAGATAGCAAAGGAACTAGGCCTAATCCATGTTGACTTTGCAGAACTTATCAACCATTATTTCATACCTAAACATTTTAAGAAATTTGGTCGACAATACGAGAATAGTTTCAAAGATACTCCTATAGATGACGAAGTTGTCATGGAATTTCAAGCAGATGAAGAAAACGATAAATACGTATCGGACATTTTAGGAAATGAAAATGAAATTCGACGGATATTATACAATTACTTTGAAAAAGGAGCTCCATTAATTCCTGCGTTCATACAGAAACTCGTTAAATTATTATGGTCCACTAAGCCCTTTTCAGAAATTGGATTTGTATTAGACGGTTTTCCAAAACTACCTACTGATGTAGAGGAAATGGAGGCTTGTTTTTGTATACCTGATTTAATAATCGATTTACAAGGAAGTCCAGAGAAAACACTCGAAAGACTGTCATCAAAAATGCTGAAAAGATGGAAAAATCAGTTAAATGAAGCAAAAAATGAAGTCAGGATTAAATTTGAAAAAGTACAAAAGGAATGGTTTGACACAATAACAAAAGAAGTAGTAATCAAACTGATAAGTGATGAAATTATAAACAACATATTTAAAGACATGAGCGTGACCGATATTCATCCTGAAGTACCTACGTCTTTTCAAAGTGCTATCATTGACGCTCATCCTTCTGGTTCCGCAAATGTTGATGCAAATTTGTTTAACTTGTATAATGAAATGATTCAAATTAATCCCGAGCCGGTTGACCAGACGCAATGGGAAAAGGCAGAAGATGTTTTAGAAAGAATAAATTCAAGATTGGAGAGTATTTTTGAAATAGACGATGAAAATATACAAACATTAAAAGACATTCTAAGTGAACAAAAAATCAAAAATATATCTCTTAATGGAAATAAATCCGCAGTCAAAGTCATGAGAACTCTACTTCCTAAACTTTCTTTTTTAAGAAACAGACAAGAATCATTTTTTGAACAAACTTTCATAATTACTTGTGACATTGCAGAAACATTGTTAATGGAGGGATTTTACTTAATAAGTAAATTTAATCGAATGTGTCCTGTTTATATATTTGAGAATTCTCAAACTATATCAAATCCGTATAATGCGTGTAAACGTATTAATAAAATATTTCCTGTCATTCATCGCCCCTATATATATTTTTTGAGTTCTATTGCTAATGTAACGAAATTTCGAACTAATCCTCTCAAATATATTGAAAACAATGCTATCAACTCCTACTGGGAATATCCACTACGAATTGGCGTTATTGGACCGGGAAAATGTGGAAAAAGTGAACTGGTGTCAAAACTAGCTAAGCGTTATGGATTAATCAGCATATCTAGAGGTCAGGCTATAAGGCACGTTTTGGAAAACATGGAGTGGACAGAACTAGCTGCTAAAATGAAAGCAACACTTCAATTGGGAGAATGCATTGATAGTGAATTAATTATGAATGCGGTGCATTCTGTTACCATCGATCACCGTGTGGTAACAAATGGTTTTGTTTTCGATGGTTTCCCTGACAAACCCGCGGAAGCTAGTGAACTTCAGAGATTAGGACTATATCCACTTATTATAATCGACATAACTTGTAGTAAATATACTGTCGCGAAAAATTCGCAAAACGAAGTTTATTTTCCCTTACTGAAATATAAACCGCCTTATTCACGACCCTTTATAGAGTATCGATACGACAAATGGCAAGAGAATTGCTACGCAATAAAACAATGGATAGACGGCGATATTCAAAATCTTTATACCGTTCGTGGAGACTCCTCAAGGTGGCAGTGCTTGCATGATACTACTCGTTTCATTGAGGATATAATTTCTAAAGTAAATTATTATTTATGTAACGTAAAAACAAAAATTGTACCGGTCCGTGTAATGTGTTTCTCCAATGAAATATTTGAACAACGAATGTCCTCTTTTAAAAATATGTGTCCAATTTGCCTTCGTAATAATGTTCTGCGACATAGTGGCTTTCCTGTTGACAAAAAGGGTCTAGTCCAGTCTGGAGATACTTTATATTGGTTCTGTCCTGATCATATGGAGTTGGGGCTATCTAAGCCAAACATTTACTTGAAAGGAAAGATAAATGTACCAGAAGTTCCAGTTGCTGTAAAAATAATAAGCCCAACATTGCTTTACGAAAACGGAATTTGTATAGTTACATACGCTAAAAATCTGCCGTCTCAGAAAATTGTTAAAGGTGATAAAAAATTTGCTGCCAGTTACGGTGGGAAATATTATTTATTATGTAGTGAAAAATGTCAACAAACTTTTTTAGCTAAACCTCATACGTATTATGATGTTACTGTATTCAAGCAGCCTGCATTTCCTAAGCTATCGTTAAAGAGTTTACCAAATCTGGGCTATTTAGAACAAACTGTAGGAAATATTTTGACGAAAGCATGTTGTTCCGTTACTGTTGCCCGACCGAAGTATCCCGGTCTCGATATTAGAGTATCTGGCTTATTGCATGTAGCTTTGTTTCTTAAAATTAATAATCCACTAGTTACAAAACCTGTTTTACCAATGTATGAAAAAGCCTTCACGGTTTATGATGCTCGTTGCAAGCTTATACACGACATAAGTTCTCGTTTACGGTCTGTCGATAACCCGTTTGCGAAGTATCCAACGCGATGCCGTCCACGAAGAATTGACTCTGAAACTGTCGGAAAAGTTTCCAGCGTCGTTTCATCTTCAAGAAGCCTTTCTTATTGTTCGGAGTTTAACAAAGTTGTTAATCCTCTTGTTTAGTTTTTGCTATATTAATTTTGTTGTTATCTTCTCAATAAATATTTTACGTTTATGCATGATTCGTCTTTTTAATAATTATTCATTTAGTTCAATTGTTACTACTATCTGAGAGGTAAAGTTAATTCTTATCTAAATTGTAATTCCAATAAAGGTAATGTATGCAGTTATCTAACGATCACTTGTCTTTGTTTCAGCAAGTAGGGTACCAGTCCCCGACGAGCGTTTTGACTACCTTTGTCAATACCATAAGCCTGCAAGGTAAGTAAACTAATGCACATAGTTTAGAAATTACATATATTATGTTTACAATATTAATTTTTGTTTTACAAAAAGATAACATTCTGTTTTACCCGACTGCGATGTTAGTTACTGTAAATGTCTCTGACACGTCCTACAGCCAAACGGCTTAACAGATTTTAACATTTTTGACATATCATATTATGATATGAGGTATCGTTGGATTCGTCAAAATTGTGTGATCTTGCTATCGTTGGGGAGTGGTCTTTTCTTTCGCTTTGACTTAGTTTTAAAGGCAGTAATATATATTTTTTAATGCAGCAAAGTACCAGCTTTCCTGAATGTGGTCGACATCGCCGGTCTCGTGCGCGGCGCAGCGGAGGGCCAAGGACTTGGGAACGCTTTCTTGTCCCATATCAAAGCATGCGATGCCATATTTAATTTATGTCGTAAGTACATTTTTTCTTATATTTTATGAGGTTGAAGTAGCATATGATCATGCACTCCATCTAATGGTAAGTGGTCACTGCCACACGTCTAAGTACGACTGTAATCTGTGAACAACTCCATACAGAATGGATTCTACCTTTTCTTTTTATCGACAAGGGGAGACACTTTCAAAGAAGTATCCGATGCCGTGTGACAACGCCAGATTACGTAGCATTTTTGTCACACAATCGCCAGGTGGCCATCAACGCCACGTAGAGGACTGAGATCTCCATCCGAAAGCAATTCGCAATATTTTGGCCAAATAATAATTTCTATTAAGTATGTTAAAGGGTATCTCGCTTAAACTTGACTATATTTCAGGTGCATTTGACGATGAAGACGTGATCCACGTGGACGGAGACGTGAACCCGGTGCGAGATCTGGAGACAATCGGCGAGGAGTTGCGGCTGAAGGACGAGGAACAGTTGATGCAGACCATCGAGAAGCTCGACCGCTCTGTGAACCGTGGCGGCGAGAAGAAACTTAAACCGGAATATGTAAGACTTTATTATCTGAAGTATATTCCCCAGACATATCCTTTCATGCTATGGTTTGGCCACCAGTTTGGTGGTCTACCGCGCAGAAGTTTTCTGGTGTAATCCATCGCCAACGTACAAATTATGAATTTTGGGTTCTATGCTGGGTCTGGCTTTTTTTTTTTGTTCATGAGGGGGAAACCTTCAAAAGGTACCCGATGCCGTGGGAGCGACACAGGGTTATGTGGGACTCATACCGCACTAAAACCCCCGCAGTGGCCGACCTCGGCGCTTGATGGAGAATACTGGGTCTGGCTGTTTGTCTTACTGTATTTACCTATTAAAGGCACCCATGGCAGATACACCTGTTATTAAATTTCCTATACCATGTTAGAAAATGTTTAAAAAGTACATTCTAAAATGCGATCTGCATCTATCAGTGAAAGCCATGTTGATCGTAATATATATTTTGTTCACTTTTAATTTACAGGATTCTTTGATGAAGATTAAGACTGTTCTTGTTGATGAGAAAAAACACATTCGTTTTGGTGATTGGAGTGCTGCGGATGTAAGTAATTTCTTATACTATTATTTTTTTATATTGTAAAGGACTCTTCGAAAATCAGTTTCTTTCAAAGTATTTCCTAGTTCACAATGATCAAGACCATATAATGCTGTGCAGACTTTACACGTTTTTGTATTAAACTTTATAACTTCTATAAATTTTAACAACAATTTTCTGAAGAAGATAAAGTTTCATAACATCACAATATACATTTCAGATTGAAGTTTTGAACAAATACCTTTTCCTCACATCAAAACCAGCACTATATCTTGTGAACCTGTCTGAAAAAGATTATATACGACGAAAGAATAAATGGTATGTATTAAATATTTAAACCTCATTTGTGTAATTTTTTTATCTATCCATGAGTTAAATCCATCGAACATACATGCAGGCCATGCCGACGAATTCCCTGGCGTGTAATATTTTATTGTCCTTTTAGTATTAGTAAATATGATAAATTATATATATGACACTGAAAAATATCTGAATAAAAATGCAAATTGTTCATGCATTTCAAAGCTGAAAATGCATATATTATACTTGATTTTTTTATATACTTAGTACTTTTTGTTTCCAGGTTACCAAAGTTGAAGGAATGGATCGACAAGAATGACCCCGGCGCGCCACTTATACCATTTTCGGGTGTCTATGAAAGTAAACTGTTAGATATGGATCCCCAGGAGAGGGAGGCGTTTCTAAAAGAAAATGTACCCAGGTAAAATATATAATTTATTTTTTAATCATTTTTATGTAATGAGAGTAAGAAATAACCAAGTGCTTGGGGATATGTAGCGACATTTATGTATGCATTTTGCCACTTGACTAAGTTGTCACGCCAAATACATCTTACAGAACCGTTGCAAACTATGACAAAGAAAAAACAGATTGCACTGCAAAACTCTAAAATGGTACAATTTATTTTTGTAATGTTCACGGATTAATTCTCACTCAACTTTTATTTCTAGACCAAATTTAACAAAAAAATACTTGAGATTTGGTTATTAACAACGGATATTGAAATTAAAGTAAGAATTCTGATATCGTATAAGATGCACTTTTATTGTTCATAAACTTGGAAGTGACACAGAGCACAGTATATCCACAGAGTATATCAAAAATGCAGAACACAGATAATAAAGGCAACATAAGCTCCTCTAACGGCAAGAAACAGAATATTTTGACATAATACAATTTATAACTTAACAAAAATAATTAAAATCCTAATTTAAATTGAAAGAGAAATATTTCAAATTTGTTTATTTGTATTTCAGTGCTCTCGATAAGATTATCGTCCAGGGATACAAAGCCCTTCAGCTAGAATACTTCTTCACTGCTGGCCCTGATGAAGTTAAAGCTTGGACAATACAGGTATGTGTATAATTTACTAATTGCAATCATAATTATTATGAGTTGAGTATTTTTATAGTTAATTATTTCAACGAATGAATATGTCGCGTTATCGCAGCGAACACATGACGGACGTTGAAGGGCATTTACTAGAATACAATACTTTAGAATTAGCTAGTGTTTTTTGTCAGTATTTAATGATAATATTATTTATTTTCCAGAAAGGTACAAAGGCGCCCCAAGCCGCTGGTAGGATCCACACGGACTTCGAGAAGGGCTTCATCATGGCGGAAGTCATGCACTTCAAGGACTTCAGAGAGGAGGGCACTGAGGCAGCTTGCAAGGCGGCTGGCAAATACCGGCAGCAAGGTAAATGTCGGATAAACAACCTTAAATTCAATAAATATGAGGAAATGTTATCATAAATTATGGTCTTATATGATTAAAAGTATTTTAATGGATCTGTCCTACTATGGTCGCCGTTAGGTATAAGATGACTACTTCAGACCCTTAGTATGGATTCAGTATATGGCTGGTAATTAATAGGTATAGACAAGACATTTACATCATAGATAAGTATAGATATCTCACCGCCTTGTAATTGAAGGAAGCCAAGGCTTAAACGGCTGACTATTCTGTCAGCCATATAATGGCTGTCATATAATTTACGTGGAACAATGCCGACATGCGCAGTTAAGTGGTGCAAAAAACTCGAAATCTAAAAAGTGCGGAGAAATATCATTTCATTCGTAAATGATCTAAAAACTACACTTTTTTTAATATTTTTCACACACGAAAATAGATGACAGTGACAATTTCAATTGTCAAAACTGGTTACATTTTCTTATATTAGAAGTGAATAATCTTTACTAATGATTAACATTGCTATTATTTGTCTGTGTACTTTAGAGAGACAAAATCGTTTAGACTAGAAAGCTAGCTCTGCTAGATTAAAAAAATCATTAATTATTAGATTACTATTGAAACTTGATTGAAATCCATTTTTCAATTTAACTCTATCAATGTTTTTAAAAACAAAGGTACGTGGTAACTGACTTATACCTAAGTCTGCTAAGTTATGGGTATGAATCCCGACTTAATATCTCTATGAAATCGGCAATAATTATGTATTCTAATTTTAGATTTACAGCCGTATGATATAAAAATATTTCCATTCTAGGCCGGAATTACGGAGTGGAGGACGGAGATATAATCTTCTTCAAGTTCAACGCGGGCGCCGGCTTGAAGGACGCTAAGAAGAAATGACGAAACAAAGTGTTTTTGCTGTTAGTACACCTGTTGTACTTCAACCTCGCGATGTACACGTTGCTACACGTCGCGGATTAGGATATGCAAGGACATTTTTTACACTAATGCACGGTATATGTAGCTATGACATATATTAGGTTAAATTGTAGAAGATTTTTTTCAAGTTGAGCTATGAAGCAGCTAAATCGCAGTACTTAAAGTACTCTAAAATTATTATGCAAGGGCCATTCACTATATGTATAGTTTCTTGATAATGTAGTATGAAGCCGTCATCGTTTTATAAGCTTTTATAACCAGATCTCATTTAACTTGCCTTGTTAGTTTGTATGTATGTTGTTGTAAAATTTTGCAACTGTATTTAAAAATAAAACTAGCATTTAAAGCCGATTGAGCTAAAATTTTGTAAATAAGTTTGAATGACAATGAAAACTTCCGTGTCTTTTAAAACTTTTAAGAGAGTCGGTATCGTTCAAACTTGAACTCTTGTGAACACGTGAGCTCGCGTGTTCTATCCCCCTTTGATTTTTTGTGTGTATATAATCTAATATCGCCTATATAGGTTACCAACACAAACTAATTAATTACTACTAGTGTTTTAAATACTGTGATTTGAGTCTTGCTATATTTACGATAATATGTGTTATAACTACATGTAGACCGCGCCTTAATTATTTATATCTCTTCGCTATTATTAAATAATACTTCACTGGTGTGTATAAGCAAGTGCATTATTCGTATAACGTAACAAAATTGTAAACTCACGGTGTATCGTATGTTGGCTTAAATAATATATATTATTGATAATAATTATAGAACTTCAACAAGTTCCTCTATTCTTGTTATTTTGACCTTTCCGCCGTCATTAAAATCTTCAGTAGCGTCAGTAAACATCTTTTCAAGAACAATTCGCAGTTGTTTCAAGAATTTCTTCAGATTTATATGCGACAGAACGTCTTGGTCGGTGATTGTAGCTAATTTTTCTTTGTCCTTCTCAGATTTTTTGATAACATTATTAAGTAAATATGATGTTGCTTGAGTTACCGCTTCTTCCCATTCCTGTGAGTATTAAATAAAAAAGTACAGTATAAGAGTATATTCAGACTCATTTAATATTTTTAGAGAAAAAATATGTCTGTATATCGATAAAAATATTAAATTGGCTAAAGCTTTTATATTACCTGAGAGTGCTCATATAAAGAAGATAATGACAACGTTTCATCTATGAGTTTAAACGTAAAATCTTCATGTACTGTATGTTTAAGTATGCATGTAACTAAATTGCCTACAGCAGACAAAGTACATCCAGCTCTGTAATAAGAAAAGCGGGAATCTATAGTGTTCTTGAAAAGTCATAATTGCATTCAGGTTGAAGGAAAATATCATAAGAATCAATATTCAGAGACGATCCTTGTTAAGGACGAACATCAACAACATTTGGTGGAGAAAAATACAGAAATAGAGTGTGGTGCACCTGTGTTTCTGTTTGATAAATTATATAATAATGTAAATGTAATAAAGCAAACATATTCTACGTTAATATAATTACCGGCAAACTTTTTCTCTGCTCTCAATAACAGATTCAGCAGACTTAAGCAAGCGTTCGTGGGTATCTCTCATGAGGAACTCCAAAGGTTCGCAGTCGCCTGGCGGTAAAGAGCCGTACTGTACTAACAATCGTTTTTGAATCACCATAAACTGTCTCTGTAGGACGCTGAGTTCGTTCTAAAAATAAGAATCAACTCTCATTAAAATGTAATACAATTTTTTCCCGGTAAGTTTTCGGGATTACTACTGGCTTAAATATTATTTACTATAACCCTTTGCTACACATTTTTGAGCGTATGAAGACATGGAAATCCCGGCGAGGTACTAAGTGTACCTACTTACAAAGTTTTACAGCTACAAAAGGTAGTTTAATTATATCAGATACCTACTTAAGTAATTATAAGCTTACTTCCATATTTTGCAACGTAATCCTTTCTTTGGCGTGAGCTTCAATACTTTTTAAAAATTTGTGTACGATTTGTTTTATCAGTTCCATATTCAGCTGAAAAGAGATCCGAAACTTCTTCGTACCCATACGTGTATGATATTCTATTAGTTTATTGATAAAATTATCCAATAATGGTGAAATATCGGAAAATTCACTTGCTTCAATTGAGTACCATTGCGCATTGTTTTTCACTGTGACAACTTGTTTAGTAGTTCTGTATAAAAATGTTATTGATTCCTTTGGCTCATGGTTTATTAACAATTCTTCGGTTGTGAAGTCTACAAAAATAGATAAGGAAATAATTATAAAATTTGACTTTTGAAGATAGTTGGCCGCCATTCCAATCCAAAAAGTCCAATGTAATGATAACATCGTTTTAAAGTTTTAGTGCGGTACTAGTTTCTTATATGAAAGGTGTAGGTAAGTATTTCAAGCGACCTTACTTAGTCCTTAAGGGTGTATGTGCAATAATAATCAACCTCAGGTAGAAATCCTTCTCTATATTATGGAGCCGATTACAGATGTCTATTTAATTGCGATAGTACCTACCTAAATACTCCCATCAGGCGGTGGTATATTCCCGTAGGCTACTTGAATCTTATAAATTAATACCTCTTTTATATGTCTCACCTGTAAAAATATCCTTTAAGTCGCATGGATGATTTGTAAGCAAGTTTATTTGGATACTGTTGTCCGTGTCAGCAGTTACTGGCGAACAGTACAAGCTCAATGGTAACAATGCTTTTTGCGGTAGCACGTATATTTTTCCAGCACTGTCAATGATTGTAAATAGGATTCTAATCCACGTATCCGATATATCTGCCTCACTGGTTAAAAACACTTGGATCTCTACTATTTCAGTGCCGTTGATGCTATCCAAGCATATAGTTGGTTCAGAACATTCGAAGGGAGGGGAGCAATCGTATGTGATTTGGATACTTTGCACAAGTTTCGGGTCTTCGCACGTCAGCATCACGACCACTGGGCACATCAACAAATGCAATACTTGATCATTATCCTTCATTGATGTTGTAAAGAGATTTTGTACCGGTTTGCCAACGTCGGCCTTTATTTTTATGATTTGGTCTATTTTCGTTAAATAGTCATTGGTATCTGAAACAGTACATAAATACTTTTAAATACGTTATTATCACATGGCTGGATAACTATTTAGGTCGCATATAGACAACCACCGGCCCCGGGGCTGATTACGGTCTATCTTGTAGGTCGGTACTACATATGCCTCTCCACATCGTTATGATAGTAAAATTTTAACTGGAACTTTGATCAAGTTACCCAAAACTGATTTAGATATCAAATTAGTCTCACACTAAACATTTTATGAGACTGATTTAAATGTTATACTTCATTATCCCTATATGAAACTATTTACTTCTACTACTTCTGTTACCTTCTTTCGAGTCCAAAACGTTTTGAAGTGATTCTTCAACAGCTTCCAACTCTGCCTGCACTTGCCGGGGATCCATCGCGTCGTTAATCGGCGCAGCATTCGAATTTAAATCTGGTTCCGTGCCCAAATAGCATACGTTTATAATTCCCTTGGTGGAAAGAGTCACTAAACCTCCTGGCAGAGAAATTACGAAGCATCTTGACACCGCTATCGCTCTATCTAATAGGTCACATGACCACAACAATGTCGTACCCTCGTAAACAAATAATTTTGAGTCATCTGATGCCACCATAATAAGCAGCCTTGCACTCGGTTCTGTAATTGGGAAGAGACTAAGTAGGTAGGTACCTTTACACTTGATATTTAAATAAATTCAAAATTTTAACGCAGTATTTTTCGATATTGCATGTGATCAATCAGCATCTTAATAACAAAGTTAGGTAAATGTGTTTGAAACAGTTTTTGATAACACTTGATTTCATATATTTCACGCAATTTGCAAAATACTTAATAGATGTTAAATTTAAACCTACCATAATACCAACCAATAAGGTAGGCATGAAAGCAAATTGGTATGAAGTTGAAGCGAATCATGAACTTCATCAAGCCATTGTCTTGAAAGCAGTACAGATGTCGTTCTCCAAGAGCGACAACGCTGGAAAAATTGCTGCTAGTCTGAAATGGGAAACAAAAATAATTTAAGAAAATCAAAGTTTCATCTAAAACTGATTTAAATTGGTGAACATACGGAAAACTATTTAAAACAGTAGGTAATGCATGAATCATTATCGAGGCCGATATTGTATTGCGGAACCTGATATAATTACGCTTTAATTAGCTTGTTTAAATACTTATTTATTGATAAGTACTATAGGTACTGATATCTTTCCTGTGTATTACATCGCACGCAAATTGTTTTACAGGAATTTACGTAAATCCATATGTACTTCAAAGAAATATTTAATAGAAATAGTGTACTTAGAAGTTTACCCGAATCACTTGAATAGATAAGATTTCTTCACCGGCGTTGTACGTCCATTGCGGAATATTTTTCTTATTTTGCCGTGCGTTCAGCTCACTAAATTCTTCCAACTGTTGGTAACTGCAATCCGTTTATTAATATACGTGTATTAATATTATTTTATTATAAGTGTTTTTTTAAAGCCTGTTTCAGATATTATTTTAGCACTTTTTATTAGGTTAATGTTGTAAATAATTATATGTAAATTGTGAATAAATAAATTAATATCATTTTTAATATTTTAATATCATTGTACCTAAGTATATAATTATAGACGTAGAATAAGTAGGTGGTAGAACCCTTTGTGGTTCGACTCCGGCGGCACCACCGCTACACCTATTTCTGCCTTATAACAACAGTGTTAGGCGCTGCTGTGTTCCGTTTTGAAAGGTGTGGTAAGGGAGACATACTTTTCCAAGGCGTTCCAGCTTAGTCCTCAGGAGTAGCGGAGCATCTGTGACCGACCTCAGGTAGGAATATCTAATCCTATCTGGGGTTTGCTACAGATGTCCATGGGTGGCAGTAGCCACTTATCATCAGGTGGACTGCATCCTCGTCTGATACTCCTATATTATAAAATAAAAATTGTACCTGAATATTTCCATGACCCAATTTGACTTACAAATCACGAATAAGTCACTGTTCGCGATGTAACATACTGGTCCAGGCACTATGATATCGTTAAATATACACATGAAGAGAAATGTGTCTTGATCGAAGAAACTCAGGGTACCGTCAAGCGCTTGTATACAAATTAAATCTCGCGCTTTAGAGCTACCGAATGGACCTATAGTCATATTATGAGCTTTTCTTGTGAATGAATGTTTTATAATTAATGTTGCGTAATTTTGTTCTCCTGCAATAATTAAATTATATTTGACAATTTTATCCTTACTAAGTAACTATAGTAATCTTAATATCACAGCAATACAAATTATATAAGTACCCCCTTAAATAAATGTATTATACCTACTTACCGGCATCATTATTAAAGCCCTTCCTTTGTAAGCTATAAACTGAATAGTTTTGAGGATGAAGAATCAATATTTGTCGATCTTCAGCATCCCTTTAACGAAAGAATTAATATTTACATATCGAGTATATAATACAATCCGTCGAGTACAGTCGTGTATTGAAACCAATTGGCCTTAGTTAATACTTAGTGTATCAATATAAAAAATAATTTATGTTTTTCATAAAGAGTACCTTTAATTAGTATATTTTAATATTCTAACATTTACCTAATAAATATTCTTAAGCGACATTACCAGACAGCGTAAAAACACAGTGTGCATGTTGCATTAACTCGTTCGATTAACAGCCACTAAAAGATTTTTTCGAATATTGAACGAGCTTTATCGGCCCTGTGTTTCCTTTGCGATTTTTTTGGAAATCACTACCCTTTTTGATTTTGACATCTACGTACTGTCTCAATCTATTTACTTACACAGTAAACTTTCCAGTCTCTATTTGCAGCACTATCGTGTCTAACTGAAGCTCCAGTATGATATCAGAAGCACTTTGCGGAATACCAGGTTTATAGACTTTGAGTTGTGATCCTTCGCCAACAATAACATAGTCACTGTCACCATTCAAATTGAATTTATCGACTTTAATACAAGAGCAGTTCTGCAAACCCTCGTAGTATCCTTCGTTTTGTAATTTGTCATTAGACCACCATTCTTTTACTTTGAAAAGAGACATTGTTATTGAACAAAGGTTTAAAAAATCAAATAATACTCAGAATTATTTAATGTTCTACCCATGTTTGTACTCTACTGTATCATAGCAACTTGTTTGATATGAAAATTTACAAGTGTTAACATTTTTATTTTATCGCATACTCATTTTTAAGCTTCATGTAGTATTCAAATATGCCCCGTAATATAGTACTGGCATTTAGATGGTTACTAAATGTTATAATTGGGCTTCATAATTAAATATAACTAAGGTAAAACAAAGTTAAATAAGTAAGCAAATTGATCGTACCGGAGTTTCAATTTATTTATTTATACTGTCTTGAGTCTTCTTCCTATAATTATTACAATAGTCTGATATTTTTTGTTTTTAAGTTTAAAAACGTTTTTTTTCTCCTCAGTGTCTACACCTACTATACTCTTTGGTCTACACCGTAATTACTCTGTATCGTCATTTAATAGACAAGATTAAGCATTATAATACTTGTAAAGGAACGTTAAATCAATAAAATTTAAATTGAATATCGTACTTACATGAACTTATACATTTCCACTATTGAATGAATTCCACTATGAATATTATTTACTAATATTAAGATAAAATAAATTTATTACTTACTTTTATTGATAAATTGCAAACTTTTAATATTATCTATGCAAAATATGTCATTGCAATTTGCGGCTGCGCGATCATCACATATCCTTTTCCTTTGTTGTTTACTTCAAAACCTCAACCTCAAAAGACGATAATAGTAACTATTTTTACATTGGCATTGCTGCATTGCATCGCTCGCATGTTTTTGCCAATATCTTGAACCGTTTATTTTCTTTTAGAATTACGAATTTAATAAAAGAACTAATATTGCTAATAGGTAGTGAATTTTGAAAGCGGGAAAACGATAAAGTGCATCATTATGGCTGAAATCGAAGCTTTGGATAATGGGGAGAAAGAACAAAGACCGAACGGCGGCGGAGATGAAGGTGACGCATGGGGTAGTAGCGATTCCTCGGCTGCTATGCGTCGCTATGCTAGAATGCCAGTTGATAGGAACGCTATGTACTACAATATGAACCACAAATACCGTGGCATGGCCATAATTTTTAACCACGAACACTTCGACATCCACAGTCTGAAGTCTCGCACTGGCACCAACGTAGACAGCGACAACTTGGCCAAAGTGTTGAAGAACCTCGGATTTCGTATTACGGTACTGAACAACTTAAAATGTGAGGATATAAACAGTTATATCCGTCAAACGGCCGATATGGATCACTCTGAGAACGATTGTTTACTGATCGCAGTATTGACGCATGGCGAGATGGGCATGCTGTATGCGAAGGATACTCATTACAAGCCTGATAATTTGTGGTATTATTTCACAGCTGATAAGTGCCCCTCACTGGCGGGAAAGCCCAAGCTCTTCTTCATTCAAGCTTGTCAGGGTGACAAACTAGACGGTGGAGTTACTCTCACTAACCGTACTGAGACAGATGGATCTTCTAGCGCATCATACAGGATTCCTATCCATGCTGATTTCTTGATTGTGTTCTCAACTGTACCAGGCTTTTATTCTTGGAGAAATACCACCCGTGGTTCCTGGTTCATGCAGGCCCTCTGTGAAGAACTACGCTACTCTGGCTATGAACGAGATATTTTAACTCTGCTTACATTTGTTGCTCAAAAGGTGGCACTTGATTTTGAGTCAAATACTCCAGATATGCCATGTATGCATCAGCAGAAACAAGTTCCATGCATCACTAGCATGATGACTAGACTCCTCCTATTCAGCAAGAAGTAAGGTGCTCCTGAAAGTGTATCATCCCATTTTGTTTTTTATTATACCCACAAAGTGGTATGGTTATGTTTTAGCATCATTTTATTTTGTTTTTAGGTAACAATTATTATTATAGGAAGACCAATTTCAACATGTTTCTCTAGTGTAATTGGTTGAGTGCTTGTCTCATGCCAGATTAATATCTGATAGAATAATTACACCTTTCATTAAATTATAATCCATCGGAAATGTGCATAATAACATCTATGAGTGCTTCGGTAGCTGTTCAAACACTATGCACGAGGCAAGTTAAAAAAATATAATGTTATCAAGATAATATATACCTGATGAGATTTATATACACAAAGCTGGTTGATCTTCCAATTTGAGTTTTTAATTTTATTAAATAATTACAAGTTATAAGTCCAAGAGTGTGTAGATGAAATTTGTTTATGCAAGTATGGATTAATATTCACTTGAATGTTGTAGGTAATCCTGTTTGCATCCCAAATGTTTATACCATTTTTTAATAATACATAATTATTATATGTAAGTAATTCTAGCTGCCCTTCATGTCAAGGATGAATTTACCATGACATGATTTACATTTTATAAATTTTTAATGTAGTCATGTGTAAGTTTTAATTGCATTTATGATTCTATGAGATTATGTCAAATTGTACTAGTTTGAAAAATTTTCATCTTTTAGTTTAATAATTGAATAAAAATTATGTGTAACATTTCTGTGAAAAAGAAATTTTATACAAAATAGTAAGATTTTATATGTATGTATAAAAATATAACAGACATGTGCTCAATTATCTCTTAGGAAATGTGCATTTTTTATTTCTTTTTATTAATACTTTACTCATTGTTAGTGAGTTGACAATTGTCAATAGTACAGATCTGATTTATCATGTACTTAACATTCCTTTTTTATTGGTGAATGCACAATTTTATATAATTAAAAATTGCATAATATTATTGGAACATATTTACCATGAAAAATATGAACTCTAATATATTAAAATTATATACTTGTATAATTGCAACATAATGAAAAATTTAGGTTGTTTGAGGTATTTAATATAATTGAAATTTTCAATTCATAGCACATTTAAGCACATATCATAAATGTAGCCAGAATATTGATTGCCATTGAATTAGTCTTAATGCATTACCTTACAATTCGTATAAGTTGTTTTGAATACCTCCGATTTTATTGATTTATTTGCCCATTTCTTTACCTATTATGTAATAAGAATGCAACCTATATTCTTAAATAGTACAACTAAGATTTATCGATCAAAGTATTTGTAAGTGTTTTAAGCAGTAACGTAATTCAAACTGCCATAATATAAGTGCTGATTGCCACGTGCACATTTTTTCTACTTAATGTTAGGGTGCTTAACAAAAATTTTAGATGCAATGTTGATAAGTGAAGTTTTGGAAAATTAGTAAATCTATGAATTTAGTTTTGTGGTGGTAAGTCGATTTCAGATTTAGATGTGTATGTGATAATGGTACTGAAATGACTGATATGTTAGGATATGGTAAAATAAGTTCAAAATGTCTGTGAGGAGATTTACTATATCATATTGGACATTTTTGATATCGTGCCTTGAAAGTCACAAATAATAATAATTTTATATTATAGTATTCATTACTGCCACAAAAATTGTAACAGAGGAATCTCTTCATAGATTTTTGTGATGCAACGAAATGACATATTTTGTTAACAAACTTTTGTATTTCAAGTAAGCAATAAATTTCTCTTCCAGTGTTAAATGAATTTTTATTTATAATACCCTTAATTAAACATTATAGGTACAAAAGCAAATAAGTCATAACATAACACAAACAACAAGTTACATACATTTATTTTTCATATAGAGCTGTAAATAAAAAAATATTCAACAATATTTAATTCCGTGTGCTTTTTCTTGCATTTCCCAGCACTCGTCCCAGAACTGACTTAGCCTTTGTTCTTGATTAGCACAGAAATGCTTGAAATCACGCAGCATTCTCATTTGGAAGCTTTCATCGCCGGTAGCGGGTGTCTGGGTCCATTTCCATTTTTTAGAAATCATGTGATTCCATGACCATAGGAATCCCATCTGTTGAAACAAAAACATATCGTTGATTATTCATCAACCCACAATGATTCAAAGAAAAGTGGTCCATCATAATTATGTATCTGGAGAGACTTAAATATATTATTATTAATTAGGGATAACTTCAATTTATTTCTGCAGAAAAATTGGCATAGGCATATTAGTTCACTATAGATATAAAGCAAATAACAAAGTACGTTTATGTCATAGACACTTAAACATAAGGACTATTGATTGTTTCAAGATGTATTTCTAAGGATCATGAAGTGGTTAGTCATTTAGTATGAAGAGCGTTGGTTAGCGTGAGTTCTAGTTAAACTTCTTTAAACTTATGCACACAAAGTCAAATGAATAATTAATTAATACTAAGAATAAGTGAGCTTAGTATAAGGGCTACTGTTAATGTTATAAGGGCTACTAGAATAAAAAGCAAAGACTTTTTCTAATAACTTGGTGTTTAATACTAACCCGTCGGTTAGTGTCGTAATCGTCTTTGTTTTTGTCGGTGACGTGTCGCGTGATGTAGCCTTCGTGTGGACTCGGCGCCGCTTCAGAGTGCACCGGATATCTGTAACAAAGGAAAGCAATGCAATTAACCCCCTTAACTATTTTTTACATAGACTAGCTTTTGCCTGCGGCTTCGTAAAGGTTGATGACAATAGTTGTTTTTATGTATCCCTCGAGATACCCACATAGGGTAGGGGTTATCCCGAAAAAATGTCTTTCTGGACTCCTGACAACGTCTGTAGAAATTCATGACAATCAGTTTGATAGTAAAGGCGTAAAAATGTAGCACACATAAACAAACTGACTTTCACATTTATATTTAAATTTCAATCTTTGGGAGGCAAAATATTAAATCCATACATTTGATATTTGCATGTCACTGTTAAAAAAACAATTAATCATTGCGATCTTTTATATGATCTGCGATGCTCATTTCTCAGTAGAAGGCCTAATAACAAGCTGTAAACATGACATGCCAAAATACATACCACAAATAACCCGAACAATTTACGACAACTTAAAATAACTTACATACACTGAAAGAAGGCTCGGATACTAATCGATTAGGCGATTGACCTCACGTTTGTATAGCTCAGTAAAGGTCGATCTAACAGCAATCGTGTCTATTGTATGTACCCAGACATGCTTAGTACCTTGACCTTTAATTATTTTATGGAACAAACTACTATTTGAGATTTTCCTTTATGTGTGGAATCACAAATGTATTCGGAATATTTTCTGTCATAAATCAATGTCGTAGAAGCATAATATTAATCCCTATATGGAAATATCCATTTGAGACCAAGTCTGCGTTATAAATGAGAAAGGAGGAAATTATTTTATAATGAAGTATATAAAAGATCTTTGTAATTGTAAAACTTTTGATTTTAGGATTATACTATGTTAAGTTGCATAAATTTGAGTTATTAGTTGTCTGTTATTTACATACGCTGAGTATTGTTTATTTTAAGTTTTTATTTAAATGATATGGAGGAAAAATCCTGTTACTTTTCTATGAAAATCATAAGTAGTTTTTTTTTTAATAATATCCGTCTAATGTTAATTAAATTTACGAATAAAAAAATAATCACGTTACGAAGTAAACAAATAATTTTTAATTTCCCCTATTCGCATTGAAAGGCTTGGTGCCTAAAGTTCCCACAAGACATTGTGTCGTCACCTGTTGTAGGGCAGTGCGGCAACTATTGACGTTTGCGGGGAAGAGCATAAATAATTCAACACTTGAAAGGCAAAACTTACTAAGCGACACTAAATAAAAATACGAGATACATAATGAAGTAACGCACCTGTTCGAGTTAAGCGGCTTATTGGACGGTTTACGTAGCGCTGTACGGCGGCTCTTCACACTGGTGGGTATGAGGATGAACATGCTGCTACATACAAGATACATAAAGAAACATTGACGCACCTGTTCGAGTTAAGCGGCTTATTGGACGGTTTACGTAGCGCTGTACGGCGGCTCTTCACACTGGTGGGTATGAGGATGAACATGCTGCTACATACAAGATACATAAAGAAACATTGACGCACCTGTTCGAGTTAAGCGGCTTATTGGACGGTTTACGTAGCGCTGTACGGCGGCTCTTCACACTGGTGGGTATGAGGATGAACATGCTGCTACATACAAGATACATAAAGAAACATTGACGCACCTGTTCGAGTTAAGCGGCTTATTCGGCGGTTTGCGTAGTACTGTACGACGGCTCTTCACACTGGTGGGTATGAGGATGAACATGCTGCTACATACAAGATACATAAAGAAACATTGACGCACCTGTTCGAGTTAAGCGGCTTATTGGACGGTTTACGTAGCGCTGTACGGCGGCTCTTCACACTGGTGGGTATGAGGATGAACATGCTGCTACATACAAGATACATAAAGAAACATTGACGCACCTGTTCGAGTTAAGCGGCTTATTCGGCGGTTTGCGTAGTACTGTACGACGGCTCTTCACACTGGTGGGTATGAGGATGAACATGTTGCTACATTTTCATGTACGTTGTTATTTTGTGATGTGCAAAGAAACATTGACGCACCTGTTCGAGTTGAGCGGCTTATAGGGTGGTTTGCGTAGCGCCGTACGGCGGCTCTTTACTCTGGTGGGTATGAGGATGAAAATGTTGCAAGATACATAAATAAACATTGACGCACCTGTTCGAGTTAAGCGGCTTATGGGGCGGTTTGCGCAGCGCAGTGCCGCGACTCTTCACCCTGGTGGGTATGAGAATGAACGTGTTACTACATACAAGATACATAAAGAAACATTGACATACCTGTTCGAATTAAGTGGCTTATTGGGCGGTTTACGTAGCGCTGTACGGCGGCTCTTCACACTGGTGGGTATGAGGATGAACATGTTCCCAGTGACGTGCACGTATAGATGGTCGCCAACGCCCTCGCCGTGCGACGTGCTCTCCGCCGTGCACTTGATGAAGCCGAAGCGACCCACGATCGCCTCTTGGAACAGGAACAGACGCTCCAGCCACGTGTCCTCCGGGAAGCCTGGGTGATGTGTTGTGAGTTTTGTAAGTTGAAAGTAGATGATTGAACATTGTAGTTATTAATTTTATAATATGCGTCGAATTAGTTTTTACTTATATTACAATTATGAAAACTAGGTCTTCTATTTTGGTAATAACGTGTGGATAAGAAAATATTTTTTAGTGTTCATTAAAAAAAAAAAATAACATCTTAACTGAGGATTTATCAACATAGACAAAAATGGATATTGGCGCTATTTTTTTTAATTGAATATTCTAATATTATGAATTGAAAACCTACACATGCCAAATAAAAATATAGATATGATTTTATAAATAATTTATTTAAAAGGAATAAATAACACCATACAAATATCATCTTACCTTCAAACAGAGCGCTTTTATTCTTAAGTAGTGGTGCTTCATTCAGGGGCACGTATATGGGTCCTCGTAATGGGTCGGATTTCAACGTGAACGGCAAGGCGAGAGGATCCGCCGGTATCGGTACCATTTGCAGACGGCAGTTCAGAGCTTTACGCGCCCAACCTATTATCTGTGGAAATATTATTATTTATATTTAAAGGGTTTTATAGGTACCAAAATCGTTCGCGGTTTTTCTGCGAAGGCACCACCGCCATACCTATTTCTGTCTTATAACAACAGTGTTACACTGTGCTCTGTTCTGGTTGGAAGGGGTGTTGGGGTAAGGAACACACATTTTTAAAACGACTGTAATAGCAAGGGAACATGCAGTCCATCTGATGCAATCGATAAGAAGCATATAACTTAAAAATTAAAGGTCTGAGATATAAACCGCGAGATTGAAACCGCGTTGAGTGGGACCGCGAGATTGAGAGACTGATTACAGATTTTCTTAGTAACAATGAGTAAATTAGCCAGTTCCCAGAAGGTGAATAGCATGAACAGCACGCTTTTAAATTATAAACAGATAAAGATCCCTGCGATTCTTGAATAACTTTGCCGCTCCCCAGGTGTTTGCTGTATTTGAAAGACACTGTTTTAACACATACCAGATCCGCGACGATGTTCCCGCTGGCGACGGCCCACTGGATGCACATCTCGTAGGCCTGGTCCGGCCGGAACGTGGCCTGGTAGCGCGCGTGGCCCCACTCGATGCGGTCGCTCTTGTTGTTGATGTCGATGTCCAGGTGCGTGTTCTTGTATAGTGGCACTGGTGAGGATACGTTGTTAGTGTCATAACTTAATGTTTGGTTGAGAAAAATAACAAGATTGTACCTAAATAGTATACTGGATTACATAACAAAAGAATTAAAAATATGCTTTATTCCTGCTATCAAGAATTGGATATAAAAAGACGTAAATTTCAAACATTTTTAACCACTGACTGCCAATTTTCTTCCCTATTTTTTATATGTATAAAAAATCTAGTACGTAACATTTAGTATTTCCTAAAAGTTAAACCACCGTTTAATATGCACAAGAGAAAGATAACCAGTCATAGTAAGTTAATTAATAGTTCTGATTCATTATATTCAGTATGTACAAATGTGCCTGATTTTGTGCGATCTCAAAACGTGACAATCAAAGGTTAAAGGGCTTAACTCGTTACTAGTAATACTCGTTACTAGTAATTACTCGCTTTACTCACCGTCAGGATCAGTCCCAAGCTGCATGTAGTTAGGATCGATGTTATCACAGAGGAAAGCTGGTACACCGGTGTTATCAGTGACAGGAGTGTTCCCGATGTCGATGGCACCGGCGCTTGCATCGCTTGTTAGTAGTGGGGACCGCGGCCCCAGCACCTCGACTTCCATCCATTCGTTCTCGAAGCTTTGCAAGTCGCCTAGTGGTTTCACGTAGTCGGATAGATCTGGGTAATAGAATAAACGTTATGTGTATTTATATTGTAAATGTTGGAGACTTTGTCGTAATTATAAGCTAAGTTGTTAAAGCTTTATATGTAAAAGAAAATAATAATATTTTTATCTTATACTGATTGAGAGTTTCAACAATCGATATCGATAGTTAACAAGACAATGACTTCAATATTAGACGTATCCAATGACACTTCATGTATATGTTAAAACACATCTAGAAGTTTGTGCTAGAGAATGAGATCTGAATTTCTAAATTTGAAAATATTGATAAATATGTAATACCTTTGTCTTTCTTCTGTGGGAGAATGTGATACATGTAGTAACCAACGACGAACCGTTTAGACGTGTCGCCTGACGCGTGACAAATCATTTTCTCTTGAAGTAATTTCTGTAAAAGAAAGATCTCATTTGAAAACAAATCTCCATTATTCAATTTATAATCGTATATCCTCCATTTTGACAGTGAAAATAAAAATTAATCGTATAAATCGTAATTTTTTATTTGCATTTGTTAGAAAAAAGATTATAATGTGCTGTTACATATTTTTATTTCAGTCTTAAAGTAATCTTGTTCATGTAAACTCTGATAAGTTTAATTAATTTAATTTAAATACCTGGCAAGAATGGAGTCTACCTGACATAGTAGTCACTTAGAACTATAGCTAGAACACAACAGAACTTAGTACTTCAGTTACATCGCAAAGGACTTCTGATTTAAAATTTTAAAAATCTGTAGTGTTGAATAGTTTACCTCCATAATGTTAGTAGCCTTCTCATAGGTGACATTCTCCATATTAGCCTGTAGCCAGTGTATAGCGTAGATGGAGACGAAGGTGTGGGACGGCAGACTGACGGTCTGCTGCAAGAACCCCACTCCGAGGGTAGTGCTGCGCATGCGCTCGATGATCTCGGCCAGTGAGGCGTTCGCTTTCAGTTTCGGCTCTATTACTCTGAAATTCAACGGAAATATGTGTTTTAGTCTTCGATCACTAATAAGAACTAGATACACAATCAGCGACAAAAAAATGGCGCGACGAAAAGAGCACCCAAATAGACATTTGGGTGCGCTTTTAGGTTAGTAGTGTTTGAACGTTCGGAGAATAAACATGCCTCAGTGCTCGTTCAAAACTGCAAAAATCACACGTCTAGTACGCTAACAAATGATGGAATAATGTATTTTCGGTAAGTATTATTATTATAAGTAGGTAATTGCTATCACTCAATTATAAATACTGCTATTTCGTTCGTAAATAATTTATTTTTAAGTTTTAAAAATTATCAACAAAAATCAACAGAATGTATAAACCATTTAAATTGTAAAGTCTGTTACTAAACGTATATAACTATTGCAAGCCCACTTGATTTGTTCGGGTTACATGGTGACTCTGTTCTAACTTGAATGGAGACGCTATTGTTTTATATTTTTTTTCTTAATTTAATTATTTCTTTTTCTTTTTTTTGTTATATAAAAATATTTGTTTTGTATAATAATTAAACATAGGCAATGAGTAATAGTAAATGAGTGAAATGAAATTATTAAGTAAATTATTATTTAATATATTTTATGATGTCTTTTCATACAACTGCCGCGACAATAGTCATAGAATTATTATAATAAAGTCTATTGTCGAAAAGATACACTAAAATAAGATTGCTTAACATAGCCAAAAAAGATACGGAAAAAAATAAAAATCATCGAAAAGACTGTTTTTCCAATAAACTCACTTTATTCAAGGGAATTAATGGCATCCTGTTGATTCCATATTTTATTTTTACTCGACTGCCAAGGAAGGGTTATGTTTTTTGCACGTATCTTGTATGTATCTTTATAAGCGGACTTTAGCTGCACTGCATTTTATTCCCTCGGATCTAACATACGGCTGGGTGAATTTCGACAGTTAAGGTGTCATTTCATATTCGTCTCAAATATCCAAATGTCCTTAGATAGGTGTTTGGAAAAACTCTAAATTTAAGAAGAATATACAATGGATTTCTGTCACTACAAAGTAAGCAAGTAATTTAATTAAACTAATCAAAAACCCGACTGCACTATAAAGGCTAAAGTAGAATTTTCAAAAACAGTGAAATAGGCGTTTCATCATTTTTTAGCAAGAAAGCCAAAAACAAGTTTTATAATAGGTATCTGCTTCAAAAACAAAAGATGTTCAAACAATATTATCCTATTTTATCTTCGTAGGGCTCATTTACGCTATATAAAGAACCTATGTGTAAAATTCCAGCACGTTAAAGATCCGCGGTTTCCCTTTACGTTGGTGTCTGGTGCAGCAACTTACGCATTTAGTCAGACAGTCACCTCGATGTGTTATACACATGTATATATCATATAATATGTGTGTAATCACCTTTTAATTTCCTTTATTTTGATACCCCACTCCATAGTTTTGGTTAACTTTTTTTAAAACGTGTTACTATTTCGGAAAAACATCCACAATTTATGATTTATAGAATATATAACTTCAGTAATTCAAAGTTCTAGTAATTATTTTATATCGTTAGGGGTAGAATTTCATTATTTTTATCCAACAAGCCAGATACAAAATTTCATAGTGTTTGCGTCAAAATTGACGGTTGTTCAATTAACTTTTAACCCCTTATTTTGCCCTCTATGGGGTTGATTTTTCGGAAAGGGATAAATAGGTGTGTCTTTATTCTATCCAGAAAGCCAATACTAAATTTTACAGTAGTTGCTTCAAAATTAAAGGATTTGAAAAAAACTGTCATCCCCTGTTTTACCCTCTTAGGGGTAGAATTTCCAAAAGGCTTTTCTTAGTAATTATTTACGCTTTATAGCGAACCCATGTGCAAAATTTCAGAACTCTAAATTAAGCAGTTTTGGCTGTACGTTGATTTCTGAAAAATGAAAAAATCATTTAGTCAGTCAATCAGTCAGTCACCTTGCTATTTTATATATATACAAATTATATGTTTTTATAATCTCCGTTTAATTTCCTTTCATTTGATATCATACTCGATAGGTTTGGTTAACTTTTTTTGAAATATTACTATTTCGCGCCAAAAATCCGCCATCTTGAATTTTTTTTTTCTAACACCTATCTAAGGACACTCGGGTCATTGAGACGAATATAATGACACCTTAATTGTCGACATTCATCCAGCCGTTTGTTAGATCCGATCAAATAAATAAAGACAAACATACAAGATACGCGGCGAAAAACATAACCCTTCCTTGGTAGTCAGGTAAAAATAATTGAAATAAATGTTGGTTTACTACATATTTTATTTAGTCGTGGGAAAATATATTTCGTTGGATAACGGCGTAAACAGCTTGTTGTTGATTTTTAATTAAATTACTTGTATTTGGTTATATTTTAATTTTAAACTTATTATTATTTTATTATAATAAATTGTGACTGCATATTACTTACTTTCATTGATAAATTATTATTATGTTCATTTAAAATTAATTACTTCGACCTAATAAAAATATTAAAAGTAATGACAGTTCGTCTACACTAATTCCTTGTCAAGTGACAACCACGGTCGTCAATTTTTTTTCTTGTTTTTAGCGTCAATTTGACGCCACTTTTTAAGTTCATTTTTGTATGGGATTGTGTATCTAGTTCTTATTAGTGATCGAAGGTTTTAGTAGATACAATTAGTACAATTTTAGGACAACAGTCTATATACTCAAGACACACAACGTGAATATGCATTCTACACATTAACGTTTTAGACGCTTATGAAAAGCTTAAAGAAAGTTGAATCTGAACTAAAATGGTAACAAATAATTTTAACATTATTTGATTTGGCTTCAGGATTATTGGGGTCGTTTTGGTCTTCATCGGGACGTTTAAATAAGAAATATACACATTACACAATGAATCTTTAGCTCAAGCGCTCGTGTAAGTTTAAGAGCTTTTATTAATTTTATTTATTCCAATTTGATGTATGCATGTACGGCATGCTTGTCTGCTACTTTAATCTTATAAAAAAAAACTTACCCGTCATCGTACGTGTCGTCACATTCACCGGTCTGTGACTGGGTCCTCTCCAATACGGTTTTTGCTGCTGTCCTATACACACAGGAATACTTCAGAATATATACGCACAATTCTGTACTTTTTATTTATTTCGACAAATGACAATGAAGTAGCCAATGGGCACCCAACCGTTTATGAAACATGTATACCATTTATGAAACATGTATATTGTAGAATGTTCACAGAAGCATTTAAAATCAGACTATCTTGGGATATAAATAATAAATCATGATCTTAAAATCATCATGAAGCTATCATACAACAAAAATTGTAGTAGATTTTATTTAAGACCATTAATTGTTAGATTAATATTTTTAAGACTGAATAATATTTCAAGGAAAACTAATATTTCGATAGGAATAAGCAGAGCTTTCACTCGTTAATTGATAAATTTAATGGCTATACCGATATTCAAATATCCCAATCCACAACATTTTGTTAAATTTAAAAACGTTAAAACACACATATCAATGTTTATATTTTTTTCGAGCCAGCATCTCTTAAATTAAATTATTTTATCACTTATCATCCGATTTTACTTATAATTTCATATTTTAAGAGATGCTGGCTTAATTAGGAATATAAATTAATCGATCGATAAAAAGTTAATGAGATGAAATAGCAACATATTGCGGCACTGCTCTTTAAGCAAGAAAAACTACAGTAGGTATTACTCAAATGCATCATTACTATTTTAATCACTAATAAAGGTTAATTAAGAATTATTAATATGAAGGCACATTTCTAGACATCTAGCTAGCATAGAATAGAAATGAGCAAATAATATTTATACTTATTTTTTTTCTATAAATCATGACAAAATAAATTTTAATTATTTTAAAGCCTTTCTAATTCCAACAGAGAAGAAGGAAGTGGCAGACTCAACAACAAAATGACTACGGCCTACACTTTCACATTATCAAACAAAACATCTTTTCATGTGTTCGCGTGTCAGGGCGAAACATAAACAGTCCATGAGTTCTGAGCCTCAAGCAAGAAATTGCAATATTGTAGCATTTTTAAATACTTCGTTTATTAAATAAAAAATAACGAATATATAAAAGAGACACTATGCCTATTCAATTGTATTGATTTATATTTCCAACACTGTTTAATTTACAATCTGAAAGAATTCGACATAAAATGATAAACGGTAACGTACTTACTTGTTTTGGCTAGTATTTAGTGACTTAGTAGGTGAAACTTGCTGCAATGAAACATTCAGTAAGGATAAGATTAACAAGCAACCAAAACTGGACGCTATACCAGGCATATGTAAAAGATTAAAAAGATAGTTTAGGAAACAATATAAAAGTTAACGCTATTTCTATAAAATTGTAACAAATAAAGTCAAAGGCAAAAGTGGTTACTTTTACAGATAAGGGAAAATAAGTAAAGAATGAAAAAAGGTAACGCAACAAAATAAATTTTGATATAGATTAAATAAATAAAATAGTTAATATTTATGTGCAGGAAATATAACTAAGACTGAAGCTAGGCATTAAGATATAGAAAAAAAAGATACTATTTGCGAAGGCACCGTACCGTTCCCAAAGCAAGCATTAAATGGAAATCATGAAAAATATGATGCAGTACAATAAAAAATATTATACGAATCTTTTATTAATCCACCGAATATTTTATTGAATTCGGGAAATAAAAAATGTTATCAGCAAGTAATAAAAGATGTGTATAAGATTATATAGATGCAATGCAATGAAGAAACTAAATAATGTACATATTGGGATCGAATACATAACTTACGACACATGGTTAGATATTTCTTTAGTACTAAAAGCAATTAAGTTTCAAAAATACACGGGATATATTTCTGACCAAAAGATTTATATACTTATAAACATGTCAGTTACTATCACTCCACCAAGATAATAAAAATAAAAGTTTAAATCAGTACCCGATAAGTGGTCAATTAGCATCAGCTGTAAATTTTATATGTATTATCCAAATATTACCACGTATGCTATAGTATATATCGTATGCTATAGTTACATATTCGTATCCCATCTGTCATTTGATTATTAGATTATTATGACATGTGTACATGTGTGTATAGCGTTAAACTGTATGACCGCTCTGAAAATACCTCATTTCACTGCATAATAAACAATTCAGAAGCATGCTTAAATTAAAATTCGTAACTATTCAGATGGTCATAAAGCTCGTCGCGTATTATAAGTTTCGTGCGGTACTGACACAGCTTCGATTCGCAGACGCGGGCGGTCCGGCAGCCGCGTGCTGCCCACGCGCTCCCTGAACGGAGAGCTCGACGCCCCGCCCTGATACACCACACACAACACTCGTTAACATCGCATACCTCTACCTTATACCTACATCTTGTTCAAGATTGGTGTCGATATCGGCGTTCGATAGTCGACAAATTACATAATTAATACCGATACAAATTCATATGTGACGTTATGGCAAGATTTGTTTTTTTATTTTTAAATAATCGTGCAACTGTTTTTAATACTACTTGTATCTATTTTAAAAACTATTGGAACAGTTCATTTGAAAAATTTCGTTCATTCTTTATTTTTTATTTAACTTGTGAAAAGTATACGCCAATTTCAACACCATTCTTTAAATAATCAAGTATCAATCGGCCTACTCAAATAAAACATAACAAGCCAAACAATTACAGTAACGAGAGTGCAGACCGTGCGGTAAAATATATTTTTAAGCAGTGCTCGTATTTACGCATGTCACATGTACATATCTATCAATAATTTACAACAAGTGATGACTTACGAGAGTAGTTATCAAGCCGTGTTGCGTAGAGTTGTCTACGTGAGGTGATGTCAAACTACATAACTATTCAAAGGTATAAGTAGTAAACCCAAAGTAGCTGTTACATCAAACTAAAGAAATAACTGGCAACTGAATTAGTTCGAATAAAATCCGTTTAGTTGTTACGATTAGTGAGAATTAAATGTTAAACTAATGCATAATAAGTTACTCAAATGTCAACTGCCACACCAGTCCATTAGGTTGTTTAATAAATTATTTAATAATTATAATTAATACTTAATATAATGAGCTCATAACTCATACCCCGAATTCAATAACGGACGCGGACAATTGGTAGCAAGTGGGAACAAATATTCATGCGACACCCATCGAGCATTTCCTGCATATATCACATCAAAGAATTAATGTATTTTATGTTTACGAGAACTTATTTTTATAATTCTATCATTTTTTTTTATTAAAAACATTTGTTCAAACAGAACATAGAGAAGTTATAATATATCAAAAACGTTTAATAATGCATATTATTATAAGTTATGGGAAAATAATGAGTTTATATTAGGTATTGTGTAAGGGACTGAATGGTTATATTAATAATTTATTTGATTCCATAACCTTAGTTTAGAAAGGATTGAAGATAGAAAGGTATGTCGGTTCTTGTGTATCATATACTTTAAAAAGAATAGATTATTTTGAACATCCAAAGATGAGAACTAATATTAAATATTTCAAATGTGGACATGAAACGAGAAAAATCATGAAGAATGTATCAAAATTTTGATGTAGCGTATAAAATTATTACTTAGCTTAACAAAACTCAAATTGCCTCATTTTTACGATTCTTTTTCGCGAAACGCATTTGACTTGTTCTATTCGTTTGGTTGACAATTATTTGTAACTATTTATTAGTAGGTAAAGCTTTGTCACCATATTTTGTGGATATATCTATTATTTATTTATATAAATAAAATACTATACAATACAAGATAGTAAAATAATGCCACAAGCATCCGTAAGTAACTAGCGCCAACAATCTGTAAAAAAAAAACAATATATGCGTCGCGCAGTGTATGCATGACGGTCAGTGATAGTGTTGAGTGTAGGGGTGAGGTGGGGTGAGGTGGGGTGAGGGTGAGGGTGAGGCGCGGGTGAGGTGCGGGTGAGGGTGTGTACCTGTGCGCTCCGCGGGAGGATGGAGGTGGAGTGGCGGCGCCGCGTCAACTCGCCCCCCGCGCACCCCGCGCACCCGCCCGCCATCTGCAGCGACCACACCGAACGTCTTCACACCCCGCTTGCCTCGCGGACCGGGGCACCCACTTTTTCTTTTTTTTTTTAAACTACGCGGCAAACGAGCACGCAGTCCACCTGATCGTAAGTGGTCCCTGCCGCCCGGGCTACTGCAACTGACTCCATATAGAACGGGGGTTCTACCTGAGGCCGATCGCAGATGCGTTGCCACCCCCGAGGACTAAGATGTCCGCCTCGTATACATGTCAGCCGGCATCCACACCCTTCTACCGAAACAGTGTTTCACGCTAGAAGTAGGTGTGACGGTGGTACCTCCCCGGTCGAACCGTGTTGGCTCTGCCACCTCGGACGCCTGTCGCCTCCGGACCCCGACCGCCCAACGACGGCGTTGAGCGCCCGACGTTACGAGGCATCTACTGGTGCCTTGGCACTTTATCGTCCAGACTCACAGAGTGCGAGGACACATCGATTGTAACACGACAGAACAACGACGCAAATTCGCACATACGACCTGAAGGTACAGCCGATTATTCGGATCATGCGTAGTCTCAAACAGGAAATTGTAAATCGCGTGCGCAAGTGAACGAATGAAAGTAACCGACATCGACGACAAGTAACACTCATGCAGTCACGATGCAGTACAGTATGCCTTTACTTTAATCAAAAAGGTTTTCAACCGTAATTATATATGTAGGTACAAATCATCATGCGCAGTAGCAACATACTTTCAATCCAAGTGAGATTTAAAATTTCATGTTCGAGTTTTTATAGTTAATTGGAAAATTAATAGAACTGATTATTATTAATTATTCATTAATATTGAAAAAGTGAAAGCATTTTAGTTGAACTTTTTTAACAAAACATGTGCTGTACTTAAGATTCATGCAGTGCAATTCATCTACGTGTCATACATACACATACATTCAGGTGCAAATAATTATTCATGCTAATTACAAGTTAGAGACTTATGCACATATTTGAAACATAACCTGTCATTTAACAATCAAGATATCTGAATTATATACAAACTAATATATCTAAGTAAATCCTATGAAAGATTTTAAGATGAATACAATAAACTAAGCTCCATATAAATACTCTACAAATAAAATATACTTTACAAAACATTGTGATTTAAATTAAATTAATTGTCAATATAACTATGTACAATAATTAATATTTTAATTTTACAATATATTTATTTACCGTTTCTCCCAGGAATTTCTTTAAAATAAAATGATTGTTTACAAAATATATCCGATGCCAAGCATATAAATTACTAACGTCGAAATACTGTTTTAACTCAAGGTAATCCAAATTCCTTATAGATTAACCAATAACACGATTAAATTTAATAAACTAGTATCATAAAAGATCAAGTTATGTTTTCTGTAATTGCTATTCGCTGAATGCTCTCAAGTAATTTTTGATTAATTATAGTTTAACAATATATAGAATAACGTAAAGAATCGAAAGCTAAAATAAAGCGAGCTATTGTAATTGTTTTTATTTGTGTGATTTTCTCTTATAATTAAAAACGACATAATATATTTATGTAACATACAAGTTTTTTTACACTTTTAAGGCAATAATAGGAGAAACGGAAAGTAAATAATTCTGACTGTACTTTTAACCGTTACTTCTGTAATTTCTAATTAATTCCCTATTCTACACAATACTTACCCTCTGCTTGTTGGGTCTTTTGACCTTATTAAAATACGTTTCAGTCATTTTGAGGAAGCCCTCGGTGAGGTTGTCGAGGTCATGCCGCGTGGGTGTTGGGTAGATGTCGCAGTGGGTGGAGTCGTCTTCGAATATCTGCTTGGTGGCCGGATTGTACAGTGGTAGGAGGAGTGTGCGGAAACGCCAGTATTTAGCTGCCTGAAAATTAATTAAAAATATTTGAGTTGAAAATATTTTTAAAGTTTTACAAAGAGTATAATTATTTATCAATGTTATGTAATTATGCATGATGTAATAAGGAATGAAAAGAATAAATACGACGGCCATCATAATTTTAATAATTGACTTTATTTTTTTTTATTTTTTTGCTTTTTTCCCTGAGTTTTTTTTATATACTATTTATGTACAAATTGTAATTATATTTTCAGTATTACTGGTGCTTTTCTTTTAGAGTGGGATAATTTATGATTGTTTGTATTTTGTATGCGATTTTCATGTCATTAAATTTTTGATTATTTTTTCTAATCAAGCAATATTTTTGCACTTATCTTACAGACCTCGACAAGAGCAAAGTCCGTATCGCCTCTTGTGCAGATGTAATGGTCCATGTAGTTCCAGTTGTAGTTCTCCAGCTTCTCCGTGGTGAAAGACACCCAGGAGACCTCGTAAGTGTCGTGGTTCGGCGCTCGGGAACCGGTACCGGTTAGTGGATGTTGAACGGGGGTAGGGGTTGTCTGAACTTATAAAATGTAGATTATGTAAAATTACTCCTTATTAGAAAGAATGTTGTGGTCGGTGCAGGAGTTCATGTATGTCATAATTTTAAATTCTTAGTAAGGCAACAGTTCTTAGTTACATTGATATAACGTATTGAAGCGGTTGATAAGGTTGCGTGGCGACACAGTATTTGATAGAAAACTTATTTTTTCTGATAGAGAGTATAATGCAATGTATAACCAAGTCTATATAGAACAGTGTTTCTATACCTACCAAGACCAAGGTTCTAGACCTATTATATTGACGATACATAATAATTATGCACATGCATCTACACTAATGATGTTTACCAATAAACCTGGTTTATACCTGGGTCGGTATCTGGTTACGGTGATGGTGTTACCGAGCAGCGTGAGCTCGTGGAAGATGCGGCCGATGGACAGCAGGTACCTCTTGGCGCTGGCGGCGGGCGGCGCCCCGCAGTGAGTTTCTATTACTTCGTTCTCGTTCACGCCCACTATAAGTTGGAACCCCTGGAAGCAAAGTGTAGTGTTCGTTGTGTGTGTAGAGACTGACTGCGTTAAGGGAGCTCTTACAATGAAAAGAGTGTTGCCATGACGATGTCTTTATGAGGACTGTTTCTGTTCCACAATACATTTCGATATGCACACAACGCTACATACCACACCTAAAAGATATTGTAAAACCTAATTCCTTGGCATCATTTTACCTTTGGTTAAACCATTCGTGATTCGGCTATGGCGGTAACAACACGACACACATTATAAGGATTCCTTTATAGTACGCATTTTTTCTGGTTTACATGTAGGGCAAAACACAGAGACATTACAATTTCATCCTCGGAATTAGCAACATATCTATGGGCAACCTCAGACAGCACTGCAATCGTTAATTTACTTGTTAACAGATGTCTTTGATCTAATGAAGTCATTGCATGCCCGTTTTAAAGCCTCATAATTTGTACTGATAAACCATTTTTTTCTTGATACAAATATTAGTCGCTAACATTAAATTATTGTAATAGATACTACATACGCCCATTATTAATAATAAATCTATCCAATACTTTTCTTACTTCATTCGACCTTCTATCGTCATTTGATAATTACTTCTAGAAATCGTCAAAATTTCGATCTTTGGTATACAAAAATTGGATAGATCGATTATTTTTAATAACTGGCGATAGACTTACCTGTGCCAATCGCTGCGACACCAATTCCTTAAACACCTCATTCGTTGTGAGTGGTTCCTTGTAAATCGCTCTGTTTTGTGCGAAATCTGCGTTCACATCATCCGGCAGTAAGTTGTAATCAGAGACCAAGTAGTCATTTTGTAAAGATCGCTTGTCTGGGAAGTAATCTGTAGTTATTGGCAGACAAGCTGGGATGGTGAGAGACTTCCAATCCACACCTGCAAGGAAAATTGTTCTAAATTGCAGAGTTATAGTGATTTTGCTACACAGCATTAGTGTTAAGCCTTTATGATAATTTTGTTAAATGCCAATGCAGTTAGAGTACGATCGTGTTAGTTTTTCTGACTACCCAATACTGATGTGCAGATCTAGTATTACAAAGTTGATAATGATGTATAATTTTAGATCTCACATATCAGCTTTACATATTATGAAAGCATTCTTGTAGTAACAGATAATGAAGCAGTGTGCATAAGTATATATAATTTCATTAATTTATACAACACAATATTTTGTGTTATATATATCTATAAATATACCATCGATAACTATCCAATCCATCAACAGGGTGTTTGAAATTCGTAGAATGAAATTGCGATGGAAATCAAGAAATGCTATTGGTGATTAAGAATTAACAAATTCGAATAAAAAAATGAAATTATCTACATGAATTTACATACCATTGTACATATTATAATTCCGTAAGCCGTTATAATTTTAGCCCAATTCTTTAGCATAATTTAAATACTTGTTAGTAAAGAACATGCTTAAACTTGTTAAGCCTCGTCCGTACAATAAAGCCTAGATTTCATTACAATCATGGTCTTAGCATGTTGTATTATATTTTATCGCATGATATACATATTTATGATTATATTGACATATAAATATTGGATTTGCTATTTAATTTGTATCAAGCAGTTTGCGAGTGGAACTCAGCAAGTGTTGCATTTGTACTTATTGTCTTGTTATAAATGTAGTTACCATAGTACCTATAGGTTTTGGAAGATGTATAAAACAAAAAAATATTTCAAAAGTTGTTTTTTTTTTTAATATGTACATATATTAAGGGTATTTTTCGTAATAAAAAAAATTAAACTTCAATTATACAAACTAAATTCAAAACACTGCGATCACAGTACATTTTTTATATTTTGTCGCGTATTATACGTTTGTTAATTCTTGCAAGTTTTCAATACCAAGTATATAATAAATTATATTATCAACGTAGTACGAAAATACGGCAACTTGCCTCATACAACCGAATTCCATATGGTACTAAGCTAACTACATTTGCACTGAACAATAAATTCCAAATTGAATTCGCTATTCATTCCTTATAAAGCAACTTGCGTTTACAATACGAAACATTTCCCCCAAGTTCCCCAATTCCATAGTTATCCTAACAGAAGGAGGGTTCGCAGTAACTACTCGATGCAAATCCAATGAATGTGATATCAAACCTATAGCTCGGTTCGCTAGGCCGCAAACGATCCAACCAGATTTGAAGATATAGTTCAATGCGGCGATTTCATGAAACATTAAAATGATATGATCGTTTAGTTAATAAGCACAGGACACACCGAAGTGATATATCATTGATGGAATAAAATGTGCACACCACTCTTAGACGGAGTAACGAAATAGACTGTAAATAATTAATTATTTTTAATGCATTTAACGGATGTTTTCATAAACAATTAGGCTGTTAGCAATCATAATGTTTAACGATATTTCAGTAATACCGCACGATTCTCTTCAGATTATTCAATTATCACGAAGGGATGCAGTACATACATGTATGATGATGTATGTATGTATGTATGTATGAGTATGAAGGTAGGTGTAGGTATTATGGTGTAATTTACGCGGAACAATGCCGGTATGCGCAGTTAAGTGGTGCAAAAACACAAAATCGAAGAAAAAGTGCGGAGATATATCGTTTCAGTCGTAATTGATCTAAAAACGACATTTTTTTTATTATTCTTCTAACACGAAAATAGATGACAGTGACAATTTCAATGCTCAAAACTGGTTACATTTTCTTGTTAGGAGTGAGTAATCTTTACTAATCTATGTATATGAGAAGTTAATGGATGAATACTGATTGGTTCCGAGACACTTGTCTAATGTAACATCTAAGAGATATTACACTTTTCTTTATTAATTATTATTCTATTTCGTTACTTCGAATGTAAAATAATAAAGTATGTGTATCCCAACGTAGTTGTTGAATTCTCGCAAAAGTCTCGATTAATTCGAGTACATCGATAGAAGATCCTATCTATCTTAAAATAATCCTTAAACATCACCCACATCATCAATCTTGTAGACGCCCACTTGGGGACACTAGTTCCCATTCAAAATTAAACAATTGTCCATAACACTGTAGCCAGTATACAAGTTCAGATTAATACACTTCCAATACTTTCGAGAACATCATGCAGAACATTCACATTCTTCTATGTAATTTCGAAAGATGATGGCACTGTATGTACACAGAAAAATGATTATAATAGTATGATTGCTATGAAATAATGTAAATTAAAATGTTAAACTTAAATTAAAATGTTGAATAATATTTACAATTTACAAGACAATGATAATTTACATATTTTTGGGTCATGAAAATTAAATATTGTTACCAGTATTTGATTAAACATTATACTACTATGTTAGGAAATATTAGAGTTAGTAATGTAGACCAAAGGAAGAGTCATAGATTAGAACAGCTATACCTGTAGTAAGAGCGGGTGTCCACTCCTGCTCGCCGGTAGCGCCCCACAGCAGGGCGAGGGAAGCGTTGTTGGTCGTGGACGCCGGACCCAGAGCCGTACCCAGAACGCTCAACGCGCCAGACGCACTTATCATACGCTTGCGACTCATCATGTTACCTAGAAACGAAATTGGGTATTTTTTATGCCCAAGCAAAAAAAGGATTTTTTTTACACTCAATAGCATTAGTGTAGCTGTATTCTTGATTTTGGACACACTGAATTAAACTTCAGATCTAGATTAGAAAAATAAATTCCCCATGTTCTCGCTTGTCGTCTGACGGTAAAGGTAATTTGGAATCTTTCGATAGAACAACTAGGTCACGTGGGTCATTCCTAATTTACTGATATTATCATAAGCAATTACTAATATTATCATAAGCAACTACACTATATAAAGGCATTAGATTTAGAGATATTATGGTATGTCCATAATACAGGTATAGATATTAATACAATAGAAATTTCAAACAAAAACCAACTAAAGTATATATGAAAGTAATACTTTCACAAAAAAATATAGGTTAATTTGTATGATAAATAAAAAAAAATACATTTTCAAAATTAGACTTACCATCAACTTGATACACGGGATGGTTGTTATTCATCATTGATGAACCGTTTTCCTTTGGAACGTTGGTGTCTCGATGTTCCTCCGTGCGGGAAGCCGGTTCTCCCGCGGGCCGCGCTTGGTAGTGATGCTGCTGGATCAGCACTCCCGTGGGACCTGGAAACCGGGAAAGGGGAATTATATTACATTACATTTTTAATAAAATTAGAGTGGCAAACAAGCATCCAGAGCTTCTATAAGATATACAGTTTAAAAGTCTGACAGAGTTCACTTATGAATGCGTTACCAGTACGTATGGCAGCTATGTAAGTTGCTATAAGAGTATAGTTAATCCAATTTGTTCCAAATTGCAAAATTCACCTTTAGGAAATATATGCGTCCAACGTCGCCTATTACTAGTTAGCTTCACAGTAACATGGGATGGATCGAATGGGTTGATGAGCGCTCGGCCGGTGCGCATGACCGGCTTGTTGGTGGTAATGGAACTCCGAGGAGACAGCCGGTTCATCGATATCGGAGAGTCAGTTACGTCGCTGCTTGTTTCGTTCACGCTATACTTGTCTGAAATATATAAAAACACGCTTAATAAATTTGTACACTCACAGCCCCACACTAGAATTCCCTGTATACTGGGTGCCATAGACACACACATAGACATATACAAAACACTCAGACCCAGAAACAGAAATCTAAATTCAACATTTAGATGTCTGGCTGGCCGGGGATCGAATCCGGGACTATCTGCGCGTCAGACCGGTATGTTAACGGCACCGCCACGCGAGTCGTCAAGTGTGGAGAAGATTAATATATAACTTGTGTGTGAGCGAAAACGATAAACAAAAGTAGCTATTTTTGATCACATTATTATTTGAAATTGGCAAATATTTTAGAAAGGATACGAGTTCTATACTTCCTTTTTCCAGAAAAATTTGTGGTCACTATAAAAGTTACTATTTTATGTTGAAATATATGTACATTGAAAATATTATTGAATATACCGAAAAAAATACATGCTGTACATTGCATACTCATACTCACTGCAGCTGAGCAAGATGTCTCCAAGACTGTGATGAATGTCGGGATCGGACATTTTCCTGTGGTGTATTGCCGTAGCTGGCGGACTTTTCCTGCTTACTTCTAACCCCGCCACTGAAGTTTTCTTTGTTCTTTGTACTCTTTGAACACTAAAAAGATTAAAACATAATTGGCCAAGTGTAAAACGAATCCGTACACGGAGGGTTCCGTACTACCTATATTTTTTAATACATACAATATACATTGTTAAAATTTGAACTGTCTACCTATAATGGTTCAACACCGTTATACATTATCTGTAAAAAATTCAAGTGTCTATCTATTACGGTTCCAGAGATAGAGCCCTGTGATAGACAGATAGACACACAGACAAACGGACAGAAAGCGGAGTCGTAGTTATAGGCTTCCATTTTTACCCTTTGGGTACGTAAAAGCTCATGATTCTATTTGTTTAATGAGAACTTTTTATACTACCCATTACCTTTTTTATTATATTACAAAACTTACCAAGTACTATGAGCTAGGGGTAGCTGAAACACTTGAGCATCGTATGCGTCGTAATCAAAAATAGAATTATGCATGTATTCATCTTCCTTCAATAACTTGCTCTTATTTTCATCTTCATACATCTTCTTCAATGGCTCTTGACTTTTCCTCGGCGGCAATTTGATTCTCGGTATGAAGTTCGAATAGGCGACCTTTTTGTTGGTCGAATAGAATGATAAGTTTATCCAGTGAGGCATAGAGTAGTCGTCAATTGAGTTTAAGTTGCTGTCTTTATTATGAAACTTTAGCAAGGGTACTGCATGTAACGGTTGTTCCCCGACACACACTAAATCGCTGCCAACGCCATTGTCAATGATTCTCTGCTTCGTAACATTGGTCAACTCTCTGTCCACTTCGAACACGCCTACTCCTGGTGTAATGACCACACTCAGTTGACCCGTGCGATCGAAACATCTGTCTAGGTAGTGTTTTTCAAAAACTGAAAATATTTAGAATTATATAATTACAAAATTCTCAAGAGTGTGTTAAGTATATCTATTAGCACTTGGCTTGTGTGGTAGACTATAGTCTAAAAGTTATTACTTAAAGCAGTTTAAATATAATCCTTTTAAAGACTTGATATCATACAAACATATATTTTTGTATATGACCTTAGGAAAATGCACTTATTAAAACATCATATACATTTCAAAATCATATTTATGTTACCATTTAAACTCATATTGAGAACTTCAAGAAAATTCCCTTGTGCAGCCGTTGAGTTTATGGCTGTTGGTATCTCCATATTGGGTCTCTCGTGGTATTGTAAAACAATCTTTTGGTAATCTGTAAACAATCTTCTCAATTGAAGGAGAACATTTGACCAGTCTTCATACCTTTCATTTTGGACTGCCACTCTGTAATAACCAATAAATAAATAGAAGATATCCAAACTTATTATGTGTAAGAAGTATTTACATACTGGCACACTTAAATAATCAGTGTCACATATTACCCAATGTTGTTTAGTGGGTGTAGTAAAGCAATGCATCTGTGATTGACCTTAGTTTGGAATTTAATTTTATCTAAGGTAGATTACATATGTCCATAGGCGGCAGTAGTAGTAGTAGTAGTAGCAACTGTACCAAAAGTTGTTAAACCACAAGTGCTTTGAATAAGTGGAAAGCCACAAGGTAGGAACATTACAAGAATATACCTGTAAAAGTCTTCATAAAATCTGCCTCTATAATCTTTTTGTAAGCATTCCTTCATGTGTTGTGGAAACTCCTCCAGAGATTTTGCTTTGTAAAATGTTCTTGAAAACAAAACTATTGTTACTTCATGGTTACTACCATTTTTCTGTAAAGGGATATAAATGAATTATGTAATGTTTGACTTAACACACACATTTATTTATTGGATAATGACTTGTTTTCAGAGTAAATTATGCTGTTACATACACAATAATAATATATTACAGTATACTCAAAATAGACATAATTCATACCTTCCATTTAGCAAAGAGATCAGCTAAAAACCCATTGACTGCTTTCTCAAAATACAGATCTCCATGGATATCAAAATCCCACATTTCTGATGACATTTGAATAAATAAGTAAACCATTGAAGTTGATGATCTGAATACAATTTTCGTGTCTTCAGTGATGACTCCACAAGCCACCCTGTCTCCTTGGGACCACATCTCATACACTTGGCATCTGATAGCTCCACCGCAGTACTCAATTTTTTTATTTAAATACACACAAGTACTGACCTGGAAGTATATTAAAATTAAAGAATATAGAAATATTTATACTTAAAATCTTGTAATTGAATTTCTCTTTTTAATGTGGATGCTGTGTATTCTAATGTGTGTTTTTAGAAATTTGTGTTATCGTCAATGCATGATTCATTGATCATTGCTTATTTAAAAGATTTCATTTTCAAGAAGATGTAATCTCAAATTGGATTCCAATTGAATTTTTCTGTATTTGTTCTTGTTACATACCAGAGACTTGTTGGCACTTATATATTGATTTAAATAAAATGAAATTTACAATTTTTTGCATAACCTTACCAAATGATTCTTCAACCTCCACATTTCTGACCTTCCCATGTATTGCTCTTTGAATGTGAGCTCCACCGAGTCCAAGGCAACATCTGCCACATTGACCTTATTGACATAAACATCAGCAAATGTTCTCAGCTGAAATGTTGTTGCTATACTTTGTTCAACACTTATGGTGTCTGAAAAATGATTAATATGTACTAAATATTGATTAAATATTAAAGGGCTATGTAATAATTATAGTAATATTACTGATTGTTATACTTTATAGTAGAAATACTTATTTAAATATTAATATTAATATGTAACATAATATCTGCAACAATTTTTGATTATTTTCTATTGCTTTGGATAACTAGAGAGTGGAACAATGACCATTAGAAGATATTTCTAAGATAGTAGAGGTCAACAACATTTTTTCAATTAATTGCTCATAGTTGAGGTTTAGCCATTAACAATTAATAAGAACATTGAGCTCTGTCAGAGACACAACTGATAAGGCCAAATACATAACATCACTCTTTAAATAACACAGTAAATATGATAAGGTAATGCAACATTGTGCATATCACACTATACAAAATGGAGGAACTGTAGTTGGGAATGTTGGGATGCACATCAATTTTATCAGCAGTACAAATAAGTTTGAATTCATTACATTTGTCGAAACATGAAAAACAAAGTCATTACCAAATGTATGTATGTTGTTGAAATATCCTTACCTCTGCCACGTCCTGACACATCAACTTTGGTGACTTGCAACAGTAATCTTGGGTAATCATTTTCTGGGTGATATATTTCAACAATATCTTTTTCCACCAATCCGGGGTACTCCTTGAGGTTGATTATTAAATCTGCAGCTGTAGTAGCGAAAATAGAGAATTACAAAAAAGACAATTTATAGTAAATATGTTTGAACATAATACAACACATTAACTTTAAGTATTGTATGAATCCTTTCCTACTAATATTTATTTCAACTATACCCTTTCATGAAGATAAAATATGGAATTAGAATAAATCATGGACGTGTTATAAATTTAATAATTATTCCCATTAATTCATAAATCCATGGATGAGTTCTTTCATGATGCATGCATGCAAGGTCTTAAAAATTACCATAATACTTTTATAGGTATATGAGATTACTTAAAATACAGGGCCGTGCAATTCACCTAAATATCATTTGGACTTCGGGTAATAATATAGAAGAGGACTTACTGCTAAAGCTGGATTGGTGGACGATTAATTTGAATGACTTCATTTTTAAATTATATGCTTTATAACTTGAAGTTACTAATCTATGCTTGAAGTATCAAAATATTATCTTGCAACTATATGAATTTAACATGTTTTTATACATTATTGAAGACTTTTAACATGAAATAAGTACATATTTTATTACAGTAAACAACAACAAATTATACTTCAAGTGACTTCAACTTCTATTCCTTCAAAGAAATTAATTACGCGAATAAAAAATAATAAAAATAAAAACAAAGTGACAGTTCTTCGTGATGACAGCTGTTGAACCCACAGAACACCTATAGTCCTTTTTTTTAAATGGTGTTTTACGGCCTTGGCTTTTGCGCTTTCAGCCTAACTTTATTGTACTTTCATATTATAATTATATTTATTAATGTTTCCTTCATTTGGGCCTATAGTCCTTGGTTGAACCACAGAAAACCTATACTCCTTGAACTGTTTATTGAATTGTCTATGTCTATATTGACGGCAGACGTATTGATCCTGAGAATTTTTTGGGAAATCTAGTTATGTATTTTATTAATATGTGATTGAAATGATTTTTGTGAAAATTCTGGCTTGTAATGATAAATGCCTGTACCAAAGATTATAGATGTAGACATTGAGAAAACTGACATTGACGTTGAATATTGACTTGCTTGACAATGTCATTTTTCAGCTTTAAGTTTGAAATGTTTGAAGTTTGAAGCAGTCAAGTCAAGCTACTCAAGCTTTGAAATGAATGTCGAATTCATTTGCGTTAGTGTATTTATATAGTTGAGATTACATTGTTTACGATGATATAAATATTATTAGTGAATGGAAAGGGTTATATTGTAAAAATGAATTTAGTAGATTTTAAAGAGTTTATATCGTATCTAGCCATTCTGTCTAATATCTTGCAATTTTTGTCGGGCATGTATGTGAACATTTTTGGTATTTAACAATAGCTGCTTCTGCTTATTTTATGCTTACGTTATCATTGTTTCGTAGCGGATTATAACCTTTATATCATTATGTTTAATTTTTTCTTCATTTCAGACTTGTTTGCAAACAATATGTTATTAAAAAAACAACTGGCGAAGCAACAGCGCTCCCCTTTATTTTCGGAGTACTTTCGTAAGTAAAAATAAAATATTTGAGTATTGAATATATGATATTATGTGATATACATTATAAAAATGTGTTTTTAAAATTCCAGTTGTAATCTTTGGCTGTTGTATGGACTCGCGAAACCCGACAACATAATTGTGTTTGTGAATACGATCGGTATATCGATGATGATTTCATATGTGATTGTATTTTACATATTCACTTTAAAGAAGTCACATGTTCTTCGTGAAATTCTTATCACAGTCACAACTTCTTTATTCATAATTGGATATTTTTGTGTGGAAGATGACAATGAATTACTACTGAGGAGACTAGGTAAGTGTTTAGCATATTATTGAGCCCATATCTTGAGGCATTCATAAGTTATAGGGGATCTTTGCTTCTGTAGCACATACTTAACACTTAATTAGCAGTAATTTCCTTTTAAAAGTTTCTAATTGTATCTGTATTATTTGTCTTGTATTAATTTCCTAGGTAACTAGCTTGTAGTATTGAATGAGGTTGATGTTATGATACAAGACTATTTAAATGTGTTCACTAAAATTAGGCATTATGTTGGTAGGCTATTGTCAATCTTCATTAGGTAGCTGTGCTACAACCAGTGACATAGGAATGTTAACTAAATAATACATTGTCTACTCTACTGTGTCTACTAAGTGGCTACTTCCAAGATTATGAAAATTTAATATTATTAGATTGTATCATCTTGTCATTGTTACATGTATGTATGTTCTTGAAGGTGGTAGAACCCTTTGTGGTTCGACTCCAGTGGCACCACCGCCACACCTATTTCTGCCTAATAACAGCAGTGTTAGGCGCTGCTGTGTTCCGTTTTGAAGGGTGTGGTAAGGGAGACAGACTTTTCCGAGGCATTCCAGCTTAGTCCTCAGGGGTAGCGGCACATCTGTGGCCAACCTCAGGTAGGAATATCTAATTCTATCTGCGTTTGATTACAGATGTCCATGAGCGGCAGTAGCTACTTATCATCAGGTGGACTGCATGCTCGTCTGCTACTCCTATATTATATTAAAAAAATAGAAAAACGTGCAATCTCTGCACATCACCGACCTGTGTTGTACAGGTCTGTGATGCACACATATACAATACCTATACTTTATGTTTAATTTTTTTTTAATTTCTTGTTCTATTCCAGGTCTCAGTGCTTGCTCTATCACACTCCTCATGATTGCAGCGCCAATGAGTAAACTATACTATGTGATCCAAACTAAATGTACAGATTGCTTACCATTCCCAATGATAGTCATGTCTTTCTTTGTATCTGTATTTTGGTTCTTGTATGGTGTGATAGAAGAAGACTTATATATTTCGGTAAGTTTATGATTATTTAAAAAATATTATATGAATTATACATTCAAGGAACTATTAGTTATTTACTGTAATAATTGCTGTTCTTTTTATAACTGACCATTTATGATGTTTACTATGAATTATAAATTCTCTAAGAGTTGTTGAAAATTTCATTGTCATTGAAAACTTAAGGGATATACTAATATGACATTGTGATCATAAAAAGTGTTATTAACTTCCAAATAGTTTTGTAGTAATTATGTAACCACATATTTTATTCACAACACATTATTATTCATAACACAGTATTTGAGCTGAAAATGCGTAATGCTTATTGTACCTTTCTATTTAAAACAATAATGTGCATAATTGAAGTAAAATTTTGAAGTTAACAACATCTTATGATGAGTCAGTGAAACTGAATGTGGACTAATAATGTACTCATAACAATGTTGTGTACAATGTGGCAATAATTATACCATATTGTTGATGTTGCCCAATGCCCAATTGTTGAGTTTTGCAGTGATAGGGAAACTCTTTTTTTTCTTACTATAATATGTAAGAAAATAAAGATGCTATATGTAACAAAGCGAAGATTACTTAGCAAGAGTATCTTATTGAGTCACTTTTAAACTTTATTTATTTTTAGAAACTATTACCATTTACTCAAACTTTTCATATTTTTTTCTATTCTAGGTGCCCAACTTCATTGGAGGTCTATTAGCTACGGCACAACTCGCTGTCTTCGTTGTGATACCTAGTAAATCCTATAAAAGATTACCCTCTAAGAGTATATTAGCATAAAAGTTGGTATAGGACTTTTTTAGCAATTTATTTTCCTTAACAACTTGCCGGTGATATATTACTGCATGCAACCAGATTTAATTTTAGACTGTATAATGTACAAAATGAGGATGAAACAAATTTTAAGTATGAATAGTATGAATAACTTTGAAATAAGTATTTCCATTAAGAATTATTATATTTTGTTTTTCCATTGTCAAAAAGATAACAAACTTCAATTAATAAAAATCATTATTGGAGATGTATGATGTATGTACCCTAAGAGGACGAATTTCGGAAATCTCCAACTGTTAGAGTGTATCATTACTGCTAAAAATATAGGTCAACAATAGGTCAAGTAGGGAACTTCTTCCTACAGTAATTTTAGTTTGTTAATTTATGCGAATTTAGTACGAATTTAAGGGCATAAAAACAGAAATTAATTATTTTCTTATATTAATAATATTATGTGTTTGAAATTAATTATTAAACAACCATTGTATTAAAAAACAAGATAAAAATCAGATGATTTGACTCCTTATCATGAGATTATTTTGTAGAGGAATACATTTACATACAAGTGGGGGAGGCAAAACGGCGATAAACATGGATACAGTTTCTGGTAATTAATTAAAATATCTTTTGGCTAGATAAAGTTTGATAAACTAAGTAGTGACTATTTAATAAGACGTAAACAAGCCCTTTGTATGGATACTTTTACATATGCAGAATAATTGAAAAATGTTCCTGGCCTTTAAGACTCGAAAACCCTATAATATTAAGAGCTCGTTTATAAAATTGTTTCTACACAAAATTAAAAAATATATGTTTTAAATGGCACTTAATTAAAGTTATATATAAAATAATCTAATACAATAATAAAGAACTTTGAATATTTGGGGGCTCAAGATTTAAAAATTGCCCCTTATCATGACTACTTATTACTAGATAACAAGGAACCTAAATTATTTTAAATTAACTGTAATAGTGTATATAACGAAGATAATCAATTATGTAATCTGACTACAGTATTAAACTATAATTGTATTTAAGGTAATAATAATTTATTAGTGTGAGATATTTTTGTTGGCCATACAGTATAATGAGTATTTGTAATGTAGATCTTTAATGTTGAGTGTAGTACAAAATATATTTCAAACGAAGGTGTAATCCGCGACACGGATAAAAAGCTCCCATTAAAACTAGATATTTTATTAAATCATGTTATAATGTACTCTCTAATGAATTGGACCCACCTTAACAAATCTAAGTAGTCTTGTACTACGAACATGGATCTATCGATAAAACCGATTGTTCTAATATTTGTGGTATGTACTTTTTCTCTAAACAGTAACTCGATTCAATAGTAAGTTTAAAAAAATGTCAATGTATCAGTGGCGTACCGCTAGTTCGAACCGCTCAGGGCGGAAATGGAATCTTGAAAAATTATTGGGTCGCCAAAAAAAAACAGGTCCTCATGATAAATAGCCTTTAAAATTAATCGGTGAAAAAAATTATGTAATCATATTTGTAATTTTAGTGCCCTTAAAAAAGTCCGTCTCGGGTCTCATGTTAAGGTTGAAAGGCCTTCATTAGAAATGTACCTATATTATGTAATACAAAATTGTGAACATTATAAAATTTTGCCGCTCCACAAAACAAGATTATGTCACCCAGGACGGGCCGCGCTCACCGCCCTAATACCCTACATCCTATCTTAATTTCAATAAAAGTTCGAGTATTCTCAATCCGTTTTGTTCTCGAGTCTGCTCAATTCACTCTACTGCATCTCAAAACTGATTACGTTATCCGTGGCAGGAGCACACCATCCATTAAATTAGTTTACTAAGCATTTTTTAAACCTCCATGTAACAGTTGTGGTGCTAATAAATAGGTATAGGAAATGATGTATCTAATTTATTTTTGCTAAGTTTAAAGTTATTTATATTAAAATAGATGAATTATTGGGAGAGCAATAGATGTGCTCAGCTGAGACCAATTATAAGTATTTAAATCTCTTTGATTTATGTAAGACGAAATTGAAATAAGGATCTGAAATTAAATTAGGCGATTAAAAAATAGTTTTTTTTATTGTATATTTAGGTACTTTTTATACTTACCTACATGACTAAATTGTCTATGAACTGTATATATTTTCACTAATAAAACAATATGATTTTACCATTATCTGTTTGTTTTACAATTTTTCAATTTTTCACACACACAAAACCCACGGTCATTCGAGTTTTTAACACAGGAGCCTCGGGTGTTATATGGAGTTATTGTGTCCATATATTGCACGAGACTAAATTCACTATTATATTTCTGTACAACAGCTTCATATGCTATGCTTCCAGGTTCTACGACAAAAGCTAGTACATAGTACGTTTTATTTTTAACGAAATCTTCATATGAATGGCTTCTTATAATTGATTTTACTTTAAACTTGTGACATTTCGTACACGGTGTTGTAATTGTATTAAATGCTCTCTTTTGTAAGGCCTCTTCCGCTACTTGCAAACTGCGAATAACTTCGCTCTTGGTTTTATCAACAGCACTCATGTTATGACAACAACACCATTTCTCGTCCACGCCAGCGTCGGCGCATGTTCTGTGAACTGATATTTCTTTAAACAAACTCTTGCACAATGGACAAGCTTCGGATATCGAGACTTCATTCGATCCCTGAGTTACTTTTAATATATCCAACATTGTCAAATAAAAGTCGTAAGGTGTGACGAGTCTGTCTTGATTCAGTTGCAAATTCATATATTGTCTAGTAAATATCTCCTTGAACTTTTTTGGCACCCAAACTAGGCACATTGGCAGACGCTCTTCGTAGTAAGACTCCGCCGGAAGCCTCATGCGCCCATACCTAATTCCATGATCACTTAAAAATATGATAAATGTATTGTCCATGACACCGCTTTTGTACATTTTCTTGAAAAAGGAAACAAAATCCTCGTCGTAAATTGTGGGGCTATTATCCCCGTTGTGACTACAAGAATTGATCCAAAACATTCCGTAAAATTTATTTGTTTTGTAGGCGTTTGAAAATTGGTAGGCATAGTCTAATATATGGTTTGGCGATGCAAGTTTTTTCGTGCAAACATAATTTCCCGAAATAGTCTCCCCAGTAAGAAAGAACGGTCTCATGTAATGATCGGTTGGTATTTCCAAAAACCCGTTATACTTTGAAAAAGTATCGGGGAGTCTTAAAAAATCCTCTCCATACGCCGTGGTGTATCCGGCCTTTTTAAATTTTTCCCAGATAAGGAATTTTTTACACTCTTCCAAGCCGTGTGAGCAGGCTTTGTACATAACGGATACGTTCTTACCAGTCATAAAAGACATTACGTTGGGAAAAGTGTTATATCCTACCTGAAAATAAAATAGGTTGAAATTTAATGGGAGTAAATAAACACAAGGTTTCCAGTGTATTTTTGACTCGTCTTTTACTAGACTTTATAGCTAATTATAATAATGAACTATTAGCAAAAACTAAATGGAGCTGAATAGATGCCGGAACTGCGACGTAATGTTATAGAAAAAAGTGGGTAAAGAATTCTCGGTAACATATGGGATGTTCGAGTGACTTCATGATCTAATGATTGAGTCGAATAGTTATTTAAGGTCGATTTGCATGAGTTAGTATATAAAACTGAATAAAACCGTATATAAAAAGTAACAAATGGTCAAATAATAATAATAATAATAAAATTATTTCTTCAGGAAATTTTGTTTTTCACGTACTTTATTCTTAGAAGCTAGCTTCATGAATCATGGATATGTAAAAAGGTTATAAACAGCAGGTACCTAGCAGTCACGTAGTCGCAGTCACGTAGGTACAAATGAAGCGAGTTTTGTAATTAGGTGCCTACCTTTTGATATCCTCGGAAGTCCAACCAATTGTGTTCGCGTAAATACTGAGCGGTCTGTGGCATACTCGAAAACAGCCGTGCTCGAGACATCGTATCCATTCCCAGTATCAGAACATTCCATGGATTTGATTTTGTATTTTTCTCATTTTTGCTTGTTACATGTTTCTTCAGGATGATGTATGCGTCTTCGTAGATATTGGTTTGTTTTGAATGGCAAGAAACAGTCACAATTTCCTGCTCTAGTTCTACTCTTGATCCATTTTGGAATAGTATACAAGTGGAGTACCTAAAATATCAACGGGTTAATACCATTTTATTAGGTAGTTTTTATGCTAAATTATTTAATCTTCTTTCGTACTAAACTTACGATATCTTAAAATATTTTATGCAATGAATGCCCTGATAATTGTTTATCATAACCAGTTTAATTAAAATTTTACATAATTATCTACGTACCTATATTTAAAGTTATCCGGGCTAAACTATACTTTATGACCCGTCGAATTTTGCGAGTGATATAGGTGGATAGGGGGGTACTACAGGAGCATTCCCTGTGAATATGGAATTGCGGAAACCACCTGTTTTTTTATTTTTTTTTTAAATTTTGAGATTAACTCGTAAAAGTCGATTTTTCATTCGCACGAAAAGTTAAATCACGTCAATATAATCATTCGTAATCGCCAAATTTGCTAATAAGTCGCTAAAAGTCATTTACTCGATTTTTCGAATAATCGATTTTTTGCGTCAGCGATGCCGCGTCTATTAAGGCCTGGCAAACAACCTTAGTGTAACCAACCTTAGTATAATCAAATTTTAGGTTTAAATTAATGTTTTAATTGGATAAATTATGTCAATTAAATAGAATTTGTTGGTTAGACTTTGGTTAGATGGTTTAATAAATACAAAAAAAAAAACAGGAACCACGCGAAGCTGGGTTCCGTCGACCTTAGTATATTCAATTTCTAGGTTTAAATTGCCGTTGTAATTGTTTCAGAACTAGCTTATAGAGTATTTATGGGTGAGAATTGGTAGGCATATGAGGGGTGAGATGGAGGGAGTTGAGGATTCTTTCAATATCATGTACATCCCCTATTTTTTTAGTCTTAATTCCTAATGAAATACGTAGGTAACCTCAAAATTAAAAAAAAAAAAAACATTAAAACAAAGGAGGGGATTCCGCAACCCCCCCCCCTTCACACGGGTAGTTCATATGACCTCCCCCCCTCTCCCCACCCAAAATAAACATCAAATTCGACGGGTCATAAAGTACACTTTTACCGTTATTCGTTCAATTTCCCTATAGATATGGTAGGTATACAATAAATAATGTAAAACTATAATTATATCCAAAAATATTGAAAAAGTAACATAAATATAAAGACATATCATTAGGTAGGAACTTAATATGACGGTATCACCATTAGGTACATCTATTTCCCTTAGAAAACTGCCTCGCCCTATGCTCTCACTGGTATTAAAGGAAATAGTTTGAGATAAGGTACACACATTTTATGTCGTGTTCACACTTAGTACAGCAACAGTTTAGGTTAGCTTCATATGGGACTCCTGCGGATTAGCTATTATACCTACAATGATATTTAATGCTATTATAGACAACTTTAGTCATTGCCAAAAGTCAAAGACTAGGTACATTTTATGTCCATTTTGTGCCTACTATTTGTTAAATATATAAATCATGATAAAAGTAAACTTACTCCAGTTTCTTTAAATTAACATTTCCAGAAACGTTCAGGGGGCTACCGAATTTATAGCAACACTGGTATGTTTTTCCCTTGCTGTAAGTATTCATTTTCACTTTGTCTACACTGAATTCAATTTTATTGTCGGATATTTTGTTAACTGATACAGCTCTTACGCCGCAAAATTTGTTATGAAATTTTGTTTCTTTTATATGGAAGGTCTTCGCGTAATTCGGAATGTAACAGCCAGGGGTGTTGATTAAATATTTTTCTGATCCTGTGAAGAAAAACATCGAATAAATTATTTTGTCATAATAATATAATGTAGTCATAGTTTCATATAGGTTAAGTTTATTTGTATCTTGTAGAACCCATAAGTTGTTTAGCGTAGCGTATCTACTCGCCGTGGGCGGAACTTTTTTGCACATTTTAATCGCTGCTTAAATAGGCACAGACGGACAGACAGCGGAGGCTTAGCAATAGGGTTCTAGCGTGCCCATAGGGTAAAAACGGAACCCTCAATCAATATGGTTTAAATCATTACATAAAAAAAAACTATTAAAGATAAAATTGATGAGCGCCAAAACTTGACTAAAATATAATATTTTTAGTAAGTAGAGTTAATAGGCTAATAGTGGAAACCTCATTTGTCTTTATAAATTCCTTATTCCTAATCAAATATGTAGTATTTTTTATTTATAGAAATGAGAAACGGAAACATTATTGTTGATTAGATTCAGAGGCGGACAATCATTCAATAGCATACGGTGAGATACGGGTATGAAACTCTAGTAGGTAACAATCACAATATTATGATAATAATAAAAACAATGCAACAATAGGCTGCATTTTCATATCATATCATATCACTTATAAAACACTTCAAGCCGATATAAATAACTTGCTGCCTTTTTTAATAATGTATCTATCCAATGCAATGCTATCCTTTTTTTTTGAGAAATTCTGCGTGGGTTCCTCTCAACCGCGGGGGCAGAGGAGAAGATATGCGGGACTCCTACCGGCTAAAACCCTGCGGTATTCTTCTGTACGCCCTTTGTCGGGACTGCGGGTACGCTAAACACATTCGTTCGCGGATCCAATGCTTTGCCTACCAATTTCTGATTCCTAAAATTGTCAATTGCGATATTTGGTAAACAAAACTTTTGTTAGATCAATTACTAATGACAGGCGTTAGACATTAGTCCGAGATAATAATATGATTCACATCGCATAATTCTGTTATAAGTGCTGATATCCCGTGATTTGAAAATGATAAGATACGCCACTATGAAACTGATAAATGTATAAATTAATACTTACCTTTATATGTGTTGTTCCGGACCGTAAAATTACTATTACTACTACGGTTATAAGTTTTGCTTGCATACGTATAGATCCCATTTAAATTAGTTTTATAATAAATAAGGGAAATCGCGATCCATGACACTAAGACTATTATTTTTGTGTATGGGAATTTAGGCATCCTGAAAAGTTTTCAATTGCTGAAACAAAAGATAAGTTGAGTAATTAATTACAAAAATATTTGTTTAAATATACGCAAGTAGGTATTGGTATCCACATAATAGAAAATTAATTCAAAATAGGTATTGTAAGAAATCAACAATATGTCTTATACTGATTTTTAATATAAACTAGGTGAGATTTCAAGTAATTTTCATTTCAATTCTTTTCGAGATCATAAACTTTCAGAATAAAGGTAGAGTATAACCGAAATGAAATACCTATCCTCACGCCCAAGGTGGCCACTCCATATACCTGATGGGATAGCACAGAGATTTAATGGAACTCAGTGCCCTCTTTGATACATGTCGAAACCTCCTGAGGAAAGTAGCCTCGACCGATTATTCCTAACTCGACAGGCACGACCACTGGTGGGCAACAATTGATTGACTTCGCCAGGAAACAAAGTTTTTAATGCCTGTGCTATTCTGTGATCAAAGTATCTACTTGTGCTTTCATTACATAGCCACTTTTTTTTTTTTTTTTTTTTATATGTTTGAGCCTAACGATAAAGCAGACGTGCTACCTGATGGAAAGTAGTCAACGTCGCCTATGAACATTTGCAACACCAGAGGAGTCGCCAATGCATCGCCGGCTTTGAAGGAGAGCTCTTTTTGCACCTTTTTTGAAGAGCCCCATGTCATAGCGCTCTGGGAATACCTCAGGAGGAAGTTCATTCCACATCTTGCACGTTCGTGGCAAGAATGTCCGTGCAAACCGAACTGTGGAGGACCGCCACGGGTCCAGTTGGTGTGGATGGAACTTCATCCTTCGGCGAGTGGTGCGATGGAGGAATGGTGACGTAGGCATCAGGTCAAATAGTTCCTCGGAGCACTCACCATTGTAAAGCCGGTAGAACACACAGAGGGAACCTATGTCCCTCCGCAAGCTTAAAGGTTCTAACCGATCGGAGGTCCTGGGGTCGTTGACGATTCGGATCGCGCGTTTTTGCACGGAGTCAAGTGGGTTAAGTTGGTATTGGGGCGCCCCTGCCCAGAGATGGGAGCAGTACTCCATGTGAGGTCTCACTTGAGCCTTATACAACAGAAGGAGTTGCCCCGCAGTGAAGTACTGCTTCGCTCTGTTCAGGACGCCCAGCTTTCTTGATGCCAACTTGGCCTTAACGTCCAAATGACTCCGGAACTGCACGTCACACGATATGTCAACTCCCAGGATCCCCACACTTTTATCAATGGTGAGTGGAATACCTTGGAACCGTGGCGCTATGACGAATGGGGTTTTTTTAGCGGTAAACGCGCAGACTTGTGTCTTCGTGGGGTTAAACTCAACAAGGTTAAGTCGACCCCATGTCGAGACCTGCTCCAGAGAGTCTTCGATTTCAGACACAAGTCGGATTCTGCTTTCCTCCACGAGAGTCCGAGAGGTGTTTGCACGGCCTGTATACACAGCATCTCCCGTACTATCATCTGCATAGCAATGAATGCTGCTAGTTTTTTGCAACATGTCATTGATATGCAGAATGAATAGCGTGGGAGAGAGGACAGAGCCCTGGGGCACGCCAGCGTTAACATGCTTCGTGTCTGAGCAGCACCCGTCTACTACGACTTTGATTTGCCGCTCAGACAGAAAACTGGCTACCCATGTGCACAGCCTCTCGGGAAGACCGTAAGATGGAAGCTTCGCGAGAAGGGCCCTGTGCCAGACCCGGTCAAAGGCCTTAGCGATGTCTAGGCTAACTGCCAAAGCCTCACCATTACTCTCAATGGCTTGCGCCCATCGGTGTGTGAGATACACCAAAAGATCACCAGCTGAACGGCCCTTGCGGAAACCGTATTGGTGATCGCTGATCAGCCGGTGATCCTCGAGGTACCTCAGGAGCTGGGTATTAACAATACGCTCCATAACCTTTGAGAGCAGGGAGGTGATCGCTATAGGCCTGTAATTAGCCGGGTCACTGCGGTCACCCTTTTTGGGAATCGGGTGAACGAGGGCTACCTTCCACGAAGACGGTACTTGTCCTGTGGTATAGGAAAGCGAGAATAAGCGCGTTAAGATGGGAGTCAATTCGGGAGCACACGTCTTCAGCACCACCGCGGGGATTTCATCCGGCCCACTCGACTTCTTGACATCAAGGGACAATAGAGCTCGCCTGACAGCTTTCTGCGTAAAGCGTATATTAGGCATAGAACTCTCACACCGCGGGATGGTCGGCGGTGTGGCCCCCATGTCATCGAGAGTCGAGTTTGAGGCAAAGAGAGTGCCCAGAAGATCGGCTTTTCCCTTTGCCGTATGGGCCAGAGAATCATCTGATTTCCGCAGGGGCGGTAGTGAGGAGCGACAGAAATTACCTTCAACAGCTTTGGCTAGCGACCAAAAGGCTCGACTCCCGGAGGGGTAACCAAGTAATCGCTCGCCAATTCTGCCAACGTGCCTAGACTTCGCCTTGGCCATATGCTTCTTTGCTGATCGGGAGGTAGCGTTAAGGGCGGTTCGTAGCTCGGAGGTCTTCGGATCCTTGCATGCGTGCGCTGACGCCCAGGCTTGGTAGGCCTCTTGCTTATGACGTGATGCCTTAGCGCAAGACCCATCAAACCAGGGCTGACTCCGTCCACCGACGGACACGACAGAGTTTGGTATGAAGCATTCCATACCCTGCTGTATTACGTCGGCTACAGAGTCAGCGCACGTGCTAGGATCACCCGAGACGAAGCACAGCTGCCTCCACGGGTACGAGGCCAGGAATTCCCGGAACGCGTCCCAATCTGCTGACCTGTAGTGCCAAACTTGTCGCTTCCCCGGAGGTCGAGCCCCCGTGGGACGCGACAAGGGCACAGAAGAACTTACCAAGCAATGGTCAGAAGATCCAAGGGGAGCCTTGACCATCACTTGGTAGTCCTCGGGACGGTTGGTCAGCAGAAGATCTAGCAAAGACGCAGTATGGGTCTCTATATCAGGTACCCTAGTATGACCGGGTACGACCTGGGAGAGCCCATATGCCAAGGAGAACTCATACGCAGTTCTTCCGGCAAAGTCAGTGGTTCGGGAGCCCAGCCACTCAATGTGGTGGCCATTAAAGTCACCCAGAATCACCAACTCCGCCGAAGGACACTGCTGCAGCATTCTGTCAGTCGCCCACTGGACGTGCTCGAATAATCGAGTTGTCTCTTTATCTCCGCTATAGGACCTATATAGGCACGCGTAGACGCGGGTTTGCCCCCCAATATCTACGCGCACCCACAACAGAGATAGGTCCTTGTCTTCAAGGCAGCTGAGACGGCGGCAGCAGATATCGCCCCGAACATACACACATACCCCGGCTCGACGCCTAAAGGCATGTTCTAAACTATAGCCGGGGTAATCTAAATACGAGGTGTCGCCCGAGGGCGATATCTGCGTCTCCGTCAAAAAGAGGAAAGCCGGCTTTGCCGTCTCAAGGTGGTGATGGACGGCATCCAGATTGGAATGGAGCCCCCTGATGTTGCACATGTCCACAGTAAGTGTGGAGGAGGTCGCCGCTGTGCATAACTTTTTCCTTTTTAGCTGCCGTTTCATGGTGGTTTTTGAAGAGCGTAGGAATTAGAAAGGATTTGCGGTGCTCCGTCGCCGCCTCACGGGACAAAGTGCGGGTCTCGTAGCGGCGTGTTCACAGAGGTAATGTGGGATGCTGGCGCGAGGGACGGAAGGGCCCCCGGTCCCCCCCGTGCACGACTACCCGGCTCCACTCCGGTCTCTTACTCCGGCAGGGTAATCGTGCCACGGGATTTTTCGCCGGTTGGCGGGACAGCCTCCCGGGCCAGAGGTTGACGGTGTTACCCGGGTTCGGGTCCCCAACTAACCGGCGGGCGGCCAGCGGACAACCGTTTCACCGGGTCTCCCTGGCCCCCGCGCCAATACACCACGCCCCCGGGAGCAACGACGCTTAAAGAGACCTACCGGACCCGAGAGGTACGCCGTCGGAAGCACCACAAGAGGATGGGAAGGGGGGATAAAGGGATGAACTGGCTCCCAGGCGCACTACCGAAACACGACGAGTCGTTATTAGCGGTAGACTCCGGCCTGAGGGTGGTAGCTAGCCAGGCAGATCCCACGAAGAGACCTTACCACCAAGCGGGACACCTTTGGGAATTACGCCAGGCGGTGTCAGACCCAGCTACCAGTGGGACCGTCGCAGTAAGATGTTAAATGCCCGAGTAGACGCTGCTGCCCATCTACCCGGTAGATGCCCTTAGTCGGCTTCTACGACACCCACGGGCAGGCATGGGGTGGTCTATTCGCCGCCGGAGCCACACGGCACAAAATTGAGGACCACTAACAAGAAGAGTGGCATACTCATTTATTATTAATTATGTACCTATAGGTAAAATGGTATGTGCACCAAATGAATAGATTTTTCCTGTGAAATTAAGCATGTAGATATGAGTAAAATACCTACCTACTCTATTAATAAATAATCCCTGCTCACCATTTTCGTAGAGAAATAAACTTTGAATCGTTTGACGTTAAAATATACCTACATTGGCCGTCCGAATGGCATGTGACGAGTTTGTTACGTACTCATACGAGGTAATGCCAACTAGCACATTATTTAGATTGGAACCGTAAAATAATGAATAACTCCAACAGCAGAATTGTCGCATCCGCGCCAGGTCGCGCTAAATGCATGCAAAATTGGCCAGCTCACTCGTGTCAACAAATAAACCTATTTTCAGTATTGTCTCTATTTTAAAGATCTAGAATGTAGCAAATCGCCGCTTCGACTGTGAAGGAATCATTGCCAAACATATTTTTGCGTATGGTTTACTTTATTATAGTGTTTTTAGTGTGTCGTTGTTTCGGTTTATATTCCAGATACCTGTTGCCCTATTGTGCATTGTAGGTATAGCACACCTATTTACTTCTTACAGGCAAGACGCATCCATATTAAGCTTGCGAATGAGATGCTGCGGATTGCTATATACCCGTTCGATATATCTTTTAGGTAGATATGGAATCGTAACCCACAAAAGTACCTTTTCGTTTTTATTGTATTAATTGCTTTATTTTAATGTGTTTTATCGACATAAGTAACGTTATAAAGCGTATAAAATTAAACCAAATTTCATAAAGATACCTGAAGAAATGCAAACTTTATACGCATTTTAGCTTATTCGAAACTTTGAAACACTCCTGTAAAGTTGTCATTTTGCAGTTACGATATTATACGTAGGAGGGGTCGATATAGGGATATAACTATAGATAATATTTAGGTAAGTATATACTTTATTAAATTATATCTCCCAACAATAATATCGCGTTATTATTTACAAGGATATTACTAGAAGTAGTAACATGAGATGAATAGGTATGTGTTGATCATGATATAACGTTGCAGCGCAACTGATAAATGCCCATTTTAACGAGATAATGCACCAACTCTTTCCGGGGTAATATAGATTATTTAGTTTTGTTTTGTTTTTGGTTACGCCGTTTGATTGATTTAATGTAAAATGGAGCTATTATCTATTTAATACATAATAGGTATTATATTAATTAATAAATAATTAAACACTTCAACAACATATCTGACGTAATAATTTTGGATCCATTCTTACCTTAAACGATGAAATATTATTTTTAAGAATTAATAACCATCTACAAAGATAGACAATATCATATTAACTATACTGTAAACATATTTCAGCAATGATCTTAATGGAATTTTCATTTCTTATGAAATAAAAATGCAGGTAAATTCAGTTTCTTTCGCATGCTAAATAGGTATAGGTATGTATTTCCGTAAGGTTAGATGTTTCCTTTATCACTCATGTATGTAACGTAAAGTTTTTAGACTTAGATGTTTTATTTAAGACTAATCAGCCGAGACCGTTACAGTCACTCAACTGTCACCGAAACTAGATTTGCTACTGAAACTAATTGCAATTACTTTCAGTAATGTTTAAAATGCATACAATTAAAGTTGACATTCAGTTAATAGCGTCTAGACTATCCACATAAATAAATATATTTTATATTGGATCTTGTTATGTATATCGCGTAAAAAATATAGAATATTTTATTAAAGTTACCTATATTAATTTTTGAATTTGTTAATAGCGCCTTCAAAAATATATTTAGTTCGTATATTTACGTAGAAGGGGTTAATAGTCCCCCTTCTGCTGCATTTAAGTATCTCTAAATCTGTATGATATGATTAAAAATAAATTTGACGATTATGCTCTACTTCTCGCAATTCTATCATAATGTAATGTATCTATATCTATATCAATATATAACAAAACAATTGTAATTAAATAATAAGTACTTACGATTTTTAAAATGTAAAGAATTTGGAGATTGATCACATATTTCATAAAACGCAGGTAACAAAATCTCATATAAAACGCGTCATTTTTATAAAACCATTTAACACTTCAATTTTCACATTTTGTTGTTAATTTCAGATTAGTTCTGTATTTGCGCACGTAAATGTTTATGTTTACAGCTCATGTGTTACGTGTGTTGAATGTGACTCTCATTGGTTCACTGCCAGCCTGCTTCGGAACATCCCGTATGCTATATAAGAGATACCTATTATGTTGTTAAATCTTCTTGTACTTCATAATCTTACGAGGCTCTTAAACTACGGGTTGACCTTAGGAAGGTCGAGGTCGACACAGGGTTTTCAGAGCACCCATTAAACTTGAAGTCTGAAAAACTAAAGAGCACTATGCTCGTAGTATAATAGAAAGATATTTTTCAATCATATGTTCGCGTCTTTCAATGGCACATTTGTGTTATTAGAAAAGTTGTACCTACTGTTGCTATCTTTCCACCTACGTAGAAGGATAGGTGCATTTTCCCCTATAATCACAATCGTTACTGAGAAATTACGAGGTAAACTAAGTAATGTAAGAATTTATTCTATTAATCATAATTGAAATTATTTTCTATTACATACATACATTTATATATTATAATGCAATATATTATAATATATTTTATAATGCGTGCGTTTGTACGAAGCATATTAGTACCGCAACATTTACTAAAGGTACCTATATAATTCAACGAAAAAAAATATATTATGAAAAATATATTTTCTAAATTTACTGGTATTTATTTATGTGTGTGTAATGAGGATAAAATAACAGGGTATATACGAGTCTTATAAAATAAACGTGTCTTACCAATTTGAACTCGAACACTATAATGATTAATAAAAAATACGTATATTGATATTATATCCATCATAGTGTTAGAGTTAGACAGGAATATTCCTTCTCTTTCTACCTCTTCAGAGAAATAGATCACTTGTATAAGAGCATTTAATATATGAGGTCGGAACAATTATAACGTAGATATAATATGGCACATTAAAGCTTTAAATTATTGCTTCTCATATTCCTTTTATATTTGATTGCTTGTATGTTTTGGTTGTTTTAAAAATAATAGCATCCTGCGCAGTTTTATGTCTCTGTTATGTATTTTATGTTTCCGTTTTGCTGAAATAATATTATGTGTCGTATTGTAATCCATAAGGTCTCGCCGGATTTACTTTCTTGATTAGATACCTACTATTAAAAGAATTAACAATATACCTATATAGGGATCATTTTGTGTAAGAGATTTGTCCAAATTGGCATTCATGAGAAATGCCTATAAAGGACTTACATTAATGTAGGTAGGATATTTTCGTTATTTTCTAAATAGAAATAGCTGAAACAACTAACAAGACAGAGAGACAGAAAGAAAGACACTTATGCACTCTGAAACATTGCGAAATTTTGCGCTACCTGTTGTACCTATTTGTCTATATTTTGAAGTGGCCCTTGCCTGGGCTAATTGCGGTCGGCCGGGCCACACCTCAATTACGCTAATGCTTCAACATACTGAAAAAATGTACTGGGCGACTAGGGATTATACAAACTCCTAATTAATAGTCACCTGTAGCTGAAGGTTCAAGTAATTGCTCATGGCATTTTATGTTACTTTAGTAAATTAATAGTCATAAATGGTGCGTATATTCAGTAACAAAACTTAAATTCAGTATTTTATCATAGATTTTATTATTCTGAAGAAAGTGTATTTTAACAATGTTAATCAGATATTTTATCAAACCATTAATTATTTTAATAATTAGTTTAAAGATAACTATTTATTAAATATTGAATTTAAAATTTACAATAGTCCAAATTTAGCTATTAGAATAAAATGTTACACAATTATAAATTATCATAGAAAGTTATACAGACGCAGCGCGGGGTTTAGATTACATAGATAATTATATTAAAACGTCGCTAAATAAAAAGATTATTAAAATATAGCACTTTTTTTTATCACAGACAAATTATATCATATTAAATCACAAAACTGAGTTAATTCGACAATTATCAGTTTTTTGACATACGCAAAACAAGCGATCTTTGGTTCTAGAGTCATTTATCTTGGGTACTACACATTTGCCTAGTCCTCTGTAGGCTGATATTACACTTACCGGTCCCACGATCTTCATATCTGACCTTATTCGCGACACGCTCGCTTCATACGACACATTTCCTGGGCTCGTGGTAAATGCTACAACATATATTAATTTTATCTTAGCGTTGTCATAGTAAAAATGTATTCTCGTTACATTTTTCAAAGAAAGATCTGAGCAAGCCCAACATCTTTTCGTTTCAATTCTTTTAATCATAGATTTTATGTTGTCCACAACAAATCGAACGACCTTCATTCCTTCTGTATCTTCAATGTCCAGGGGGTACAATTTGTGGCAACTGCACCATTTATCGTGAATTGTAACATCCTGGCAAGTGCGATTAGAGCTAACAACATTAAATAAGCTTTGGCACTTCGGACATCCTATGGAGCTAGAAGTCGAATTGGTACAATTTGATATACGGTTAATGTCTTGAAGAGTATTAAACAGATCGTAGTGTGTAGTCAACCGAAATTGATTGTATGCTAAATTTTTGGACTCTTTCGGGTGCTTCCATTTGAAATGTAAAGGAGTCCAGATAAACAATATCGGCATACGTTCATCATAATATGATTCCACTTTACTGCGCTGATTTCCAAAGCGTATGCCATGATCGCTGAAAAATATTACAAAAGTATCTGTTAGTGCGCCGGTATACGAAAGTCGATTAAAGAAGTTTTCAAACATCTTGTCTGCGTCTTGAGGTCGGCTATTTTCATTATGACTATAAGAGTTCATCCAGAAGAGACCAAAAAATGGTGTGTCTTTGTATGTGGTGACAAAATCTAGTGCAAACTCTAACAAATGGCTCCCGGATGGCACTTTTCCTGCGCATACAAGTGATTTATTATTGATTTCAGTTTCGCCTTTGACGAAGAATGGTCGCATGTAGTGATGTGTAGGCGGTCTGTGGAAAGCGTAGGAGTTGCTAAAAGTGTCCGGCAGCCGTAGATAATCTTCTCCGTAAGCCGTTACGTAGCCCGTAGCCTTGAATATGTTCCATATTAAAAATTGGTTGCATTCATCCATTTTTCCTAAACACGTTTTGGAAATATCGGACAAATTTCGTCCCATAAATGCCGCCATCAAATTTGGAAAAGTGTTATCGCCCACCTGAAATAATTTTGCATGAAATTTTGTTATTAGGTAGATATAATCGTAATACGTAATCGAACGTCATTTGTAAATTTTCAGTAATCTTAAATATTACCTTGTGATATCCTCTAAATCCAAGCCAAAAATTGTCTTTAAAATAATTGACCGTGCGAGACATCGTCTGAACGAAGCGTGGCAAAGACATTGAATCCATTCCAAGCATCAGTACGTTATATTTGACTTTGCAACTAGTTTTATTGTGTTTAGGTATATTGATCTTTTTCGCAAAAGCGTACACATCTTCATAAATTATTTGTGACGCGTTTCTTGCTCCATATTCAAAACATAAAACGTTAACAAAGTCTGATTCTAAATTATAACTGTTTCCATTTTCAATTATTCTGCATGGTGTATCTCTGAAACAAAAGACATTTTCAGTAATTATGCAATGTTACTTTGGGTAATAAATAGATTAGGTAATTATATTCGTCTACATTCGTAGCGGCGAATGAACTCAATACGGACTTATTCGTAACCACTTCACCTACGATAATTATATCTCTAACAGACATAATTATTGAATGTTATATGAGTCAACTGAAATATAGAATCAATCGAAATTTAAAATATTTTATATCTTACCGTATTTTTGTATTTTGATAGCCTGGTCTCGGATAATTTTTAAAAAATCTATAACAACAGTAGTAATCTCTGCTGCTTTTTAAGAATTCTCTCAGGATTTTATCTTTTATCATTACACGAAATTGTATACCATTTCTCGTTAAATACACAGCTCGTTTTCCACATGACGATTCTTTGGTGTTCTTCTTGAGATCGTACGAGACCATTGCGAGTGGTATTTGACATCCTGGTGTGTTCAGCATTTGAGCTAGAAAAAAACATAGGTATGATAATAATTTATAGGTATATGAGGTAAATAATTTATAATAATATCTGTTATGACTTTTTAGGTACCTTTTTTATTAGTACGTTCTTCGAATTCTATAGAATAGTCCTTTTGATCGTTATATATTTCATTTAAGGGTATATGTTTAAAAGGTGTACCCTGAACATTTCTGTGCGTGCTGCTCGCTATGATTTTTTTCAGCGGCAAAGGAAATTCATACTGTTTTGTTACTGGGATATGATACAGATAATATATTAGAAGAGTTATAAAGCAGGAGCCCATCGTTAGAACCCAGATCGCTATTTTTATTTGCCTCATATTGAAAATCCTGGTGATTTTCCGTAACCTAAAAAATATCAAAATATATAGAGCAAATGATCCAAATATGCTGATAAAATGACACAAATATGTAGCCCTAGGCGAGTGTGTAGGCGTATTTTATCAAATTGTTACATTGCACACAATACCAACTAGTGTAACATGATAATAGAATACGCTAGGGACTAATCGTTGTTAATTGTAGAGTAGGTACCAGCTAATGGCACTTATTTTAACATTTACCTACATTCATTGGTGATGACGATTGACGAAAAAGTCTTTCCTCAGTTTTTCTTTTTGTTGTGTAAATTTGAATTTTTATTGTCTACATAATAGGCATTGTTTTTATATTAGCATCTCATTAGAATGAATATATTAACAGCTTGAAATGGTATCACGAAGAAACTTTGCATTATTCCATGTACCACATCTCGTGAGGTCAGAGATACAATTTGAAGCTCATGAGCTGAATATAATAGTGTCTTTATTAAAGAGTATTTTATTTATATATCTACTCTTTTGTTCTTTACTAAAAGGCATTTACGTACTTCTTTGCTTAGGGTTCGTACACAAAACTGCGATGCGACGTCGCATCGCAAAAATCTGCGAGCTCCCTCGACGCATCGCAAGAACTTGCGAATTGATTCGCATCGCACAGTGGTTGTTGTTGTTGGTCACCCTGAGAGACGCTACGCCGCACGATATCGCATCGCAGCAATTCGCATCGCAATTTTCTGCGTTGCGAATTCGCATCGCGTCGCATCGCAGTTTTGTGTTCGAGCCCTTATACCTAACGATCAAGTAACAAATATAATTTAAAAGCTTTCATTTGATTTATAAAATTATAGTAGTTCGTTTTACATATTGTATAATTGTTTATGAAAACTGTATTGTAATTATTTAAATTTTTAATTAAATTAAATATCATTTAAATGCCCAAAATAAAATAATCATAATAGGTACCTAATCGCGTTTTTGAAGTAACCTGGTTTTTACTCAAATTTATTATAATTAACTGTAACTGAACTATAATAATTAGTACTCGTATGTTCGCGAGTGTACTTACAATTCGTGCACTATCAATAATGGAATAAACCAATTAAATTTAACCGTTATCGTAATGTTGGAAATATTCTTATTTCTTATATATTCTTACCTGTTTTTATTGGAAACCTTATGACGTTTTCCTATTATTTGTAAGAACAAAATAAATTTAAAATGTAATTGACTTATTGCAGAGTAACTTATTGGTACATATTGGCGATTATATATTTTTAATGTATCTAAACTTCTGCATCTATTTTATTAAATGCAGATTTTGTGAAAATATTGGAAATTACTTAACGGATTAATAGAAACTATACCTAAGGTACTATACCTACGTATTGTATATGTATTTACCTAAGGACCTAAAAACTTTTTCTCTCTATTTATTTTATGTCGATTCTCAACTCCGTAATCGCGGACAGAAATACGAACTGTTTTAGTATATTTCTACCTCTACACTAACCTTGGCATTGGTAGTAGAAACCATTTTAAAACTTCAACACAAAACAAAAATGACTTCTTCCTTTCTATTTCCATTATTACGATCTAAAAATATATGCAGTAATATTTTAAATTATCCCGACATTTTCAATTTTTGTTACTGTTAACTATTTTTTATTAACTTCACATGCATGTACGAGGTACGTACGGTGAAACGAAAATGGATTGTAAGTTTTTACGTGTTCATACCACTCGAGTAATTTGTAAATAGTAACGTGATATCGACATCTTTATTTGTAAATAATAACACATGTCGTGTTTGTAATTTCTGTAAACTAAAAATATATTATAAATAACTCTATATTGCAGTATTAATATCAGCCCACTACCCACTCCCAGACACGTGATTATTTAGGTTTAGACTAATTTTAGATTTAGATTTAGAAATCCTTGTTTTGAGGATGAAATTGAATTAAAAAAACAAAGTATATGTGTTGGATTGCGTGCTAAATATGCTCACTATAAACTCGCACTGCTAACAATTCTATTATAGTAGGTGAATATAAAATATAGTTTATTACTAGCTGACCCGGCAAACGTTATGTTGACATATAAATAAAAAAAATTAAGGGTGAACAACCATTATCACTTAGGGGTATGAAAAATAGGTAGTAGCCGATTCTCAGACCTACTGAATATGCATATAAAATTTGGTGAAAATCGGTAAAGCCGTTTCGGAGGAGCACGGTAACTAACATCGTGACGATCATCACAGAACATCGTGAGAATTTTATATATAGGATATTACTTAATAACACAAAATTATTGTTACAAAATTGTATGTTTGCTCTAAATATTAAAAATTATATAGATACATATTTTATAATAATGAATAAATTTAACATAAATATTTTCTACAATCATACATCTAATAAAGATTATTAACTATGATTTCACTATACTTCTTTAGATTTTAACAGTTCCCGCAGAGTATTTTTAAGCATTTGATTGCAAATGATTACTGGTGTGAAACATGATGTAAACACATTACGAAACGTAGCAGATAACAAAATGAGTGAGTAACAGCATTCAAGTTTGTGGTCACGATTTAATACTGATGATTAAGCTTCATGATTACCACAATTAAGTTTTGAAGGTCGAATGTTATAGACGTGTAAATACTTAAGTGCCCTTCATTGCGTTTCGCTTTGTTTAATTTATTGTATAGAATCTTAGCCTAATTATTAGGTACCTATATGTAGGTATCGAACATCAAAGTGATTGACTTTGTTATTTTTATCTATATGCAATTAATATGTATTTCTTGCAATATGTAGGACTATTAATGTCCTAAGTAATAAACAATATTTGAAAAATAATTATTCTTTACATTTAAATGCAACAAAATATATTTTACTCGTTTTTCGTAATCTCTACAAGGTAGAGATTATTTCTATATAGGTATCTGATAATAAAACTAAACTTTATATGCGTTTATGAAGTCTAATGTTTATATTAACCTACTAATAGCTTGAATAGAAAAATAATAGAATAACCGCCAAAATAGAGCACCTTAATGTTTATTTATTATCTAAATCAAAAATAATGCCACACTTATAATCGTAAGCTACTGATATAATAAACATCTCGTATTGAAACTTACCCATATTGGTAACTCCTACCGTGGATTATATAGCCTTTTAATTGAGATTTCAGATATATTCTTCATGCCATTAACTGAGATGTACAGCCGTAGGATGCTGGACCGCCATTTTAGTTTTCGGGAGATGTTCATGACGCCTGCGCGAAATTGTACATTGTATTTATACATGTTACGTCCCTTACCCTATGGATTCGTCTGTGTAAATTTATGCGTGGGTTTATGGCGTGAGAATATTTTAAAGTAGGAAAATTAAAAATATCTTGTTAAAACAAGGTTAGTTACTTACTAGGCCACTGGACATTAGCACTACATACTTAATACCCTCATAAAGTAGGGATAGCGTGAATAGGCTGAAGCGGGAATAAACGCCCACCTGTACCTATATTCCATATTCTCTGAAAATATTTACTCGTGACAAGAAGTACCCAAATAAGGAAAAATCTAGTAACATCGTGTACGATGAAAACTCTATCACACGTTCTTCTATACCTAGTGTATTAGATACTTTGGGGGATAGTTATTTTGGATAGTGGTTCGGGATAATGTTGGTCACTTTGGCAATACCAATAAACACGTGCTCTGTACTAATAATAATATTAACACCCTTGTATACAAACTGTGCATATACTTTTAAAATGTAAAAGTAAAAGGAACAGTAGATATTTTTGGCGTACGCTATCTATGTACTTAATCAATGTAAAGTCAGTTGTAAACGCGCTTAAAAACAAGACCACTAAAATTAGGACCTAAAGCTTTATACTAATACAAATTAATAATTTCTTGTTCGGAATTGAACCCAGAAATTTGCACGGAATGCTTACCACTTGTCAGTCTATAATTGAAATATAAAGATTTTTTACTAATCTAAACAATACAGCTCCATCTTACGAGATGTTCGAGGATTATTACGTTTCATATGGCTTGTTGCGCTAGAGACAAAAGTTTCGGTGCGGATTGGTAACCTCTACACATAGTTTATACGTACCTTCACAGATGGCAGTGTTAACTCTTTTATTCAGGTAAAAGCCAACTGCGTAGTTATATCAACAATTTACTTCTATTCAAATGTTACAGTTCTTATTTCCTATATCCTTATTTCTTATATTTCTAACGTGTGCGCCAGAGGAGGAGGAGGCAATTTTATTTTTTGGATGTCAAGTGTAAAGCTAAATATTGTGGGGTCGAAACTATTGACTATTTGAAAATTGGGTGTAAATCGTTTTCACGCTCTATTAGAAAAACTATTCGGTGCACAAAAAGATGTACCTAAGGATAGGTTTTTAAGGACAATTGACCAAATTTTATCACATTTTCTAGTCATTTTATAGAACAATGAAATCAGAGCATTGTTTGACTACCTATACTACATGTGCTACTTTGTCCGCACGCTTGCCGCAAACTTCAAACATCTACAAACGTTTGGCTTAATCAAAAGTAATACTATAAACGCTTCTAAACCTACACGAATCAAGTCAAACACTCTATCTACACGCTTGAATTTGTGACAGCTTGACAAGTTTGCTGACACATGATAATTTAGTTTTCAATTTGATATGTGGAGCACAAGGCATCAAATAAAACAGTTTTTAAATAATGTATAAATATATTTTATCACATTCACACACAAAGACACACTATTTTACAATAAGTTACAATCATATACCTTAAGCCAAACTTATGTCTAGTTTATTAACTATTTTGCATTACGATAGCTTCGTGTATACTAAACTACAATAATTGTTAGTATTAACATCCATAAATATGCTCCTACAAGTACGAGCATTAATATTTAAAAAAAAACACTACACTATTAGCTGCATAAAGTTTCTGAATAAATGGATAAATAATTTAATAATACATCTAAAACAAATAAAACCAAAATAAGGTGAATGTAAACAAAATATAATTTGTTCACAAAAGACTACAAGATGTACTAAAATATCATAGACAAAATAACCAAATAGAGTCCTAATGTATTGGGGGTTCTTTAAGCAGTTTCTTTTTCATAGTGAAATAACTTTTAAAGCGGTGGTAGAGTGTGATCGATCAAAAATAGATTTATAAGAATTAGGTGATACTGAATAAATGAGATTTGGACTGAATGCGAATCTTAAGGTCTTGTATTTTGTTTGAAAATGGCTACCAAGTGTGGTGTATACTCGTACATCCCACACTAGAAAGTTTAAAATACATTGTATATTATTCCATCACACATGTTGATAGCACATTATTGTAAAGTAGTTATATTACAACTTCATAAAAAAGATTTCCGCATTGAATCGCCGCAAACTATTAGCTATGGAAATGAATATTAGGAGTCAATTTGGTTCCTTCGTCTACGTAAAATATAAACGTATTCAATACCCGGCAACCCCACATTCGACTTCGGGTACTTACAATTACGCACAATAATAAATTACATGCAATTGACTTAGTGTACTAAGAATAAAATAGTGCATTTCAATACTCTTACAAATCCGTATGTACAGTGCAATACTATACTAAACATTAAGGGCGCGTTCTCATTATACAAGGGTGAAGGGCGATACATAATTATAACTTTAATGAGAAGTAATTATTTCAATGTCGAATTGTTTTTTGTTTCTTATATGAAAATGAAACACGTTTGTGTTACTTGTTGAAAATTCTGCATATTTTTTTAATATAGGTGAATTTAATACTGCATCTGTATTTATCATATATTTTTTTAATTTAGATACGTTTTTGGGAATTAAATTCGGAACTGTATGTTAGGTGAATGTCGTGTGACGAAAATTTTTAGACATTGACAACAACGCCACCTATGGGTCCAAAAGGTTAGTTCAAGATGTAACTTTTATGTATTAAAATCGGGTGAGTAGTTTCAAAGTTTAGCATGCACGAACAAAGTTATACATAATTTCTATATATTTTATAAGATTTTGTATAATGAAGGCGCTCCCCAATGTAATGTTTGTCATGAAACAGTGCCAGAGTATCACTCCTCAGTCTTATCGGATGTGTGGTTTACATTAAACACTTAAAAATAAGGTCATTTAAGGTCAGCATTACGTATGTACAGATTAATTATGCTAATGCTATAGTTATACTGTTTAAACTTGTAGAGTCAAAGGGAAAAGTATGCAATGATTTATAGATAGGCAGTTTCGAGTTCGAGTTTCCTCAAAACTGTTCTTTAGTTGTAATCTTGAAATTTTAATGAATGAGATGATTAACGTTAATGATTAATGAAATAATTGAAGCGATACCCGACGCTGGTAACGACTCGATTTATTTTTGCATTTTTAATTAATCTCAATTTTTTTCCATGTTAATTATGTTTAACATTTATAATTTTTTATTTAATACGAATCTCAAACACATAAATAAATCAACTGAAAATTAGTGTACTTATAGTAAGTAAGTAGTTTTGTTTTTTACTGCAACTACTGACAAATCTACTTTAATTCAGAAATCATTAAATAGGTAATTGATACGAGACGAAAATTAGATCTGACTATAGTTGTAGATAGTGCAAGTAAAATAAAAATATCAGATGACATAATATCGTTTCGCTTTCACTAAGTACATACAACAATTAGATAATGATGTTGGCTCTTTAATTTGTAATCATGTGAGATATTTACTTTGCGATTATGTACTTGATGCACGTGATAAAAATATGTAAGATATACGACACGTCATCTATGGACATTGAAGATATGATTTTCAAAATAGTTTGCATTTGTCAAAGTGTTTTTCAATAAATAAAAGTGGTCTAATTATAGATTAGTTGAAACTGTTGTTATAGCAGAAATATTAAAAAGATAAACGTAATTTCATGCTACACATTACACAAGAAAAAATGATCGAATCTACTAAAAATATCCAAATTTTATAAAATATTGCTTATTTTATTATAATTGAGTCTGAGATAAGTGTTTAAGATCGTCAAGCGATATGTTATGTTACTAAAGTGTTGAGATCCTTCCTGGCTCGCAATTTCACTAAATTATTTCAAGGAGACGGTGGTGGTGCTGGACATCCTGAAAATTAAAAGTAAAATTGTCAATTTTATTAATAGTAATAAAAAAATGAAGATAAGAGAATTTTCACAAAAAAAAAAACAACTACTTAAAAATTGCCTATGTCACTTCCACAATTTAAATGAATCCAACGACATCCTATTCCCATGTATTAAAAAAATAAAAACCGTCAAGCCATTTGTTTTGCAGGAGGCCTACCACCATCTTTTAAAAACCATCATAGTTCAGGAAAGTTTTATTTCCTCCTTAAAACAGTAAAATATTCCGTCATACACAGTTGAATAAATTTAAACCGTTATTAATTTTTCACTTATCCATTGTATAAAACCAACCGAAATTGTCATATTTTGCTTAAAAAATTAAATTTCCTGCAAAAAAAGTAAAAGTATGATTAAAATAATATTGTGTTAAGAGATGGTAGTAACCCCAGGGCGTGCCGAGTTATGAGACATACATATAGACGGTCGAAAAAACCCTCTGCAATCGGGTACAAGTATTTTTTTTAAATATACGTGTGTTCAGTATTTAGGACTGGCTGACATACTAATATAAAATAAAGTTAATTAAAAATTTTAAATGTTGACGTTTCTGTCACAACACGGAAAATCATACAGTCATTATTCGAAGTTCTTCACGGGAGGATATAATATAAGTATTATTTATTACAAAGGGTTTTGGGAGACCCATTCGGAGGACGCGAGTGTGTGTGTGCTGCATCACGGTCGACGGCATTATTCATAGGTATTTATATATTTTTACACCTGCATTATTATCACTAGCGCACAAGAGTTCAAAATTACATTTCCGATAAAACCAGCGATCTAAAATCATACATCGTGATTTATAAATAATGCGCCAAGTACGAGTCGAACTCACTATTCACGAGTTCACTATTTTTTACTTATTTTTATTCATTTTATTATTTTCAACAATACTTAGTTATATGACCCAACAATAAATGACGTTGGGGTGATGATGAATGATACGTAAACAACGTATAATAGAATTAAAATAACTATATTAAAATATGTTTTATGGTTCTTATTTGTATTTATTATAATACTAGTTATAGTAGTTATCGGATTATAAAATTTCAACCGTCTTCCTAGTACGGTTTAACAGTTAGATCGAAAAATGCCGAAAAAATCCGGTTTGTTGTATGGAGACCCCCTTTAATATTCAAATTTATTTCATTTTTAGTATTTGTTGTTATAGCGGCCACCGTTATGCATCCTTTGTATAAAATTTAATATGTCTACTATTACGGTTCCGGAGATATAGCCCTTTGACAGACGGACAGACGGACCGACGGACAGACGGACAGACGGACCGACGGACAGACGGACAGATGGTCATACGAATAGGCGGCGAAGTCTTAGTAATAGGGTTCCGTTTTTACCATTTGGGTACGGAACCCTAAAAGGAACTTAGTTAAAAGAACAATACTGCGCTACTTACTGCAGACAGAGCAGGCGATCTCGTCGCTGTTGTCGCCGCAGCCGTCGCGGCCCGAGCACGCCACGGCGGTGCTCCGGCAGCGCCCGTTGCCGCACCGCAAGGGGCAGAAGTCTGCTGCTCGCCATCTGGGAATAGTTTTTTTTATATAATATATGTTGGAGAAGATCACACCGCGGGCGTTCATAGTAATTACGTACCATAGATTGTAGAATATCTTTTTATTTTATTTTTATTTTTAAAATTGGTGTGGTAGATTGTTATTGGCTAACAGCAAAGGGAAGAACTCTGTGATCCGCTTTAAGAAGAAGTTTATATATGAAGTGTGACATCGATGGATGACTGAACACTTGGACTTGGAGCAAGTACTCCATGGAATCTTATAAAAAAACTGACGGAATAATATACGTAAATAGAAAAAGCCTTGTGTTTAGGTTAAATTTGGGTTCATGCTCACAATTCACTATGTCAGCTGCCCATAGGCAGCTCACATACCTAACAGCTCATGCAGAAACAGTTAAACAGTTCATGCAGAAAATGTTGACAGAGCTAGTTCTAAGTTAACAGGAGACACGAGTCGGATTTTTTGTAAAAGTGTTGCTCCAAATAAATCCTGTTTAAAAAGTAATTCGAAGAACTAACAATAACCAACAATAGTAAGTTCTAATCATGTTATCAAAAATATACCTGAAGTAAAATTATAAATACCTACCAAGTACATATGTATGGCCACATCTAGACACTCGCGAAAAATCTGCCGAGTAACTCACCAAACAATGACGAACGGTACTCATAAACATCGACGATCATAATCCGTCGATTCGCGCTAAAATAGTTACGCCCCACAGGACGAGCATTGTGACAAGTGTCAAATAAATCCGAGTCGAGAAGCGTATATGAGTATGTACACAATAACTATATTTACATACGCCTATTCGTCTGCGCTCTACGAGTACTAAGTATCTAAATGCATAAAGTTCGTAAGACTGAAACTTACGGATATCATAAAAGTATCTTTTTATATATTGGTTATACATTTTATATATTAATGTTTATTTTAATTATCATAACCGTTAGAAGCCTCAAAAGCAGACAATACGTAATGTACTAAGTTCTACTCTACATTAGGTATTTTCGCATCGAATTTTCTTTTGACATGCGGTATCGTAACGAAACCGTTATTGTTTGGACGAATACGGTATGCATAGCTAACTTGGCGATTGTTTGACTTAATATGGCGTACATGGGACAAATTTCAACAATACCGTTAACAATACTAACACCCATAAGATTTAGGAGGTCAAATTGCACATGCACCTTCTATAATGATGACACACTTTCCATTATGATGCTCTAATCTTATTGGAACGTGTGAATTATCTATTCACGACTATCTATTCGTAAATAAAGCTATGTATTCATTCGTTCAGAATTTTTTGTTACTTTTTCTCACCCTCAAAGAATCCTCTACTATGAATTACGGTGGAAAAACGATACTAATTTCTTCATTTAATTAAGACTGAATACGATCGTTAACGTATTATACGTTAAAGATCAGAACAGTGATCTATGAGCGCACGTAATTAACATAAAATTGATTCTAATTAAGAACAGCATCAAGTTAATCGGAGACATTGAGAATAATTCAATACGGTATGAATATGAGTGTATACAAAAACAAATATTACATAGTGAAAAATTGTTTTATATTTCTGAAGATTTGAATTTGCTACGCTACGATGAGAATAGGATAATTTGGATATCTATTTCATATTTTGTGTAAAATACGTTAATTATTTATTTTATTTTTATTGTCTCATCATACCTATGAGTAACAGATATACTTACTTATCATAGAAATTCTATAATTAGGTACATCCTATTTCTAATTATAATACTGAACGTAACTCACCTGGATTGTTCATTGCAGAGATGCGGCGGCTCATCAGAAGCGTCCTTGCAGGAGATAATGGCGTTGCAGAACTCGAAGTCGGGGAGGCACTCGCCCGACCCGCAGCGGAATGTGTGTCGGGGACAACTGGAAAACCGTGGAAAAACTCGTTTTAAATACTGTTAGACAAGTTACGGTTCGTGCGGTTAAGCTTAACATGCACATATGACGTACTGTGTCGTGTGTTTACTATAATCGACGGATCAGACTGTGTGGCGACAACTTGTCTTATAACTATTAAAATAAAATATTCAACGAATTGCACTCCGGGAGTGCCGGCAGAGGTGAAAACTTGCGAAACGTAACCTGGATAATAATATAGGTAATAAATAAAAAAATGAAACTGACACCCATTGACATATTTTTTTAAACTGACACCGGATGACATCTCGACATTTAAAATTTGCTTTGCCGTCTTACTAATTTTCGATCAGGACACGTGACATGACGCGAGTTTAACATTTTATACCTACCACAATAATGCACAACGCCGCTAAAGAAGGTTTTACTTCAAAAATATAATTAATGATTGTAGTTATCTATTTAATTTATTAAAGCTTGTCGAATTCTTTCGTGTTGTGCCAATAATATGGATATGTGGATACGTGGGCGATCGAGTTTCGCTCTGCGCGTTCGTTTTGTCATCAGGCAGATTTATTAAAGCTCCTACTGTTTAAAGCACGCGAACTTTACTATTGAATACATATATTATCCCACTGGTTACTCTATTTTAAATAAGATTACATTAGTAAGAATAATATAATAGAATAGAAGAATAGCATTAGTAGTAGAAAGTAAAAAACTTATCACGCCACAAACATTTTTCAAATTTTGGACCGTTTTGGAGAAATGATTTAATTATTGATCTTTTAATTGAAATACAATATTATTCGGATCAGCGAATGTCAGCATACTGTCATACTATCAAGCGTGTAGCCAGTAGCCGTAGCACGCTATCTCATAAAGATGTGATGTCTTCATTCTACCCTGTTACAAGAATAATACTTTAAGGATTATTTTTTATTTATAAGTTTTAAGGAAACCTTAAATCGTCAAGTAGTAATGTAACATCACGCTTTATAATGCCTGCGCCTGAATTTAAATAACTTAAAAAAGTAAGTTGTGCATTCGATCGTTACTCGTATGTATGAAAGTACGTTTAAAACTATCTCCGCGATTTTGTCAACAATTACTTGTCCTATTTGGGTGCGGTTTTCGTTATTTTATAATCTAGCTTATGTATAACTGTCTTAGTTTTGACTCTACTATGATAAGTATCGCACAAATAATGTATGTGTAATCATTAACCACTAACTTAAGCAAGACTTTATATTGCACCGGACGGGTCAGTAATTACTATACCAACATTGAGGCAAAAAGAAATAAAAGGCGCATTGTTCTTAGTTCTCAGTATCCGTGCGTTCTGAGCAGTCGCAGAGTCGTGGTCTTCCCGGCTATTGTGGCCGAGTCTTTACAACCTTCTCTAAGGCTAATAGTGAGCCCGGACACGAGACAGGTGCCATTTATTCCTGCCGGGCTTATCGTTAATCTGTTGCGGAACCCGTCCTGTCCCTATTCAAGTTGATTTAACTCCTTGGAATTTCTAGGCTCGCATGTCCTTACGTGCGCGGAAGTTGGCAATAGTTTTAGCAAAAATAACATACCTATGTAGAGATTGAGTATGCGTATGTATGAGAATCTGTATGGCAAGGCAAGTAATAAATCTCCCGTGCAATTAACAAGATAATTTGATTATTGTTTCTTAATTTGATCAAAGTGAATACTGTATAGCTAGTATTTCCTAACCGAACTTAATAAGTTAGTTACCTTGCTACTTGTGAGAATTGAAATAGAAGGTTTCAAAAAAGGGTATCTAACTTACTACATCCCTCAAATCACACAATAATAGTAATACTATAGGGTGGCATCAACGCTACCGACATTTGATGACTGTTTCTGCCATTGATAGCATCAATAGTATTAAGTAGCAGTGGTGCTGCTGCTGATAAAGGAGCTTCAAAGAGTTCACACACACACAACATCCATTTACCAACCAACACCTAGAGTGTGTGTTTGTTAAGTAACCTATTGTATGTATAATTATTGTATCTAATTACATAGGTATATTCTTCCTACACATTCGAAAGCCGACTTGCACGTTTTCTGCTTAGCCTAAAGGAAGAGGCAGAGAATCTAGCATTAAGTTCGCCTTTTATACCAGTGTGAGTTAAGGTATAATAAATAAATAAAAATAGAATCATTTAGGACAAACACTATCATTATGATTATGTCGAATAGTTGGTAGTTTTTCAGTATTACTCGATGGTAGCAGGTAGGTGTTAAGTAACTTGCTCACCCTTTCCTCCTTGTGGCGCGGCAGTTCCTCTCGTCCTCCCCGCCGGGGCACTGCGGCGTGCCGTCGCAGCGCGCGGCGCGCGACACGCAGCGCGAGCCGGGCCCGCCGCACCGGAACGCGTGCATCGGACAACGCTCACCTGTGCCGTCTGGAGACAAGGTTATATCGTATGATGATAACGGATCAATCAATCGACTGTGAGACAAACAGTGGGACGTTGACTGTCGCGTAAACTCAAAATTAAAGATATCAAAAGAGGAATGAGGATAAAGATTTTTTATTGAGTCCTTCCTAACTGAAGTGTTACTTCACAATGCTAATCTACCGTAAAAATAAGGTTTCAAAAATATAACTGGATCAAAGTTTCCCTTTTCTATACATCTGATGCAATCTATGCTCGTAGATTGCATCAGATGTATGAAAAAGGACAAAATTAAATCACAAGGACGACTTGTTAAAATTTGTCCCATGAAGTGAAGGACAATTTGTCCCTTGCTAATTGTTAGTCTTCCTTAATGTAATGATCGCACAAACTACTTATAAAATCCCAAAGCCTAGAAAGTAGAGTTTTCTATGGTTAATCTACTTTATGTGCAGAAAAGGAAAAAGTGCAAAACCAGCTACCAACCTTTACCGATACCTAGGCATTTTTCGTCCGATCCGTCCGGGCAGTCCTTGCGGCCGTCGCACACGAAGTACCAACTGATGCACTCTCCCGTTGACCGACACTGAAGCAATTGAATTAAAGCCAATTGAATAACACTCGAATCAGGGGACCATGACTTCCAATCATGTTTACACTTGAGATATAGGCTAATATGTCATGTTGGTAAGTGTATGTTAAATGATGTACTCGTAGTTCTTTATTTTTTACGAGACTCATATGGTCAATGTAATACTACTGTGCCATCAGGTCAACTAAATTACGAGTTCTAATTTATTTTTTAAAGTTTGGGTATATATATATATTCCTCATCTTGGCTTGTTATGGGATGAATATGATAAGTGAAAGAAACTCTAGCCATCAATAGGCCAGAAATCAAACCCGAGAATTTCGCGCGACGTATATTCACAGGACGCTAGCAACGCACGTGGACATAATTTTAATCAAGAGTGTAAAGTGGTTATGTGGTGAGTATCATATCTTACAACATATACGTTCATAAATAAATAGTTAATACTTAATAGTTAAACTTACTTGGAAAGTACCCGGCAAACAGCCTCTATTACGCGCGGAGCAAGCTGAAGTAGAATTGGTACGGTACGCGCAATCACATCGCTTGTTAGCACATCGAGTGTGAGGATCCACCATTTGACACTGATCGTCTGTGATGCATGGCATTCCAAGTGACGAAGGTCCGAGTTCGATACCGGGAATGGCATCGGCACGATTCCTATGTTTGTCTGAAAATAAACAATTAAAATAAGTATCTCAACCTCTTTCTTTGGTATAAAATTATTTGAAATGGTCTAAGTACAAACCTTTTAATGAAGACTTCTTTTGGTGTCCATTTTTGAAAGGCTTTCCTTGTTCTTTACTAGAAGCACCTTTCTTATTGGATTTCTTCTCGACCGTCGGTTGCGTTACGACTCGGTAAACTGGCTGGTCATTAGCGTGCAAACTGGCCGTCATTTCATCGACCTTTATCAGTTCGTTGGGTTCACCATCTTTTCTGTTGGACACTGGCAGCCGTTTTGATGGTTCGCTAGTGGGCAATTTTAAGTCTGGCAGTAATGGACTATTTTCTTGAGTAGTCAGTACATCATTTTTACTCGAGTACAAAGGTAATTTACTTGGATGTACGTTATCTGTGTCAATGAATACATTTGGACCGAAGGGATCTTCTGATCCTGGACTTTTATTAGTAGGGAGCTTAGGAATTGTATGTGATATGGTGACGTGGCCAATAGTAGTTCCATTTGAAGAATCAACAATGACCGCTTCCTGTTCAGCAATCACAGCTTCAGTGGAGTAGGCTGGTTTATGACGTATGCACTTGTCTCCAGTTTGACGGAAGAGCGAATTACACGCGCATCGTCCAAAGAGATTCGGTATGACAAATTCGCAGTGCGTCTCCTTGTCCCATAAACGACAGTGTTCATTGCTGTAGCAGACGTGACTAGGCGGTGCGGCTGAAATATAGCAATAAAATTTAATTTACAGCGAATTAGCTTCAATGAGGCCTGTTAGCTTGTCGGCCGACGTGATTATCAAAGTATTAAGTCGTTGCAAGTAGAGGTTAGTAATTTTCTTGACACTGACCATACGGCCCGGCGTTGCACGCTCTAGTAATCGACTCTATATATGAGATTACTGTTTCGACATATCAAATACAAAGTTGCAGTTTGTATGTCACCTTAATAGGGTATTTCCAGGTGCTAAATCACATGTTGTAATTTTTATGCAGTTAATCATGCGTTAGCTATCCGACAGACTGAATTAATAGGTAATTTATCATCAAAAAAGTAAGTAATTGATTTTCGTGCCACACATGCACGGTTTTTACAAAGTAAAGTAATTTAGTGCTGTATACTATGTACATGTCGATTTTGTAATAAGTAATAAGTAAAGTAGCTAAAAGACAGAAACAGTGACTAATTTGTCATAATATAAGTAATTGTTTTCCGTGACACAAAAACGATTTTATTATTTCCTACACGAAATGGTAATTAATTCTTGTACAGGTAGTTCAGTAAGTACATTCTGTTAATTTTGTAAGCTATTTTTAAATATTTATATAATGGCGTAACTACATTGTTTTACATAGTTAACAATTAACCAATAGATACATTATACATAACGCCACGATGTGTTGTATTGGCGTTGTGAATGTACAAACAGAAATGATAATTCGATGGCTTATTATATGCAAATCTCGTAGCGTAAATCACGAAACGCAAATGTTATTCATCGTGTAAGACGTTCTTAATTTAGATAATCACGACTCCATTTGTTTATTATCATTGCTAGCATACTGATAAATTATTGTGTGTGAAAGTATGTTACTTAACATTTGTTTGAATGCAATTTAACGCTCTCTCTCATGTTTAAATAAGTAATACTTTGTGTATTATTTTAATTCCATTTTTCGATAATTAAGCTTGTTGTTAATGACAAAACCATGTTCATTGTGATATAATAATAGAAAGTCCTTTCAGAAAGTCTACCTAAGTAACTAATATTGTTCTAATCTCTATGTACCGAACAAAATTTGTATAGGGATGTTATAGTTATATTTTTATAGGGACTTTATAACAATTTGTTTTGCCTTACAAATAAGTCATCTATTGTCATGAGAATTAGATCTTTGGGGTCAAATATTCAATCCCTCCTATATAATTAAAATGCGTAGTAAAGAATTGCATGGGTATTAAGTCTTGGCAATTGAAATGAGTTGTCAGAAAATGCGTGTCATTCTTTTCTTAATACAATGAGAGTGTTCGCGTTAGAATTTCTCAAGAGTTCCTTGATTCTATCGCGATTATCTATCCGTGTAACGCAAAAACGTTGTACTTTAACGGTTTTACTAATGAAGTGTACGAGATATAAATTTAATCATGTATCTACTCACAAATCTGGACCATTACGAACGATTAGCTAGCGTGTATATTTAAGTCATATTTGGCTTGAATTCCCAATAAATATACTCGTAGTAGCGATATGTGAAATCAGTAACGACTTTTAACGATTTTAACAACACTATGTTATAAATTCTTAACTTTATATCTTTGATAAGTAAAGATACTTCGCCGCCTTGAATTTGAATGAAGCCTCAAAACGACTGATTTGTCAGTTTTATTTAAATTTTTGACAAATAAATAACATTTTCAGAGAAAATTTACCAATAAATAACTAATACTGCGTAATTAACATAGTAAATAAATAAGTATTTCAAATATTTTAGGGATATTTTAGCACGGAGACGTGTCAAAAGTTTTTTAACGCAAATATTCAATTGTCAAAACTGTTTACATTTTCTTGTTAGGGGTGAGTAATCTTTACTAATCTATGCTTCATATCATTATTTTTTTATCAGATTGATGTAGCGAACGAGCATGCAGTCCACTGGATGGTAAGTGATCTCTACCACTCATGTTCAGCAACTTCATACGGAACAGACGTTCTACCTGAAGTCGATCATTCAGTTTTGTTCGCCTATGATAGACCACATGGTCGCCTAATATGTATGTCAGCTCGCATCTACGTCGTCCACCGAAACGCCAAAACTGCTTCACGCTGGAGATAACTGTTGTAGTGGTACCTTCACTATGCAACCACATTATTCTACTTTTCAAATTATGAGAGGACACCGAAGCCCAGTAGGGGGCAGGAGAGTCGAAGATCATACCAAATTAACCATAGTTCTTGTTAACAAAATTGCCCAATTCATTAGTAAACTACGTGCGTGAATAACATCGTACCTTTACTTAGTATCTTTAGTCGTGGTTACTTATTTATAGTTACTAAACAGTGTAATCGGCTCTGATATCCGGACTTTCATCACGTTGCTTTATGGAATTACACGGTGGCTTATCTTATTTAGGCACAGCGTCAATATCTTTGTAACGCGGTCAATTCGTAAACCACTGAACCATGGAAACGAAATCGAAAGTAAGTAAGAAATAAAAGGAATATGCTGATCTTATCACTCCCTCGATGTGAACGCTGGATTGCGTTTAAGGTAGATAAGAACAAAAAGTAAAAAGTCGTTGGATTCGTCACAGCGGCCCAACTGAAGTAACTATAAACAATCTAAATTGTTTGTGTTTTACAGCCTAAGTGAATTTTGAACGATCTGCTAAATCAAATGCTAAGGTAGGTACATTTGCTCTCTGGATGGATTGATCGATGGACCGTTAATTGTAAGATGATATAATCAATTTTGTGCCTCGGAGAGGAATGGGATACAAAATGGGTACAAGAGTTCATAGAAGAGTACATGCCGAAGACCTTCGTCGAAGGTCGCTGAAGACAGGAGGTGGCAGACGGCCGAAAGCTCAGCTGGTGTTGAAAACTGAAAACAGGCGGAGACAATAGGCGACGATTATAGTCTGACGCCGTTTGTTGTTAGCGACTGTGTTCGGTCAACAACGATGATTGCCGATATGAACTGTCGCTAATGTGTTGCCTCCCTTAATAGCAATTTCTTAGAAGTACTTTCTTAGTTCAGAGGTTCAGCTACCGCTATGTTTCAGGTATTATTACGTAGTATGCTACTGATTTTAAAGTCTCTTAGAGGGTTTGAATATAGCCAACAGTGTGCGGCAAAGTTGACTTACTTCTATTATCTATTTATTATTTTTGTTCCAGACTATGTTGTGTAACTTGGCGGCTACCACCTGTAACGCTCACTAAAAACAATAAGTGAAAGTAAGTGAAACTAAACTGGACTTACTTTAAAAGGACATTGATGTAGATTGCTCAGATAACGAAATTCCGTTCCGCTCATATGAGCGGACTAATACTTGTAAATAAAAGCATGTCTTTATCTACCGCAATTATTGTGTAACTACTTTAAAGACAGGACTCACTAATTACTACCTAGTATACTCACTTTCATAATTAATAGTTAAGCGCAAGTAGAAACCGTAATTAAATATAGAAATCCAACAGTCAAAAGTAATTATGTTAAGCTATATGCTTATTATTTGTCTTATAGCGTGTTTGTCCGAACCAATATGTCTACCGTGGCGAGTTTATAGATTTATTCGATTGACTTTTCTACGTACTAGCACTCTATTGGCTTTATGTCTATAGTGGTCTGTTACCATACTAGACATACATAAACAGCAGATAATATATACTATGTGCCTGCAATGTAGGTCTTTAATCTCATATTTCTAATAGCACTGATAACAATCTCTAGCAGTCACTTTTCGGGGATGTTGTAGAAAGTGGAAAAAAATGAAATCCTGGACTTAATGTCTTCTCAACATAAGAAGGTGGCATAGTGAGGGACTACATGCCTGAGAGTTCTCAAGGGTAGAATAAAGTCTATCAATCCGCACTTGGCCATCGCAATTAGTCATGGCTTAAATCTGAGAGGAGACTCGTGTATAGCTGTTAGACAGCTATGAGTGAGCTACCTGATTATTTTTCTTCAAGCTCTATTTCTCCTCAGCAGTGGACTTTTGAAAGTCGATGGGTTCATTATATTAATTATTAATCTAACTGAATATGGCAACGTCACGTTAAAATTACGACAAATCCTGTTAATCATTTGAAAATAGACAAAGCGTAACGTGGAGTGTGTACTTACGAGAAAGACAAGTATGTTTTCTAAACTGCAAATGTCCGTCGGTGCAGCGACATACTCCATCCAAGCAAGCACTGTAAGCTACTTTCAGGGTGCACTGCTCGGAAACCAAGCATTCTGATCCCAACAGCATGGCTGTAACAAAAAATATATTATAAGTCATACATAATCGAAAATATTTAACTGTAATTTATTATGTAGGTATTAAAAGCCTTTAGGATTAAATCCTAGTGTATTGTGTATTGCTACTTGACCTTGATTTAAAATCAAGATCATACAGATCATACATTTTCATACACACCAAACATGTATGCAAGATCCTTCATGTGCGTGTGAGGGTCAATCACACGCATATAAAGGATCAAAGCTAAGTAGTAATTTAGCTTCTAAAAAATTTAAATTTCTGCTGTCCATTATGTAGTTCGATGGGTAGAAATCACTGAGGCCTATAGGTATACCTATATTATTATTTATTAGGTATGCATAAAACTTGTTATATAAACGTTGATTTAATTGAATACTTCAGCATGTAGCCATTCGTATTGGTACACTTCATTATTTGATTGGCGCGAGGTTCTATACGCGTGTGTGATCTACTATGAACACATGATATTATAGTTTGTAAAATATTGACTGTTATTATTAACCAGCGAAAACTTAAAAGATAATGTCAAAGCTGAGGGTAGTAGTTTCGAACCACTTTGTTTATTAATATAGATTTCGAATGTCAGTGTAGATAATACCGTAACATCCGATAAGATTAAAGATTTTTTTGAACATGAATTATGAAAGTAGATAATAAATTAGCAGCAAAAACACCTCATTAAATTTCACTTGTTCACATTCTAATGGATTGAAAGGCGTAAATTGTCTTCTATTATCCTCTAAAGCGTGAACGAAGGTGGACAGTCAGAATTGAGTGACGGGTTCATGACCCGAAGCGTACGCGACCCTATTTCAAGTTCACCGTTGCCTCGGGTGTGGCTATCAATTTGCATCCAATGGACGTATTCCTTCTGACATTATTTCGAATATGTAAGCCACTGCCAATAAGGTTAATACCTACATTCCACGAGCGATCTCGGCCCTGATTTGGCAATCACTTAAAAAAAATCAATCCAATAGCTATCATACACCAACTTTCGTATTTAATCTATGTTACTATATTTTAATCCGTCGAATTGATGACTAAATAAAATCACTTACTAAAAGTGTCATGTAATGATTGGCATGTGTTAAAAAAGTAATCTACAGTACAAGTTAATTAAATTCCCCGAAGACGGCACCTGTCATCATGATTTATAGTTGTTCCTCAATTGTGTTGTATTTGTTTTTTGATACTTAATGATAGCTAAATTTCCTTCCGCATAAACAGGCATATGCTAACTTTCGAGCGATTAAAACATATGCCACTGTCACATCACATAAGTAGTAGTTTTGTCGTCGTCAGTTCTTAAGTAGTTGATTGAGCCATTAGATATTCGTGTAATTTATACACATGAATAAAATATGACCATTTACGGCCCTAGTAGACATGCTACTTTTAACATCAGCGATATGCGATTTTACGTTTGCATCAATGCTGCATTATACTGCATCTAGTCGCTGTGTCAAAAACATGCGTTTTAGCCACTGCATCAATGAAGTGTTGCGTTTTCCGTATTCAGTTCTACGTCGAGCGTCCAAAAGTATTTGACGGGCGCTTCAATATACCTATGCGAGGTGCGCTGGATCAAAGCTTTTAGCTACCGAAAACCAGGTAAATCGTTATCCCCGATGCTAAAGGAAGCAAGTTTGTTGGGGGTTTTACTGAAACCCATATCGCCCGAACGTCAATACCACGTTACTTACTAATTAATTATCACAGTTCCTTGGTGATAGCTAAATTATTACGACCACTCCTTGTTAATTGCATGAAATTAGTTTACTTTGTTCAGTTAATTCTAAACTAAAATACTAAATTGATGTTTACCGTTTTTCAAATGTTCAATCTCATTAATTTTCTTTTCGAACCGTCATGCTTCAAGTAGAACTAATGAATGAGTGTCTACTAAATCCTTAAATTGTGATATGGTGTTTTAAGCGAAATAACATGGCGTAGTGTAAAATCTATTTCATAGGCACAAAAGTAATGTACCTATACTTAACACTTGCTTTGGTATATTTAATTGCCAGTTACATTGAAAGAAGAGTGTTCTGAATCAGATAGAAATGCGTTTACTGCTATTTTTGAGTGACACGCAAATGAGCGCTAATTTTAATTCGCAATGAGCACTCATCACGTTCGCAACGCGGACAGACAGATAGATAGTATTTGGTTCATAAATCTCAATACGAAGATCGCGCAGGTGAATCTTGCGTTTATTAGATTTGGCGCGGTACGACGGCCGTGAAAAGTAATAATTTGCGTGACTTTTCGGTTTCCAATCAAAAGATTAAATCTTCGGCCTAATTGTGAATGTGGGTGTTCGCCTCGGTGACCGCCTTTGACTCGATCCACATCTGATATCTCGGTGTAATGGTGTTAAACGATTTGTATCGAAACGATTTGCAATTAGACACCAGTGCGGTACGCCAAGGTCGGCTGATTCGTCACTTGCAATGGGGTTTTAATTACAATTAACCGCTTAAAGAATGTAACCGAAATAAAATTGAAGTAAAAACAAAATATACAATTCATAAACACGTTTCCTAACTGCACGATGTAGGTAATCGTAACTACTGGTATGTAAAATAAATTTACTTTAAGTATACCTCACGAGTTATTACAATTTATGACAGTTACATTTTAAACAAAAAATGATTTTAGGGCCTTTTTCCTGAAACACCCGTGCGGGCGCGACACGCGTAACAGAAAAATAGGCTCTTACTTTGACGGCGAAGGAAAATAACGTGAGAAAATATGCATACCTAAGAATTTTCTAATAATATTAATGAAATCTAGATACCTACTATCCGCAATTTTCCATTAAATTGCGAGAAGCTATAGATTAAATTCTTGTAATTTTTAGAAAATGACTATCCAATTATTCACATTCAACATAGCTAATCGGTTAATATTGAACTTAAAAACCGAAATATCATAATTCGTATTTCAATAAATGACATCATTACTGTATTCGATTGGTGTACGCAAAGAACGCACATTTACGGAACTCCGCTCACCCACATAGCTCAGGCAACTTATAGTAAAGTTCAGGCCTTTTATAGACCGCAGGCCCTCTATCTACATAACGGTTACAATCATAAGAGTCCTAAATCACCTTTTGCGAATTATCCGTGAGAACGGTCAACCGAGACGCAACTATAGAACAGCTAGCTTTCAAAAACAATAATACCGATTGTAACACAATATGGGATAGGCATTATGTTATTAAATGTTTATATTATTCATTTTCTCGAACTATACTTTGTGTCAAAAAATAACTAATCTATTAGTTTTATCTATTAGTATTATGGTTTACGTGTATTAATATACAATCAACCTATTTTTTTCCTACCAAAGAAATTTGACAATTCCTACTGTACAGCCTTTGTCAAATTTGGAACTTTGGTAGGCGAAACATCTTTACAGATTGAGTCTTAATAATTACCTACGAGTGCTATTAATTATTAACGATTGTAATTTCCACTTCGTTAATACAATATCTAATCCCTAATTCCTTAATATATTGTTATAATAATCACTGAACCGTGTAGCGTCTATATAATCGTCATTTCTCGGAAACCATTAGGGGAGATCCACAAATTACGTGAGATGTTTAAGGGGGAGGGGGGGTCGAGTCAAATCTCATCTAATCTTACGTTGGAGAGAGGGGGGGTCTCGGCAAATATCACGCAATTTTTTTTCTTATTGAAACAAAAAAAAAAACTATACTATTTTGACCCATTATCCAGATTCTACATGCTTAAGATTTAAGCATAACTGTAATACGATTAAGATCATTCACTAATTCGTTCGAAAATAATTTCATTCATACTTCGACGTTATACATTACTACTGACTGTCAAACTACCATATTTGTTTTATACCAAATAGTTCAATTTAATCAGAGTTTACGATACAGTGAGAACGAAGTTGAAGGAGCAGATGATTTTATTGAAAATCATATGGACATGTTGGTTCCAATAGTCTCTCTTGAGACCACGCATGATTCTCCATGGACTGAATTAGAGTAGATATTTTTTTTTAATCGCATTAGTTACGATTTAAGTATTCTATTGTTAATTTTTTATAACTCAGCAATATTGATTACTAGTCTTAACTAGTCGTAAATAAAAGTACGAAGCAATTTTTTTTTTCTTTTTATAATAACACTCCAACACGTTTACATATTTAAGAAACGCACATTTTGAAAAATCTCACGTGAGATTGGGGGATGGGGGAGGGGGTTGAATAAAATCTCACGACATCTCACCAGGGGGGGAGGGAGGGACAGAAAATTCAAAAAAACACCTCACGTAATTTGTGGATCTCCCCTTACCATACTTGTTCACCTGCTATGCATATGTGGGCTAATGGACAGTGCACTGTACTAAGTACGAAGCACCCGGCACTATTGTCGTATCGTGCCCGCTTACCGTGACAGGTAATCAGAACAGGTGAATTAAGCAATTCTTCATCGTATTACTCGAGCCTTCTTTTAAATAGTAGGTATTGCATTTCATAACTTGAAAATTTTCATGTGGGGTGTGCGCCGACATCTAGTGTTAAAAACTCGACCTTTAAATCAGGGGTTCCAAGTAACGGAACCCCAGAAACACAGGCATGCATATTATAATTTTCAATGTTATGTGCGTATTAGACATTAATGATCGTCTATATCACTCATCAGGCGTCAGGCATATTGAAGCATGTAAGCATTCGATTATGTCGAAACCCCTGTTTCCAGGAGGAATTAACGAATCTTCAAACCGATGAATGGATTATTGGGTATACAGATATTACCGCTTCGATTTAAACGTGGAACTCGCAATTTAATGTTTCGTAATTACGTATTAATTGACTTTAGTTGACTAGTAATGTTTAATGTTTTACTGTTTGTTACGACTTTACTTCTTTATGAAGTCGCATAAATACAAATTTGAGTATTAAAATGCCTAAAATTTCACGTGTTTCATTAACAGTTATAATATAAATATGTCTATTATAAAGATAGATTAAATTCTCGTCATCTACTCAAGTTTCTGACTAACAACGTCTGTAATGATGGCAATATTTTCTCATTCTGATAAAACCTTCAAGATTATATTAAATATAATGGTGGCTATTTCACATAATGATGAGGCTTTCCCATTGAGTAACGTGCAGGGAAAAGTAAACGACGCACAATCTAGGTAAATTAAAACGCAAAACCAAGTGCGACGCACTAGTTTTACCGCTGCGAACGGTACTTTATTATAATAAAGACATTTGCAAAATTATATTGTTAAAGATTTTTTACTATGCCTATTAAATGTCATATATAATTTTGTACATTTATATTTCGTTGTTGTATAATTCTAGACCACTGGAAAGGATTACGTACATTGTCGGCGTATTATTGATGCATCTTTTAATTATAAATACTTGTAAAATAAAAAAAATAATGCAGATATTGTTTAACATAGTCTTGAGTTCAATCAAGAGGTAGATCTGTTCGCCTGCGTAGACTTCACCGGTACAATTACCACCTCATTCGCAGAACTATTATTCTGTTTGGTAAGAAACAGGAACTTACGCAATATATTCGAAAATACTCTATAAGTCCAGAAATCCACATCACATCCACATCCACATTGTGGTTATCTCACGACGACAGTGAAAACTTACCATCAGATAAACTGCACACTCGTAAGCTACTTCGAATTCAAAATATCTATACAGGTAGTTTTAACAAAATGTAGTTGATTTTAAATTATAGGTAGTGTACCACCAGTACTTAGTTTAATGTGTTATAATATATCCCAGTCGTTAAGGCACTGGACCTCAGGTGTTCTTAGATTACAAAATAGAGCAACTTAAACATTTTAAAGTTCTACCAGGACGATATATGGCGTTGTAAATGTAACTAATGAATCCTTTAAATTAAATACTTCGAACCTAGAGCCATTGAAATATATTTCTTATCTACGTATTATGTAGTAAGGAATCTTAAGTTTCTTATCTTTGTGTATGTTTGTTTATTTCGTTGAAAGTAATGTAATGATTGTTGAATTTTTATTGCTTTTAAGTGTAGAATGTTTCTCAATCTTCACGTCCGATTTATGAAATGATTTATGTTCCATTTCTATTTATTTATCAAAATTGGCTATAAATAAGTATTGTAAGCCGTCGTTACATTCTATTTACTAAGCAGGTAGTAGAACATACTAGTACCTACAACGACTCTGCCACATATATTTCTGCATTATAAGAGCGGTGTAGAGCTACTGTGTTTTGGTTTAAGAGAACGTCATTAAAGTAAGTCATTTCAACTTGGTCCTAGGAGCAACAAAAAGCAACTCACTTCTGTGACTTCAAATTGGTACTATTTTTGTCTGGAGTCATTTGGAAATATCCAGGAGCGGAAGCCACGCGTCATCAGGTGAGCTGCAAGCTCGTTCTATGCTCTCATCATCATCATCGACCCATTAGATTACCCATTAGACTCAGAATGAGTAGGATTAGGCCATAGTCCACCGCGCTTGCCAAGTGCGTATTGGTAGACTTCACATACCTTTAAGATTTTTTATAATTCTCTGAGGTATGCAGGTTTCCTCACGATGTTTTCCTTCACCGTTTAAGCAAGTGATAATTATTTTCTAATACGCACATCAATTTGAAAATCAAAGGTGCGTGCCTGGGATTTGAACCTCGGACCCCTCGATCGAGAGGCCGCGTTTCTTAACCACTAGGCTATCACTGCTTTTTTTATGCTCTACTTAACCAAAAAGACAACATCCTTACAAACGTCAGGTTGAGCACAGCTGCCCTAGACGGATGCTGCGATCAATTTGCGAGTGCAGACCGGACGGTGGACGGTGACCGTCGTTACATCAATAAGCTTATTCCGAACTATCACACCACCCGCGGCTTCGTCGGCGTTTATTGGTGTTAAAATTATTATGAGTTATTATATTATCTTTATAAATTAAATAAAGAAAGAAATATTTATTTGTAAAAAATACTACGACATTGTGTGACATAAACATAACTTTAAAATCAGAACATTGTTGCAGTAAAATTTAACAAAGTAAAATTAAAAAAAAATAACATAGTACCATAATGAGTAATGTTTGAGATCTAAGCTTTAGGTTGAACGTACTTCGATAACTTAGGAATAATGTTGAAACAAGATATACTTTTTAACAAAATACATATTTTAAGTAGGTACTTTGTTAACCCTCATGTCTATAATGTAACCTGTGTGTTGTTACATTGCAACGAAATAACAAACGCTGAATATTTAAATACCGCGCTCTGTAACAATATAACACAGATAATAAATTTAAACGGGTAATTTCTTTTTTCGCTACATTTTACGCAAAGACAAAATAATTTTAAAATATATAGCTATAATAAATTCCACGTTACAAGTAAACCAGTTCGGCGTATTTGCATTTAAACCACATTTAGTCCTGTTTGTTCTATACTTTTATATTACAATAAATCAAACCTTCTCTACCTTCTAGTTCATTGCACGTAAAGGAATGTTCAAAACAAAATATTGATTAATACGATTATGTTATGAATGTTAATAACAGTAATTTATAATTATGTTTATATTACTGAATATTAAAAAAACCGTTTTGTTAATATTTCCTGTTTATATGTTTTAGATACATTTGGCGGCCCGGCCCACATAGCGCTGCAGTCATCATACGGGCTACATAGAGCATTGTGGGTTCGTTCCCGGGTTACACAGATATATTAATGATATCTCCATCATTTTGATTTTCTCTGCGTTTGAACGCCAGACCGAGCAGCCCCGCCTGCTCGCGCTGTAGTGTTTCCTAACCCAGAATTTTCTCTGGCCTTTCGGCCGGTTCTCGCCTACTCGATATTATCGATAGCGGTCCGTGCTTTGTTTATTGCCAATTTATTGGGAATAAACAAAACTCACGTCCCGACGCGTTTGAGTTGGTGGATACCTAACGGTGCCAACGAAACCAGCTAGCGTTGACCCGGTGCGCTTCTCAGACCTCTCGGCCTGAGAGAAACCGGCAGACCCGATCCCACTGCACTTGGGCTATCCCAAGGGTGACGGTAGCAGTTACTTTCCCTTAGGGGTAATTGCATTTCCCTCCCCCTCCCCGTTAGCTCCCTGCCTCGGCAGGGAGGCATCCCTGGTTACCATGGCCTACATGGTAACAGATAGGTTTTTCGAGGCTCTGTCCTCCCTCTTGAGCAAGGAGCTCAACCGCCCCATTGACGCTGTCAAACTCCGCTCCCTTTGCGAGCCCTTAAAGTCCGTAACGGATCCCCTGTCCGTTACCGACTCACCCGCATCCCCTGATGCCACCCCGAGACACGAGATGGACTTTGACGCCATCTCGCTAAAACGCCCCGCCTCCTCCGACGAATCGTCGGAGCACACCCTCATCACCGCCCCCTCCTCCGACGACGACCAGGGTTTCACCCCTGTCAAGTCGAGGAAGACCAAGAAACGACCGGTCAAACGCGTCGCTAAGGCGACAAGTGAGACTTCTTCCGAGGCCTCTATCGAAGCCACCCCAGCCCCAGCGGCCCCCGCTCTGGCCCCCGTGCCAAAAGCCTCCACTCTGGCCCCCGTGCCAAAAGCCTCCACCGAGCCCCAGAGCTCAACCCCCGCGGCTAAGCCCGCCAAGCCAGCCACACGCTGCGAACCGGCACTTGCCAAGTGCAAACCGCCCCCACACATTTTCTTCAGAGATAAGTCGAAATGGTCCGACTTCTCTAAAACCCTAGTGGAAAAACAGATCCACTACACCAAGGCACGTAACCTTCGCGACTCTATTCGCGTTTCTTGCCCCACCACCGAGGACTTCAGGAGCCTTATTAGGCTCCTAACTCACCTTCAACTCCCGTACCACACGTACGCTTTAGAAGAGGACCGCAAAATCAAAGCGGTCCTTAGGGGTCTCCCCTACGAGCTTCCCACCGACGAAATCCTAACGGATCTAGTCAACCGAGGGTTCCCCGTGGAAGGTGTACACAAGTTGTACAACCGCAACGGGGTCAAATACCCTCTAGCCCTGGCCATTCTAGCCAAGACCCCGTCCTCCAAGGACATTTTCAAGGAGAAGGAGCTCACAATCTGTGGCCTTTCTGAGATCGAGGTGGAACCACCTAACAAGCGTGGCTACCCTGCCCAGTGCCACCGCTGCCAGCTCTACGGCCATGCAGCGGCGAACTGCACTGCCCCCCCAAGGTGCGTCAAGTGCCTAGAACCCCACGCCACACGTGAGTGCAAGAGAACTCGTGAAGACGCGTCCCCTCCTGCCTGCGTGCTATGCACCACTTCAGGGCACCCGGCTAACTACCGTGGCTGCCCTAAAGCCCCCCGTCCCGCTCAAAAGAAGGTTGCTAAAAAGCAGCCCTCGAAAGCAGGCCCACCTCCGGTCAATTCGACCAATTTCCCGCGGCTAGGGGCCTCCAAAACCCCAACCGCTCCCATGAGTTGGAGGAAAGTCGCACCCGCGACCGCCCCACCAACCCCGGCCCCTAAGGCCACTCCCACTCCCCGTCCCACCCAAGACGCATCGGTAAGGGAACATATCATGTTCCTTAAGGACTGCGTTAAGGGCGTGAACCTCGACGAGATCATACTCGTCTCGCAAAAGATGCGTAACGCCAGCCAGGCGGAGCGCATCGCAATCTACTCTGAACACCTAGCGTTGTTCAAGTCCATTCAATGAGTAACATTCATACTCAACCCCTTCATCCCGGTCGTCAAAAACCTAAAGGCGTCTCGCTTATCTCCTTCAATGCACGAGGTCTTAAGCCTTGCATTCCCGAACTCAAAGAGTTCGTCCGCAACAGGGATATCGACCTGTTGCTTGTTCAGGAAACTTTCCTCAAGCCCTCCCTTAAAGGCGTAAGTCTCCCCTCTTACGCGCTTGTACGTAATGACAGAGCCGACGACCGTCGTGGCGGAGGCACTGCCATCTACTACAAGAGATCCTTCCATTGCACCCCTCTGGAAACACCCAAGCTCACCAATATGGAAGCCACCATATGCAAATTAGGCATGACAGGACACCCGTCCCTGATCATAGCTTCAATTTACCTCCCCGCCAATAAAGCCCCTCTCCAAAGCGACTTGGAGGCCCTCCTCTCGCTCGGAGACTCTGTCGTACTATTTGGAGATTTCAATTGCAAACATACCGTTTGGAACAGTCGTCTGACTAACACCAACGGTAAGAAACTCTTAACCATTTCCCGCGCACTGGACTTTGATATCTTCTCTCCAACAGCGCCTACCCACTACCCCGATCGGGAAGACCAAGAACCCGACGTGCTGGATTTCGCCCTCCTTAAAGGCGTCGCGCTCAATACAAGAGCGATCGAAACACTGGACGATCTGGGCTCAGACCATCGTCCAGTCTCTCTACAGTTAGGTCCCTATGATCCAACTCCCCATACCTCCTCGAAAACCTTCACTAATTGGGAAGGGTACGAGAAATCTCTCATCTCGGCCATAGAGGCCCCCGATTCACCGTATACTATTCCCCCAGACTACCTTGTTAGCTCGGAGAAAATAGACAGTACGGTGAACTCACTCACCCAGCTAGTTCAGACTTCGCTTCATGACAACGCGAAGGTGGTAGAGGTCCCGAACCGCAAACTACCTCGCGAGGTCAGGAAGCTAATCCAAACTAAAAACGCAGCCCTCAGATGGGCCGCCAAGTATCCCACCCCTGTCCTTAGGAGGCGCGCTAACGCCCTCCAAAGGAAAGTCAGATCCCGGCTAGCCGAAATGAGGGACTCCAACTGGAACTCTCTCATGGAGGATATCCAACCTTCTCATAAGGCATTCTACAAAGTCGCTAGACGATTTCGTACCGAAGCCTTCTCAAGCACTCCCCCTCTCACGCGTCCCGACGGCAGCATAGCCTTCGAAGACGCTGAGAAGGCCGAATGCTTCGCAGATAGCATCGCTGCGCAGTGCTCCCCCAGCACTCAACCGTGCGACCCTATCCACATTCTCAAGGTGGAGGAGGAGGTCCTTAAAAAGATCTCTCTCCCTGTCACCTCTGCTCCCATTAAAATCACTACAGACGAGGTCCGGACCGTCATCCGCGGTTTGAAACCTCGTAAAGCCCCAGGTCCGGATGGTATCTCCAACCTGGCGCTCAAACACTTCCCCGAGCAGGCACTGACCCTTCTGGTCATTATCTTCAATGCCTGCCTCGATCTCAGCTTCTTTCCAACAGCCTGGAAGACAGCAACAGTTATCGGTATTCCCAAGCCTGGGAAACCGAAACATATTCCCTCCAACCACCGCCCCATTAGCCTCCTCAATGCAATGGGCAAGGTTTTCGAACGGGTGATCCTCGTTCACATAAGAGGGCACCTCTTCCCAATAGATGCTCCCCCACTCATCATTCCTCACCAATTTGGCTTTCGCCTCCAGCACTCGTGCCCCCAACAAGTCCACCGCATTGTCGAGTACATCACAAGCGGGTTTTATCCAAGACGTAACAAGACACTAGCAGTCTTCTTCGACGTCGCCAAGGCTTTTGACAAAGTCTGGCATGGAGGACTGGTATACAAGCTATACCATTCTGGTCTTCCTGATCGCCTAGTCCGCATCGTGGCTTCCTACCTTCAGGACAGAACCTTCCGCTACAGGCACGAAGGTATCCTCTCTCCCCCACGCCCCGTAACAGCCGGAGTCCCTCAAGGCTCAGTGCTCGCTCCTACATTATTCATATCGTACTCCAACGATATTCCTATCCCCAAAAATGGGGTGCAGCTCTCACTCTTCGCCGATGACACCGCCCTTTACATCCAAGGGCAAAAGGAGTCATCTGTCCTCGCCAAACTCCAACGCTCGGTCAACGAGTTAGGAGATTGGTTTAGGAAATGGCGCATCGAAGTCAATGCGGAGAAAAGCTCCGCAATGCGCTTCGACCACAAACGCAGGCGCTTAAACAACCTGCCCTCCGTCAAATTACTTGGGGCCCCCATTCCATGGAGGCCCACAGTAAAATACCTAGGAGTTACCCTTGACCCGGGCCTCACCTTTAGACCCCACGTCTCTAAGGTCACCCATACCGCCCGCTCTTACATGAGCCGCCTCAACGCCATGATTGGCAGACACAGCAAGTTGTCAGCCAGGAATAAGCGAACGCTGTATAAGGTTTGCATTCGACCGGTGTTAACATACGCCTCTCCAGTCTTCGCTCACGCGAATCCCACCATCCTAGACAAACTCCAGGTCATACAAAATCTCTTTTGTCGTCGGGCACTTAATGCCCCCTGGTATGTCAGAAACGCCGACCTCCACCGCGACCTGGAGCTCGCTCCAATACAACAAGTCCTCAGACAATTCTCTGAAGCGTTCTTTGACCGCTCAGAAAACCATCCCAACCCCTTAATCAAGGGTGCAGCGGACTATGCTGCCCCTCTTCCTACCCGTTACAATTGCCGTCGGCCAAGAAATATCTTGACCGACGCTCCTAACAAACTCTCCACCGATGTGGAGAATCTTCTGGCCGCCCACAGGGGCGTACAACTCTCCATAGAGAATCGTCTTCCCGACGATTCTAATCTTATTCATGATACGTTGACACCTTCAGTGTCATCTATCCAGCGGTAGCTCTCTAGGGAGCGCCGCTAGCGCCTCTCGCTCCGCAAACGAGAGGTCGCTATCCGATGTCGGCTGTACGGTCCCCTTGGACGAATGCCTTAAAGGAGTTTTTAGTGGGATGGTCCTCCCTTCAGGAGGACCTTTCAGTCAGCCCCACACGACGCAGGCACCGGCCGTCGCGGCCTGTAAGTGCTTGGACGCATTTTTTGCTCCTCCCTCTCCGTAGAGGGTCAGCCCTTTTTCCACCTACATCTGGGCGCCAAAAAAAAAAAAAAAAAAAACATTTTGATTTGACTCAACAAATCTCAGTGTGGGATCATATACATAAAATTGATTATTTACTTGATTACCTATAGAAAACATATAACCATCCGACTTATTTGTCCTTGATGTCATTCAAGACCATTAATTGATACACACATACCACATTGAATTATTCTATCAAGTGCATTGCATTAATATATTCAATAATATAGAACCTAACAGAGCACATGAAGCTGGGCGACGCGGAATGAGGATTTATTGCGACATGTTCCATTAAAGTGCGAAGAAAATAAAGTATACCTCGCCCGCAAACAAGGTCAGTTTAATGTCCACACTCCACTTATTATACTTTAAAAATAATTTGTAAAAAATCTCAATTTGAACTTAGTTCCGTAGAACCGAATATGTAAGATAATAAATTTATAATAAAACGTTTCTAAATACAAGTTTTAATAGTTATTTAATATAAGGTTATAATTTTATGCAATTAGTAATGATGCAACAATATATGAATTTAGCTTACAGTGCGCAAGTACCCAATGTAGTGTAGATACCTCTTTCTCAGATTTTATTTGCGCTTTAAATCTAGATTCATAATTTAGATATCTGTTTGGTCAAGGACCAAATCAAAAACCTAATGACAACACGGGTCGTCAATCTTACTCGTAGTTTAAGCTTTGTCTTGAGTAAAAAAGTATTATTTCTTACTTAGCACCTACGAATAAATATTTTATTTGCTGCTAAATATTTATACATGTAGATCACGTAAATACCTATCTACTTATACATAAAACAGTGACTGATTTGGCAGCATTGTTGAAAGTATTTCAGGAACTCATTCTATTTACATTTACATCTTTAATCATCGTCGTGCATGCGTTGCAATATTTGTATTGAAGCAAATTGAAATTACAATCCATCGCTGCGGGGCCTCATCAAACGGCGCGCACGTTCTGTTTTTCTACATAACATGTACGAGTTATGAGTACACTTGTACACGCGATGATTGGTCACGTTTGGCACACTGACCACGAGGAACTCGGACTGACAGCTGACAAGCACATGTCTACCATTTCGCATTTAGTCCTGCCTCTTTAAATCTCACGTGAACCGAAATCTTCCATCATCCTGTCACGCGTGTCATGCATCACGCTCGTTTACGTTTCATTCAAACATCTCAATCTAATCCGTTGTTCGTATCGTTGCTCATTCCGCTTGAAATCCGATTACAAGTTAATTATGCCTGATGTGTGATGATAAACCACTAACAAGCCGGCTACAAAAAATAACAAGTATAATCAAATTGTATTAATACTTTTTTCGTAGTACATTATATGTGCCTAACTATTGACTTGATTTTTTTGTAAAATTGTAACGGGAAAGTATTTGTGTTCGTTCAAGTATCATGCAAAAACAGTGAAACAATTTAGACGTGACTTGTGCAGTTGGAATCCAATTATGGTCAAAGTTAAGTCCTCCGATTAGATGACTTTGGTAACATTATACATTTAAGCTATTTTCAATTAAACGAAGGAGTGGAGTTTGATTTTTAAAAGACGTCAAAAAGCAATCTCAATTTTCTGGGCTTTTAAATAATATTCTCATACATTTTTTCAAGAACCATTTTAAATTAGCGTATGATTTTAAAAATCTGTAAGTATTTTAAGGTGGTTTAAATTCAGTTAAAGCCTTGAATAGAAAATATTACATATTACGTTAAGTTTGGTATTTCTAAACACCGTTATGCACAAATTTTCTGCTACGCTACATTTTATTATTTAGTAACTCTACAAAACCGGAAAATTATGGAACGTTATAATGACGATTCTATAAATTAAATAATGAACGGGCTTATTTTGTTTTTAATGATAATTAAAACCACTTAAATCCTCAAAGCACCTACTTATTGCCAAAATAAGCATGTTTTGGGTTAGTCCTCATACATTTTAAGCACCCGATTGTATTATACACCAACTTCATTTTTAGGTTTTTTTATGCAATCTTTGGATATTGCAATATTTATCAGGTCTTATCTTTAGTTCTTTAAGGGTAAGACCTGTTATAATTCAATCAGCTGACTTAAAAATCAGTGCGAAACTATAGACGCTGGCGTATGATATATTGCTAAGGTTATATTTCTCCATAGTGATATACCTACATATATACATTAGGTCGTTTCAGCATAACTGTATTTGTAAGCTAATGTCGAAATATAAATCTTTATAGAAGAAACTTTATGGAGGTTATTTAAATACAGGAATAGATTTCTACGTTCGTGTGAGTCCCATATAAAGTGAAATGAATTAGTAGATGCATTGAAAATTCTGATGGAGATGAGTTTATGAGATTGACGGTGACTTGACGGTAGGCGCTATGTCAACCGGATTCATGCGATGTTTGGCTTATGTTACGGTTAACTTACACATCTATATATCGGAGAAAACACGAATTAGGACATTAAAGGGACACGTTAGTCAGTAATTTAGTAATAATAAAATAAGTTATCACAGTTAGTCGGTCAAGTATATAGCAAAATAACCATAGCGATCAAACGCTAATTAGGTAAATCGACAGTTTCGCATTGGAGATGTGACCGGGTCGGTGTCTCACGGTAAACTACCCTCATTCTCGAATACGACTCTGTCCGCATGACGCACCTTTTTAAATAAAAGTGACATCACGGCGTCTACCTGCGTATAAAATTATCAATCTTATCAAACAACTATATCGATATCCACGACATATATATAATACAGCTTGTAAATAAAAAAAATGTACAGGGTGAATTATTATTAAGGGTGCATCGATAGCAAAATCAAAAACTATAGGAGTAGCGAAAACTGCTGTGAGGAGTTAAAAAGTTGATTTTGATAAATCTATTTTTCTAGCAAGGAATCGAACGAGTTCACTTTAAAAAAAAATACACAATCTATTATTTCACCACTCATAGTGTTGCTTCTAAGGATCAAATTATGGGAAGATAAATGTCAAACAAAACTATTTACCTATTGAACCATTAATTTAGTCAGTTTTTAAACAAAATTAATTATCCCATACAATTTGTTAATTTTATCATCAACAACAGATTATTTAGTAGACATGTTACAAGTTGTTAAGGTAATTTGTAAGCGGATTGTAGAGCCAGTGGGTCGGTAGAGCGGTATCCTGGTGCAAAATGTTGTCTGACTGGCCAGGGACCAGTATGAACTGTGTTACGAGTAAATAGCTATGTACCGCATCCGTGAGGAATATTTATTGAAACCTTCGTTAAGGAAAGGGAGGGAGGAAGGTAGTATGCTATAAATAATGTAAATTGCTCGATTCAATTGAATTGAAGAAATGCAATAGGATCGAATTTAAAAAAGTCGGTTAATGAAATCATATCAAACGTTAAAGTATCATATATTCATTCTTATGGGTTTTGTATGACTTAAAGGGAAAATCAGTGCGTTGACCACTCTGTCATCTGTAGGTCGAAAATCTATAGTAACTGCCTGATCCACTTACCAGTTTTGGGCAGAGCCCACTTTGATGAAAGAATCGAGTGAAGAAAGTCAGATAAGCGTGGGATTATGGGACGATCAAAATAAAAGCCTTAGATAGCGGCTCGATAGTATCGTGTCGCCAATTCTCTTTGAATAAGGCTCGGTTAAGGCATCGAACAAAGTGGAATTTAGGTCTATTATCATTCTCTAATAAGGCATTTATTACGATGTAGCATACGGATAACACTATTGTAAATTACTAGTAATTCATATGTATCTATGAGGAGTTATTATAATTATCAAGATTATTTTTGGAATATTTAATCAGTGACACCATATATTGTAAGCCTATATTGAAAACCAATTATGAAGGTACCTAATATATAATCCATTTCCAGGTTAAATTGCAATAATTATAAAAACTAAAGAATTGGAAAAGTTGAAATAAAAACATAGCAAAATGTATTTCGGTAATTTAATAATGATGCCTCTTTAATAATAACAAAGTACAGTATAAGACATTCAAATAAATAATTACGCGATAATAAAAATACAGGACATGAAAACATTTTGCGGGCGCAACCTTGCATCTTTATTAGGCATCATTGGTGAAGATGCATAAATATAGAATATCCGTCATGCAAAGCTGAACAATTTGCGTGGGGCAGGGACTCTGGCATCGTATTTGCAATCTTAGTTACGAAGGACCACGGCATTAGTTTTCAACACGGAAGCAATAAGAATGAGGTTAATAACGGGTATGAAATAATAGGGAGGTAATAAGGTAAGAAGTAATTACAATTATATCTCAAGATTCATTAGTAATGTAGTAATAAAATTAGTAATAAGAATAATAAGAAAGAGGTTAATCACGGGTATGAAATAAGGAATTACTGTATTTACAAGATTCATTAGTAATAACATAATAAAACGAACAATATAAATTATTTAAACACTTAACCCTATAGTGTAAACGGGGCTGAAAACAATTCTTAATCGATCGTTTTTTCAAACACCTTTTAGATACAATATACTTTCACTTCGGCTAAAGTAGTAGTAATTAAACGATTAAAAGACCTAATTCGATACCTGTCTATAGATTATAATCCTAAAAAAACGTTTAAAACGATAAAAAAACGGTTTAATAACCCACTTGGGCTATTGAAATATTTCCCGTCCGTCGTTCAATAACTGACAGTGATGGGTTAATTGCGAATATTTGAATAAAAATTCCAGTGAAAGCAAAGTTATAATGCAAAGATTGTATGTACTTAAGTATTATGTGTATTCAGTGTACGTTAATACTCTATTTATTTTCTACTTTAGAGATTTTGAGATGAAAGAAATCCTTATGTCACAATTGTGGAAATATTATCGCGACACACATGTTTAAATTATAATAACGTATAACGTCACTTTTGTATGGAATGGTGTGCTAAGGAGTTGGAAATTATTCCTAACATATTTTTGATCGACATCAGGTAGGACTGCTGCTGCTGTTTAAACTCAGTCTCGTCTTGATTAAGTAAGGTTTTGCAAGTTGCAATGATCTTTGAAATTCTGAGTACTGCATGTCCATTTGCATAATTTGCGTCTATTTATATTTTTATAAGATATGTAAAAAAGTGACGTGTACATAATTATATGAAAGATATATAACTTCGATTTCAGCCAGAAAACGATTTATGTTAGTCACTTATGTTATTACAAATCACTATTGTTACAAAAGTTAATTTTTTGAACTTTATGAAGCCCCGCCGACGGTAGTTGTCGATCATTTAAGTGAAAGTAATTTAAACGGCTCACCACAGAATTGACCACATAAAGAAGATTAGGCACTTATGTAGCAATCGGGACGGTTGGAAGTGAAAACCACAAACAAAACGCAATTGTCGTAACCGTTGATGGGATGTGAAAAATGCCTTTTACCAGTAACTGGACAAGAATACCTCACATTTTTTAACAATAATTCGTCTGTCACATTCTGAAATGCCAACGCGTAAATAAATATTTCACTACAGTAGGACTACCATGAGTTTACAAAAGTATTACTCGCTAGCGACTGCGTAAAATAAATGTATGAAAAATTGTACAGCGCCTCTGGTGGTTACTCGTAGAACTAAAATCCGTAGTGACGTAACTCGATACGTAAAAAACCTATCGAAATCAAATCGCTAGCGAATGTCATTATGATCTATTGCCATACAAATTCGGTCCCATGAGTCATTAATTTGACAGACGTTGTCAAGAAATACCGTAACGATAGTAGTTATGTTATTCACTAGCAAAATGACAATAGTTTTCTATTTACCATTTCTATAGTGGCGTTTCTATGCCAACTCATGGTAATGCTACAGTTCAATTTTCAATTCCTTTTGATGCGTTAAAGAATTTTATATACATTTGCGAAAATTGTTTAAATGTAAGTCCTTTTGTAATTTGAAAATAATTACGCCGATAGAGGCTAATAAATTCTTGCTTTCACGATCCCAAACAAAAAGAATCTGATCTGGTAGATCTGGGAGATTAAACTGATTTCGAAGAGAATTTCATGAACATTAAGAGAACCTCACGGGGCTTAAAATAGACAATATTTTTGTATGAAAATATCAACGAATCTGGTTTGAATTTCCAAAACCCATGGGGGGAATGTGCGGATGAAGCCACGTGGTTTCTTGTCATCATAAAAAGTAGCACTCGATTAAGTAATAGGAGTCACGTCTCTGTCGTACACAAGCATTGTGTTCGCAATTCTTTTGTAATGCGTTTAAAGGCAACTGAGGAATAATCTATAAACAGCATAAACACTTACATTCGAGACAAGTAGAGTTGTCAACTTGTGCGTAATAAGGTTGACAAGCGCAGACTCCCTTGTTGCAGAGGGAATTTGAGATTTTGCACTCCGCGTTGCTCCGACATTGCGCCCCCAAGAGGGCACTGCCACTTGCGGCTTGCATCTGAAAATAAATGAAAAAGATAAATGTAACATAAACTTTTATCGTATCAGGTAAACTATTACTAAGTCACGGTCAATGAGTCGATGATGGTAAATGAGTCAATAATTAAATATGAAAACCTCCGAATAATTTAGAAATTATAATTGAATTAAGTACTTTGTTCCTTGTTCCTTAGACTTCTAATAATCACTCACATTTACTCTCACTTAATAATCACACTATGGTCGTTAACTCATTATCAATTGTAACACAATTAAGAAAATTATAGAATATTTTTTCTTTGCTCCAGAACAGGTATTTCTTATATAGTGTTGTACTCGTGGGTATAAAAAATACACAACTACTGTTCTTTATTTTCAATTACTCGATTAACTGTATAGCTTTTTGAAGTGTCGTATTCGAACGCTTCGCAATTTTAATTCTCTGCCACTTTTTATCTTGAAACTTTCCGCAAATTCTTTGAATATAAGAATTCGGAACTTATCTGGTGACCTTTTTAGACTAAATTTCGTGGGAAACATTTTAAACCACTTTCTACGTACGTGGAAGAAAGTTACCGAAATCAGTGACCGACAAAGTTTTATTTTTGCAAGATCATCAAGGTACTTTTTATAATTTAAAGTAGGTAAGGCAGCGTTTTGATGAAGTTCATGTACCTATACCACCGAGTCGCCGATAAACTCGCATAATTGGTATTGTATTACATAGAAACATAGCAGTATATAGTAGACTATAGTTTATTGGAGATAACCAGGCTAAGGTTACCAAATGAGGTTAAACTTTATTCTTTATAATAGAATATGGGTCCAGCAGATGAGCACGCAGTTAACATGATGGTGAGGGATTACTGAAGAAGGGAAGTTCATGGACGTTTGTAATCAACCCTAGATAATATAAGATATTACCACACATATGGTAAGGACTAAGTTGGAACACAGAGTCGAACCATAAGGGCAATAGCCTTCAACTTTGTCTATCGACAATTTAGACGAATTCCGAGCCTCTGGTAACCCTAATCCAAGCATATTGATGCGTTCTAAGTTTTATGGCTTCGGGACGCATGCTTTATAGCTCACAACATCAATAAACTTTACATCATAGGGAACAAAAAGAATGTTATAATACCTAGTACGTAACAATGCTTCTTTTATGAGATGGGTTGGAGACAGGTCGTAAAACTTTGCAAAGGTTTAACAAAACGAAGGATTCTACTTGACGTCTAGTCTAAAGCTGTCTTAAGAAAGAATTGGGACGGTAGAGAGGACGCTACATACACATAGTCTACACTTTGTTTCTTAAATTTTTGGTTTTATTATGTTTGCTCGTACCGTAGTTAACTAGCAATTATACCAGTTTTGAAGGACGGTCATATTTTTTCGATATTAAACACGTCGTGTATTTTACTTTATAACTTGAAACAATAAGTAGATTTAAGATTAAATCGTAAAATTATTATTTAATACGTGGTCAGCGAATCGTTTTATTACATGCATATTTTAGCTTTTGTGAGGTATTTTAATATAACTTCAAGGCAGTAGAATTACGGATCCGGATTACGATAATACGATGACACGACCACTACAACGATTTTTGCTTCATAGCAGAAATCAGCAGCAGCTTGCATTTCTGTTTTGGTTTGAAACGTCTTATATAAAACTCATTTTTTTATAATATAAGAGTAGCAGACGAGCATGCAGTCCACCTGATGGTAAGTGGGTACTGCCGCCCATGGACATCTGTAATCAACCCCAGATAGGTTTAGATATTCCTACCTGAGGTCGGCCACAGATGCGCCGCTACCCCTGAAGACTAAGCTGGAACGCCTCGGAAAAGTCTGTCTCCCTTACCACACCCTTCAAACCGGAACACAGCAGCGCCTAACACTGCTGTTATTAGGTAGAAATAGGTGTGGCGGTGGTGCCGCCGGAGTCGAACCACAAAGGGCTCTACCACCTTCAATACATATGCTTATTAGCATTCTAATTAACTCCAAGTGATTACAATGTATGTGTGATCAATTTCAAATATACCGTATTTCGCGATAGGACCTCCACTCTACCACGCCGGTGACAGTCACTAACTAGTCGGCGGCAGCCGCACGGGATCTCTGCCGGCCGTCCCTGCATGTCGTTAACAAATGCTACCGAAAATCATACTCATTTCCTACTCATAGTCATATCATATACTAAACAATAAATTAAATAGTAAATACATTAAAAACTTCTTATTACACACAGTATTTCGCCGATCGCGGTCGCTCTAGTATAGTTTGATGTCGGTCTACTTTGCATGTGGCACGTGCACGTCACAGTGCAAATTGCTGTGACAATCTTAGCTAATGTAGCGTGTCTTCGCGTATATTAGGATGTCCGCTATACCCACGCTGGAGATCATCCAGTAGGAGACTAATTATTGCGTGGCGACGCCATTAACCAAATATTACCTACGACGCAATGTCTATGCCTACATGAATGTGTTTCAAGTTCAACGCAATAATTAGGTATATTTAATTTTTGATGTCAAATGGTTACCGCCAATGGACATCTGTAATCGATCCTGAATAACATGAAACTAATAAAATCCTTCTAGATATCAAACGAATGCGTGGTTGCTTCTTAAAACTAACCCCCTTTGAGACAAAATATACTCGTAGCTTTATGCCTTTCCACTAAAGTAGTTTATAAGATTATCGCTTAGGATATACCTAAAAATCAATCTTATTGGGAAATTAGACACACATTCATCTTAGCTACCTTACAAATCTGTAGTGGAAAACACCCTTACATTGCTATTCGTTTACACCCGAAGAAATGCCTCTACAAAGCTATAAATAAAATGGATATTATGCGAAAGGTAAAACTTTCTATTTCCATAACACAAGAAGGGGACTATTCTGAATTTCCCTATCGAGTGAAATTAAAATTTTACGGAACAATTCGGAAACGTCGCGCCTATAACTTATTCAGATCCGGAAACATGAAATTATTCAGAAAGGAAGAGGGTCCGACATGTAAGTCTTACATTATTTATTGCTGAGTTGCTTTTATAACCTACTTCTAAGGGTTCGACGTACTAGAAAATTATTTTAATTGTGAATAAAGAAAATTTAACTTCGTCATCATTTCGTTTATACTTATTATAATATTAACCTATAAATGCGCTAAGTTCCACGGACCAATTCTTTCTATTCTTCCCTACAGTATTTTACACGACACATTATACACACGTATTTTTTTTTCACAGAAGCAAATGAGCATGCAATCCACCTAATAGTAAGTGACCACAGCCGCCCATGAACATTTATAGTACACTTCACTTAGAACTATTGTAGGTAGACATTTTAGTCCTATTTGAGGTCGGACAGAACTGAGGACTATGATGGAACGCTTCGTATAAATACTTCTCCTTAATACTCAGATAAATATTTGCCGATAATATCTTTCGCTATACCTAACATAAAAATATAATGAACGTAGTCTGAAAGTATAATCTATCTTGCAATGACACTAATCAACAAATGAAAGTTAGCGCGGTAATAGAATATTTTCCTGATTGACGGACCGAAAAGAAATTTTATGGAACGTTATTGATTGAAACAACATTGTTACCTTCGGTGCCGGTCTCTAGTCTCTACCTATAATATTGCTCTAATGTTAGATTGAAAAACAATTGAAGCACGAACAAAACTTTCAACAACTTGATAAAACCACAAACTTTCATAAAGTTCTCCGTGACCTCATGTAATATGGAATTTTAAGTATTTTCTTCCCGTGTGTTTCTGTACTAATTAATTATTTTAAGTAGTAAAATTAAATGGCAATTTAAAAGTTTAACTTTTATTTGTATCAAAAGATTCTCCCAAAACTTTCCTTAACAACATTTTAGGCTAAATCTTCTAGGAATCATGTACAATATCTCTATTTGGCCATTTAAATGTATTTAGTTGAAAGGTTCACGGCTAGAGCTTTCCAATGCAAAAAATAGATTAGCGGTCCGTTTATCTACAGACAAACAGACTTAACGAGTTTGAAAATATCACGACTACAATCAAATGAGGAAAACTTTCATTCCTTTATGCGATAATGATGTTTGAATAGTAGGTGAACATTGCCGGCATCCGCTGTAATATAGTAATTGGCGACATTCCTATAAGAACAGTACTTCAGTTTGTCAAACCATTATTATCCTACTACTTGATACGGTTCTACACTGAAAATGGGAAGCGTTTCGACTTTTACCCTTATTTTATGATTCTTGGACTATGTTTGAAGGTAGATCCCTCTGTGGTTCGACTTCAGTGGCGCCACCGCCACACCTATATTTGCCTAATAACAGTAGCGTTAAGCGCTGGGTTGTAGGCATCTAATCTTATCAGGGACTGATTACGGTTTACGTTGCAGCCAAACGCAAGCCTATAGTAAGTAATAAAAAAAAAGTATACCTACATATATAAATGTAATAAATATTAATATCTGTGTTAATAGGCATAGTTAAGTCTCAAACTGCACGGTATTCTATATACCTACTTCAAAAACACACTTGGCTATAGTCTTTTTTACTAAACTTATGTGGATACGGTAGCTATCACGTGTGTAAAACGATAAAACGATATAATTACCAGAATATTTTTTGCATATAATTACCAGAATAATTACCACAATCTATAATTAAAATACCGTGATGACACAAGCGCCGATGATTATGTTGCCGATAATTTTAATTACTTTGGCTCAGAGATGATATCTACACGGCAAATGAAATGAGAATCTTCCCATTTATGTAACCACGAGAGCGTAACAAGAGAACACATGGGTATTATGTTTCATTGACTTTCAAGATAATCCCATGTTACTGGAACTTAAGGAATGAGATGCCGTCGTATATGGAGTATGTAGTATTATAGATGCACATACCTGCGTAAAGAATGTACGAGTTACGAGTGACATGACGATGAACTCTATAAGAAAATAACAGTATTCTCATAAGCTTTGAGAAAGATTCCCAAGGTAGCAGTACATGACAAGAATATTGTAAATTGATAGGTAAACCTATGACATAGATTTATTATGCAGGAGGTAACCTTCCAACGGGATAACATCGAGAATGAAAAATTTACAAGCCGTCGCTGCGTTTTATAACGTTAAGCAGGTTAATGGCTCTTGCTCTAAGATATACGCGTATAGGGCCATCATCGTCGAAGGGTTAATTATAGGCGGAAATTAAAGAAAAGTCATACGAGCTTTTTTCATTTGCTTGACTTGTTAGTTAATAATTTACTTTCAGTACCTATATTTGTAATAGGAAACGGTATTTGAAGTGTCTGTTTATATATTTTTCCCTCAATTTCGATACCAGAAATTTTTACGGACTATTTTTGCGGATTGTCTATTTATTAGTGCTATTTTTAATTTTCTTGAACAAGTTTCGGAACATGCCATCCAGGCATGTTCCGAAATTACAAGGTTTCAGAGGCAATTCTTATGTGAGCGATAAATTGAGCATCATAAAAGTTTTAAAAAAGAGTTACTTATTACTATTATAGTAAACTATAAATATATATAATATAAATTTTGAACTATTTTCGATTCGATACCATCAAGTATATAAATTCATGGTAAATTACGCAAAATAAATAGCAGAGCTAAGCGCTGTAGAATGGTAAATGCTCCCCAGGGAGACGTAACCGTAAGTAGGTAAAGCGGCAAAAAAATCGTATCTTTAGTCGACTCAAATGGTTAAGGATATCCCCTTAAGTCTCTAGGCGCCGTTCGTGCGGTTTTGTCGCTTTTGTAAAAAGTCGGAGTGGAATGTCGACACAACTTTCGTTATAAAAAGATTAATCGCAGTCTGGAATTGCAATTACTTAATTACGGGTATAGTTATAGATTCCTGATTATCAAGTGAATTACCAATTGCAGCCGGTTTTTTTATTATAACTTCGTTTAAATAGTTTTCAAGACGTTAAGGCAATTTCTGTTACACTGTAAATCAGTTTTCGCAGAGAAAGAAGGATTTGACCACCATGCTCCAGCTATGGACTGTCAAACTTCATACATTTGAGATAATCTTTTTATAGAACTCTCAGGCATGTAGATTTTTCCAAAATATTCGATGAATCAATTAATTGTTCGAAATTTTGCCGAATTTCGAACTACCAATCTACGACTGGTTTTTACTGGTTAATTAAGGTTACCTATATTTAAACCGAAAATATCATCATTATGATTTTACCCGAGAAATGTAAACAATACATGGCATGTCAATTAGGAGTTGAGGCTGAGTACGTTCAAATATTCAAGAGTGCATACAAATTTGGAGTGGTAGTAAAAATTAACTTGTATTGTGGTAGGTTTAGGACTCATTTACGAATGGAATGCTAGATGGCGACGCCGGAAGTTGTCGTGCGTGCGAACGCTCCGAGCTTTTTAATGAAACAGGTATATTGTTCACTGGTTACGGCTTATGGCGTCTTGGTACGTGAGAGCTGCCAATTTTAACTTTTAACGAACGTACAAGTGAATAAAATAGGTTATAAATAGAAGAAGAATCAGAATCTTAAGTAACGTCAACGAAACAAATACTAATTGATTTACCTTAAACTTTGCTGCCTTTTATCATTTTATTTTATACGTTCCAGGTTTTTATAATGAAACAGGTATATTATTCACTGGTTACGGCTTATGGCGTCTTGGTACGTGAGAGCTGCCAATTTTAACTTTTAACGAACGTACAAGTGAACAAAATAGCTTATAACTAGAAGAAGAATAAGAATCTTAAGTAACATCAACAAAACAAACGCTAATTCATTTAAATTATTTTTTTAGACTTTTGCAGATTCATATTGTACGGTCTAAGTTATTCCGTATAGTCTATGGATACTCAGCTATTTATTTATCTGTCTTAATTATCAAAGTTTGAAAATATTACACAATATGTTATCTTATCAGAAGATTTTTCTTCTTGATCAGTTATATAGAGACATATTACAAGAAAGTAAGTATATATCTAATGTCATAATAAATTAGCTACTTAGATATTTAACGAAATAGAATTCGTGACTCCTAAAATTTTCTCGTTCATGAAGTGATTTATGGCTTAATAACAAAATAAAACGAATGTCTTTAATATGCTCGGAAGTTAGCTTTTGCTAAAGAAATGCACAATTATAATGGTTGTTCCTATGTGAACAACCAAGTTCGCGTGAGTGAAGACATTATAATCTTGGATTGTTCGTCTTATCTAGACTAGGGCTGTCACAACATTAAGTTTAAAAGAGGAGATAAAATAAACGATTTTTCGAACAATATGATTGCTGTCTTGGGAACAATGGAGTAGTAAAAAATAGGTCCAGATTTATTTACAAATTCAACAGCAACCGGTAGAGTTCGAACTGTGGGGTGAAAATAATTTAAATTTACTTACTCTTACAGATTAATTTCAAAAAGTGTAATAATATGATATCAATTAATATAATATAGCTACTACAAGGCACTTTATGACTTAAGAAATATTTTAGTTTGTGGTGGACGTACTGCGCCCCCGCTCTACCTTCTAAGGTGTAATTTAAATCATATTGAGATGATTTTGTTTATTAGTGTAATTTATAAAGAAGATTCACTCAACTAAAGTACATATTTCCTGTTAGAAGGCAATAACATTGATTCTACTAAAATGCTACTAAAATGTCTTTTTCTGAATTGCAATTCATGATTATTAATAAACTTGAATTGGCGAAGACAATTCAAGTTGCAAGCAGCAATTGCGAGCAAAGCACAATAAATACAATACAATACAATTTATTCATTGGTATTATTTATTTTATCTATCATCTAGTAATCTATTGTTGATTTTAGAGCTCCACCAAAAACTATATGTAACCATAATCGAGGTTTATTGGCAAGCGTGACCTGCACTCCAATTCAATTATTTTAACTACGACCAGCGAGCACCGCACACAACTCTTAGAATATAGAAAATGTGTAGAAGCCTCTTACAAGTTTTCAGTATCATAAGGTACCTATAGTTATAATGTCGCATTTAACTTATAGTTTCTCTAAAATAGTTTCATAGGTAATTCATACGAAAACTCTGAGGTTTCGTATACTAATCATTAATTACTTATCTCTTGTTTAAATGGTGAAAGAAAACATCGTGAGGACACCTGCTATGCTAAGGTTGTAGAATATGCTCATTCTCAAAGGACACTAATGGGTTGACGGTGACGACCAATTTTTTGATTATTTGCGGAGGTTTTATTTAAAAATAAAAAAAATGACTACACAATGTCATAGACAGCGCTTTCTGATTTTGCCATTTTAAAAATCTAAGACAGAACTCCAAGAATAAATTTATATTCCGGTCGTGCGTATTGTCAAAAATTGGTGTGAACTTCAGCTTTGTGTGTCAAAGGTGAACCGTTAGTGCTGTTATAGATTGCGATCTCATGAAGAGAATGATAGATTTATAAAAAATGTGTTCGCTCGACATAACAATATCTAACCGTGTTCACTTTTTGTTGCTTCGTAATGTTGAGGCGTCTGTAGTTTGAAATTATATGCAATATTTCTTGTTTCTAAATACGGCGGTGGAATTTATTCGAAATGAATATGCACATTTTTTGAGTTCCTTAAATATATAATAGTGTTTCATGGTGACTTTGTTCTTAAAGAGGTGATTCAATTTTTAAAATTAGGCATTGTAATAAGTCTTATCTTATCTATCTTATTGAGCCAAACTTTATACTTAAGAAGTAAGTATTTTGTATGTTCCTACGAAAATATTATAAGCATTACTTTTATCTCTTCAGACGCATTCTGCATATCCACGGGCTGTGGTGGTATTGACAAGCTTAAGTAGGTATTATAAACATTATTTTGGAAAAAATAATATGGTATAAGTATTTTTAACTAAGTATTGGGTGTAATAAATGAATAAAAATTACTTTGTGCCAAAATTGTTGTTGCACGTACCGAACTCATGCTTAGTTTAACTTCTATTCCACGTGACCAGTCACCCTATTCCTATCTCCAATCAGTATTGCACGCCTAGCTGGTGTTGGTCAAAAGAATCGCTGCAATTTCATTCGAAAGAGGCGTTTTATCTAAATGCACCCGCATCTGTCACCTTATTCGAGATTAGGTGTCGAGTTGGTCAAGGGTGGTAATAGCCATTTAGCGTAATAGCGCTTTTTACTCTCGTTCGATGTCCCGAGGTGAGTGGAAAATGTCTTGACGGGTCTCAGATGTTTTTCTTAATGCAATTTAGAGCATATGAATGTGTGACTATAAGTATAATAAATATAAAATTAGCAGTAAAACAGTACTAACGTGGAATTTAAAAGCGTTGAAATATTTTGTTGGCAATATTGCAATTATTTAACGGCATGGCATCATAATAATACAATATACCTGTCCAGTAAACCTAAACTTAAATAATAATAACTTATGCTCAGAGTATAAAATAAATATAGAAACCTTTCTAAATTCACCCGCAAAACACGCTCGTGAAGGTATTTGATAAGCTCATGGCAAATTGAATATAACTTTATCGTTTCGTAATATTAATATCTCCCCCTTTAACCCCAACATCGTCTAGACCAGCGGTACTCAACATTTTCGGCCCACTTGTACATATAAGTTTACGCGGTAAAAACTAGCGCATTGATAAAAGCCTACGAAACCTAAGGGGCTTTAGTTCGTAGTGTAAGATATGTTATAGGTACCTGTGTTAACATATAAATTAAATTGAAGGCTCTGTCTGTAACAAAATATTTTAAGAAGTGATAAAAGTTTTTTTTAGACCGAAGAAATTTATCAACCGGCGTTATTGCTTTGGGTATTCTACTTTATAATAGTTTAATCTGATTAATGACAATATGAATTTAAGTTATACTTACTTAAGTACTTATGTACTTTAAGTATAATATATAACTTTTACTAAGTTGTAAATGAACATATAGTCTTGGTATTAAATAATTGCTACTACGCAGTACGCACAGACATTTGTAATAAATTCTGAAGATATTTACGACTGACTTTACTATTTACTAATAAAGGTAAGTTATTCATATGTCCATTCAGACATACATCAAAAGTGAATACATCATTTAAAAATAAAGCTACGGGCTGCTGCTGTCATAATATACTACTCATAAACAATTTAACCCTGGTGAGTTCTACCACCTACGTTGAAATATGGCCTACAAACCGGTCTTGATAGCGAACGTATAAACGCAGTAATAAAATTATGCTCAATTATCAATAACACGTTTATTAAATGCTCTATTGTGTTTAAAAATAAACATTCGATATAGAAAACAAACTAATCGTTTAATCTTTTACGTGTTTGAAACTGGAAAAAATTGACCCGTCAATGGCAGGATCAGGGTATTTCAATAGAGTGCAGAGTCACCCCTACTCTGTCGTTGGGAAACTAATCTTCTTTGCCCAAGCCGGGCCTATCTGCCGAGTCTATAATTGGGTATTAGCGTTAATATCCTCGTCCCATCGTATAATCTTCACCTTACATAGCAGAATACGTGATGTATAATAGAATACGTGAAATATTAAACAGGTCTCTCTTTTGGGATTCGTTTGCGAGTGATGAAGGGTATATAAAACGTAGAGTAGAGTAGATAGTACGTAAACGTAATCGTAGAGAAGAGAAAATTGTTTTTTTTTTACAAAACAATTTTATTTATACAGTTGATTGCATGCTTTGAATGGTGCTTAGAGTTTTGACTATTGAAATGTGTTTTTAACCAGATATAACTTAAAAAAGAACCCTTAAATTTTAAGTAGTATAGAAGTCAATTTATAGTCAGAAACGTTAGAAGACGTGCTGGGGCCTGCATCTGTTTGAATTATATTGTTTGACAATTGTCTGTATCTTATATTCCCAAAGTAAAACGCAACGTTTCAATAGAACTAAGTACTTAACATGTTTATTTATTTGGCAATCCGCACATTTAATCAAACATCAAATAAACAGCGATCGTCAAATTTGTCCGCATGTTCCACGATGTATGTACAATTAATTTCCGAGCGGGTCACGTGCTACAATTGTTGTCATCGTCGTGTGACCGACCGGGATTATTTGCCGATATAGAAATGCGGTTCTTACGGACAGTGATTTATAGAGCGGGGGTGGCAGCCACCCTCGCGAGGGGCACCGGCCACCACACATCGCAAACGACATTGATTTCTGGAAACGAAAGACAAGCTTTGTGATATCGAATGACGACTCTAATAAAATTTGGGAACATTAAATTTGAAATGTTTGCATTCGACGTACCTACCTAAATATTTCGTTTACAATAAGATTTTGATATGAAGTATTTTAACTCAACTAATGTATAGATATTTATTTAAAATAAGTAGTTTTTATATTGTTAAACTTCTCATTCATCTTCAGAAATAATGTATTCATAAGACATCCCAATGCAACAAAGTACGTTAGAGAAAAGACGATAAACAACACTCATACCGTTCGAGGTTCATACATTTGCGTTCCGTGTGAAGCGATGTACGAATAGATAAGATTATTCACACAGCACCATAGTGTCGTACCCTGCGGCTGCAGCACGTCCCGCACTTTTCTTTTTATGACGGCTGTTACATTCTGCCTTTTTATTCAGTTGACGTCTCCTTTATACCTCCGATGTTTTCCTTAATGTAAACCAAACAGCCCATTTTCAACTAACGGCATATTAAGTGCAAGCCTAACCCGTTATGTTTTTATCTAACTCTTTTGTGTCGGAAGTAACTGTGTTAATTAATAACTGCTATCCTGATTGGTTTTATTGCCTGTGTGGGGTAAGTGGGTCGTACGTCAGATGAGTGGATAAAGTCCGCGGACTCAATCGTCCGTTCAGACTTTTTGCCGGTCGTCATGTTCGCTGACATCGCCTGTCAATGCGGTAATTGAATTAAACGCTCCCACGAGCAAAAAACAAAGATGAACTAATTAACTACTTTTCACTGACACACCTACGGAGTACATGTTGTAAACATTTTATTGGACATCGTGCGCATGTCCCGTCGTCTAGAATTATAGGCTTACTTTTTTGTATATTTTCAAGAAAATAGTTACATCAATATCCGATTCAACAGGTTACTCTGGTTTTAAACTGTGTTGTGGTAGAATCCTTCCTAATCCTTACTAATATTATAAATCCGAAAGTAACTCTGTCTGTCTGTCTGGTTGTCTCTTCTTCACGCCTAAACCACTGAACCGATTTTAATGAAATTTTGTACAAAGATAGTCTGAGACCCGAGAAAAGACATAGGATAGTTTTTATCCCGGAAATCCCACGGGAACTAGGGATGGCGATCTAAGATCGATTAATCGGAGAATCGATCTTTTGCACCCAAAACATCGATTATTTTAATCGATATTAGTAAGGATTGAATCGTAAACTATGCATTTGATCAACTGATGATCTTTAGCTAAGTTGCAGGTACGAATTTTCAGTTTTATGTATGTTAGTATGTTATATTATTTTCTTTTAAACGCGGGCGAAGCCGTGGGAAAACACCTGTTAATTAAATATTATAATACTAGTTATATAATTATATATTATATATATGTTATATTGTGCTGCCACTTGAAAACCTTATCTAACGTTGTAACATCTTTATTATTAACGTTTACAATCATTTAAGATAAGTGTAGATATTGTTCTATGCAACTATTCTGTTTATGACACCGAAAATATATGTAGTTGTGTTCAGGAAAAGGGTAAATGTACCTATGAAACGAATAAATTACCTCCAAACTGTCGGTAAATATTAAATAATTTATTTACATATACATAACGGACATACAATTATACTGTGGTAGTATTAAACGTTGGTATTATAAGATACCCTGTAAGTAACTATTTTATATAACGCATCAACGAGATTGAATTTATAGTTTACTGTTAAGGCATGAGTAATAAACAAGCTGGATTAACTGTTGATGTTTGAACCTTGTGTGCATTTGAATGTTAGCTGAAATAAATTTTCCTAAGCAAATTGCTATGTCTGGGGGCTGTAGGCTGGACTTATATGGATCGATAGGGCAACAGGGTCGAACGGCGACCCGCCGGACCAGGCATTGACGGCGGTACTCACGCAACGGTACTGTCCATTCATGACACTTGCTCAAAAGATTTAGTGTTCGTAAGATCGAGGAAAACATGACGGATGCTGGTATTTATCATGACTAGTTTTGTCTGCGATTATATTTTAGGTTAGGTTGACGACCCGAGGCGCGGAGAGCTCAACACATCAATCTGATACGCGAGGGTTCCAGGTTAGTTTGCCGGACAAACATACATCTAGATGATGAATTTAGAGTTCTGTTCAAAGAGATTCTAGGGGTGATTATTCTTCAATATTATATGTGCATTTATATATGCATTTGTAATTGTCTATAGGTAATGTAGAAAGCGTTATTATTTACCTTAACATAAGATAAATCACTGCAATTCATGTGGGTAACAGATAACTTGTCAGTAACGAAAATATTAACAAAAACATTGTTGCTTATAATAAAATCCGAAGAACGAGCAAATAAAAGAAATTCAATCAGAATCATGAACTTCTTCCCAAATCTTTGTAGTGCATATCGTGGTGTGATTTGGTCTGGATTAAGAAATTGCTATCGCCTTTAGGGTGAGTCACAGATAACCATGAGTTGCAGTAACTTAACATCAGGTGAACAATGACAGTGCAATGCAGTGATAGCCTTGTGGTTAAGAAACTCGGCCTCTCGATCGAGGGGTCCGAGGTTCAAATCCCAGGCACGCAACTCTGATTTTTTTCGAAATTATGTGCGTATTAGTAATTAATTATCACTTGCTAAAACAGTGAAGGAAAACATCATGAGGACATTTAAAAAAAAAACTCAAAGGTATGTGAAGTCTCCCAATACGCACTTGGCCACCGCGGTAGACTGTGGCCTAATCCTTCTCATTCTGAGAGAAGACCCGTGCCCAGCAGTGGGACATTAATGGGTTGATGTTGATGATGATGAATAATGATAAGGTATTACTTCTATGCTGGTAAACTCCATGCTCGATTACTACTTTCATTGCATAAAATTACCAGTACATAATAATATACAAATGATTTTAGTATTTTTTCTTGTAAACCGAAAACGGACTAGCGTGATCTACGGATGGATAAAAAATCCATATCTACTTATAAGTTGTGTTACTTGTTCATCGTACATGTAATCTCTGACCGTAATTTAAGAGGCACGCCATACTTCTAAATATACAATGCAAAACTTAGTACGTTCTACGGTATCCATCACGCGAAAAATCAGATGTCTGTAACGACCGACGAATTTAAAATCGAATAAAAGATTCAAAGATACAAAAAGAGATGTCACGGAGAAATACAACAGACGAAGCTGTACTGTAACAGCTGGGATAAAGGAAATAAAAAACAGGACGAAACCAGGTAAGATAACAGTGCAACTAATTTGAAGTAACGCGAGACTATAACACAAACCATTGTGTTTTGATGAAATTCGCTCAATGCGTGCAAATGTTCTTTATTTTTCGAAAGACAATGTGCTGAATTGAAATCCGTTCGGTCTTTCAGAGTTCGTTGGCCTGGAGATTAACTGGAGAAATGGATTTAGGACCATTGCTGTTTTGTAATAAATAGTTTATCTCAACATTTGGAGTTTGTGGCAAAATATTATTCCATGTTGTTAACACTAAAATTAGCCAGTGTGGTATTTCTATTTTGATTTAATCTTACTAGGTGGTCTTAGTTATGTTGCTTTATTAGATACACTACATGACCAACTTAGGTCATCTCGCAGTGTATGCCATGGGTATACTTTTTCAGGATGACACTGTGATTATGATACTTCCACACCTCGAGGACGGGTCCTATAAAATAACTTTTAATATTAATAAAATAATAATCGAAAAGATTCCTAGAATTTTTTTTAACAATTCTTTTTGTAAGATATTCTGGGAACGCTATGACACAGGACTCTTCAAAAAGTCGTAAAAAGAACTCTTCTCGAAAGCCGACTACACCGATCGGTTCACCGGTAGTCATGATCGTTTAGTCCAAATGAAATTCATGGTGCATCTGCTCTTTTCTAATTGAGAAAATAGTCTAAGGTTTCCTTACTGATGTATATGAAGTTGCAAGCAATATATAACAGAGCGGTGTATGTTCGTCTTGAAAATATTTTGGTGATCGGAGATCGTGGCCAATATTGTGGAATTACATTTTTTTTTCATTAAAATTAGACATTTATCATATAGACACGTCCAATTGAGCGCAGAAGATATCCTCATAAAGTTCTTAAACAAAAATAAAACATTTTATTTTATGATATGAAATAATTTGTATTTCATGATAAGAAGACTGATATCAAAATATCGTTTCTAAGCCGTATACTCCAATCGCTGGTGGCAAATCATACCGTACTTCCCGGAGGTATTATAAAATTACCGGTAAGTGCCCGTATTACCGGTTCCAATATTAATATTTTCTTTACTACCTTATCAAAGCTAATGGATACTGGGTAGTTTTGCTTCTGAGGCATTTGAGTTAACTTCGGTAAACTTCGTAAAAATTAATAGTTCACTATGTCGCTGATATGTATCTCCATGTGCCTAGTAGGTAAGTCATTCTTTATCTCGAATGTTCATTAATGGGATATATCCACTCATATAAGGTGCTACACCAGGCATATCACGGACTAATAAAAAAATAAGTGCTCACGTATGTCTGCGCTTACATGAAAAGTCAACAAAGCTTTGTAACTGAGAGTCTAGGCGTTTTTGCTTCACTTTTTTCGTCACAGCTTCATTGTTAGGCGACTCTAAATGCGTTAAGCTTTGCTACCATATCGCGAACGATCTACCAGACCGATGTTATCACTACGATCGTAAATTGGTTAACGCTTAAAAAACCAATTTAATCTGAAAAAAGTCATCTATTATGCAACAATAATTGGATTGGGTCATTGACATAAATACATGGTAGTATAGTGTACACAATGTACGTAATGATTTTTTTAGTCTAATTTTCGCAAATCACTTTCGCACTTAATCAAGACGGTAGGATGCGTGACCCCTCAAGCATGTTCACTTTTTACAATGCGTGTCCAGCTACTGGCAAAAAAACTACATATATTTATATAGGTCTGTCAAATTGAAAAAAATATTAGGAAGTATAAAATAACAAAGATAGCGTAAAAGCATAAATTTCATTTCTTTACTTTCATTGTAGTTACTACGTTCTACGTTCCTACTCGTTACCTACTCTACGTTCTTGTTATAAGTAGGTACATGTACGTCTTGTACCTAAGCATAAAACAAAAGAATAGTCCTAGAGAAAACTTTCGTTTGCGCTAACTTAGCATACCGAACATACACGAGTTCCCCATACATATTAGCATCGCAAAAGTACGGGAACAAATATGAACATGGAGTTAAGTAAACACGCGTCTGCGAGAATGTTTGGTACTCAGTACGTCTGCTGCACTTACAACATAATGATTTACACTTTATTGCAGCGGTTCCTCTTAAGTGTAAGCGTGTGCTCCGCGCACTTCGCTACGCGTCTACCTCTACGTAAGTAAATTAATTAGCTTTTAAATAAATTCACATTCTGAGGTGCGTTGTGGAAACTTCGCTTATTACGGACTATTTTTAACTTTAAATAAAAAAGGTTTTGTGTTCGACCGCTATACGTAATGTACCTATGTAAGTTAGTATGTCCGCGATTATCTTAAAAAAAGTTTTCATCAATTTGGGTGGGGGTTTTGGCTATTTGTTAACTTGTCTGTTTTGTTATGTGAATTTTATTCAAAATTATAACAAAACAGGATAGGCGATATTTCTAGTTAGGTTAGTTAGTTATATGTTAAATTAGGCGGATAAAGGATTATCCGTAAAACTTAATAATAATAATAGATTTAATTATCTACTACTATATATTTTGCAGACTTGTATTAAGATTGACGAATCCATTTATCTATCTATAAATGTATTTACAAGATTTCAAAACGTAACAAGATTTAAGATAGCACTAAAATATAGGTAACAATTTGAACAGAAACCTTAAAGCAGGCTTTATCTCTGCAATCTTTACAACGTGCTAAGGCGCGCTGTTGACATTTTTGTGGTTACTTTGTGGTGATGCTAGCATATTCATTTTCATAAGATAAAATTGCCTGCGGGCAGGTAAAATACAATCAGAATACATGTTTGAACAGCCGGCCTTTGTTACTAAGTAGCTATGTGTACATTTACTCGAATAGTCAGTCCGTTTGTGATTTCCAGATATCAATTTTCTACGCCTAGGTAATCTGCTTGGGACCATGCATACGTAATTTTAAAAATGCTTTAAAACAGCTTAACTTTTTCCATGACCTTTTCGCGTTAAGATAAACTTTTGTGTGACGTGTTACATAGCCTACTATAAATCCCAAAATATTTTGGATTGTATGAAAGAAATGAAAAGCCGTGCATAGCGAACGTATCGGTGGAACCGCGCTTGAATGCATGTATTCAATATAAATTCTATCAAGTGCAATTAGATCTCGTGCAGTGAGAGTTCAGTATACAATATGTACCTATATTTGTGTTAGGTATTTAAAAAATGTTTTGACAGTGGAATATCCTTCCTTTGAGCCTTACACTTTACCTAACTGGTTTTTACTATTTGTTGTTTTACATCAAAGTTTTTTACTATAATCACAACAAGTTTGATCCTAATATGATATACCGTTTGATGTTTTGATACTTTGAACTGTTTATTCTTTTTTTTATGAGATATCTGCTAATTTTCTTAAATTATCTTTACAATCTGTGAATATTTCAATCGGCTTACTACGACATACCAACAGTTGGTTAGTCGGCGTATGCTTAATAAGCGTCCATACGGAACCCTAAAAGATAAATAAAGACCTCGCCGTCTTCTCTTTGCTCCTATTTCGTTTGGACGTGAAAAAACAAACGCACGAATGAATCAGGCTGTTCTGTTCGTAAAACAATATTGAATTTATATGTTACGACGGGTATACCTGTTTGAACATCAAAGGCGAGCTCTTGCATTGTTTCCGTATCGCCTCTTCCACATAAATAAACTGCAAGCACTTGCTACCAACGTGAATAGACACAACAAGATTCTCGAGTGCGTGTTGTATTACAGTAGGGATGGCGTAATATCGTGATTGAAAAATTTGGGCTAGTATTTCCAAATAAACACGTATTTAAGGCAGCTATTTTCGGGTGTTAATAAATATAAGATCTTAGCTTTTATTTGAGTAATGTTGGGTAATGTTTTTATAGAAAGTGTGAATAAGATGTTTTTAACGTCAAGGTGAAGGACCTTTTGTGTTTTATCCAGATCTTAATATTTTGTTAGATATTGGATTAAAGGTTTTATTTCTTGTAATCCATATATTGCAGTCGCACAAAATATTTCCCAATGCGCCTAGGCGCGTCCCCAGTTTCCTCAATAGCAGGTTTTAGAATCGTAAAAATAGCAATAAAAGTAAACAGAACGTGTGCCGACTGTGTTTGTCTACTCGGGAGGTTTGATGGCATCGTGAAGGAGTCTCGCAATAAAAACATTGCCCGCTGAAGGTAATTGAGCACCCTCGCTCCCGGCATTCCCTAATTGCACGGCTGGATACGATTCCCACGCGGCACTGGATCAGTCTCCTAGCTAGAGTTGCCAGATTTTATGTATCTTAAATGTATTTGCGTCAGTTTACGATTGTTTTTACACACATGAGGATAATGTTCATGGATATAACATGCAAAATTATCACTTGAGTTTCGAAAAAGAAAACAACAAACTTAAACAAGACTGAATTAAATTTACGGTTTTTATTAAAAACTTGTTTACATTATTAAGGAAATAGTCGGGAATTAGGTACCTCTAAAAACGCGTGCTTAGAATTAGTAAAAAATCTAATTAAAGTTAAATTAGTAGTCTCATATTTACATGTAGTACAATATCTTTTTATCAATCTTAATAACTAAATTACTAGAATTTATTGTCAATACGTTTCGACGAACTCGATTCGATTTTTCTAAACTCCCGTTTCAAAACCTGCACATGGCAACATTACTATAACTAAGCACTCCGTTCTTATGTAACTTTAATCAAAATTCCTTGAATCTCGGTAGGAGGGCTCCGTACGTTTGTCGGCCCGTAATGAATAAGATACCGTCTGTAATTAAATTATCACCAGGCACACGCTCTAGTTTCGCATAGCGTATTTTCATGCGTCATTACAGATATAGCAAAATAGGAGAAAGGGTTTTAGAATTAAATAATTTCAGTGATTTATATTACCCAAGTAGAAATAACACCGTATTAAGAGAAAATTAATGCTTAATAGGAAATGTGTGGTTTTAATGAATTTGAATTTAAATTTATCCGCAGTTATGTTCTTTTACGTAAAAATTAAAATAAATAAATAAATATATAAAAATAAAATAAAAAAAGTTTCCCGCAATTTTTATATCTAATCTGAACAGCACAGAACGCTTTGAGTAGAGCAAATATTATATTAGGAAAAAGTAATTTTCGAAGGAAATAAGTTGAGAACTGATCCCATAAAGTACTTGTCTAGAAACTCAGAGGCATTTCGCTAGTAATCACACGGCTATGAACAGGCATCATGTGAACCAGAGTCAGTAATCGGTGCAGCCGAGCGGCGCTAGTAATTGATACGAAAGCTAGCGGTTCTCCGTCGCATGCGGCTAGCTACGCCCTTCAGTGTATGGCTTCGATCTGCTTCGATATTAGCTCGTTACGCCGATCAGTTTGGATATGTTTATAAAATACTTTATACGAACGAAAGGTGTAAGGTTGCTGTTGCCCTTACCATTTCACATGGCTTCAATTGTTTCCTATTACTGAGGGAGACCAGGAGCGTAATTCAGTATCTACTCCGTTCTACTGCGCATTTGTGGAAGATGGCAAACCCATATCAGGTGTTTTCCAATCACCCAAAAAAGTGGTACGAGATTCAGCGACTGCTATTGACGATAATGACGACGGTTTAAAGTTTTCTCCGAAACATGGACTCGCTTATAAAGAAATGTCAGCCAACCATTTTTTTTTTATAATATAGGAGTAGCAGACCAGCATGCAGTCCACCTGATGGTAAGTGGCTAGCGCCCGTGGACATCTGTAATCAACCTCAGATAGGATTAGACATTCCTACCTGAGGTCGGCCACAGATGCGCTGCTACCCATAAGGACTAAGCTGGAACACCTCAGATAAGTATGTCTCCCTTACCACACCCTTTAAACCAGAACACTTCAGCGTTTAACACTGTTCTTATGACGTAGAAATAGATGTGGCGCTGGTGCTACCGGAGTCGAACAACAAAGGGTTCTACCATGTTCAAAACTGCACCCGTCTAAAACTAATAAGTTTTCTATTGGGTGAAGATATGTTCATGATAACAAGGAAGGATTGTAATATACTTCAAGACATCATACAGAGTTGCACATAACATGGCTAATCAATGATTTTTTAAGTATCCGAAAGTAATTAATGTTTGCAATGTAATAATACCCGGAAATGACTATTCTGCGCGTGAAGAACGGAAATAGGAGCTGAAATAACCAATCAATAATCTAAAAACAGCGCTCAGTGTCGTTTTAGTGTTTGAATTCGACATTCACGGTACATCAAAGATGACCAGAATGTTGCTCATGATGACAATGCATCTCACAACGTACATCTTGTCCTCATCAATGCTGTAAAGAAACTCTATAGTAGAAGGTTCTTAGTGGCTTAATTAGGGGGTAGCTGAATAAGATGCATTCATCCAATCTTGGCCTATTTCCGACACATAGCCTAAGATGTTGGGCCGATAAACAGATAGCACTAGCAGATTTTTGGATATTTTCTTGAAGCTTCTAAGTAATTAACGACTAAACTACTACGATCTTTGATTTAGAATCATTATCGGCAGTTTACCTAAGTACCAATATATAATCTCCGAAAATTTCGGAAAAGAGCCGTTAATAGGTAGGTTAAAGCTTACTTATTTTTTTTTATAAAATAGAAGTAGCAGAAGGACATGCAGACTACATTACTTAAAGTGGCCTCTGCCACCTATTAACACCTGCAATCAACGCTACATAGCATCAGAGCCCTACCAAATGTCGGCAGCAGATCTTTTGTTACTACTGAGGAATGAGAACTAAGTTATAATTCCTAATATAGACAAGTGTTAAGGCACACTTAAGGGCACAGGAGTGCATAACGAAATTGGTACAGTAGTAGTGCCTCCAAAATCGAATCACAACGTGTTACCTTTAAAATGCAATTATGTGACACAAAAACATTCTTTCATTACTACTACATAACAACCTGCGGTAAAAAAGGTTCGACCATTTAAAGTGCCATAATGTATGTTTAGGCAACTAGTCACTTTTTATCAAAATAAAATCGAGCCTAACACGAGCTTATTGGCGGCTACAACAAAACTTGCTTCTGGGCGAACATCACTCCATGCACGATGCAAGATGTTGCAACACTTACAGTTACGAGATGGTTATCTTCATCTTATGGTAATGGACTAAACGCCCGCCTGTATTAAGTTGTAAATCAATAAATAACGCAGCCGAGTAACATGTTTTTGTGCTGTGTGCTGTGCTAACAATTTACATTTCAAATTGATTGTTCAATGCGACAATTGCTTACTTGAAGCAATTGGGTTTATACATAATACAAGAGATCGTTTTCGTTCAGCTTGATTAAACGGTTTACATTTTTACATGCCTACTGATTTGGTACGTATTAATACTTGTAGCTTAGATTATTATAACTTTTAAACTTTAATAAGTTATCAAAAATATTTTTTATGCAACAGCATATACCTAATTTATGATGATATGATATAAATTCGATTTTTCATTTATTACTCTGAAAAAAACATTTTACGTATAAATACCTACTAACTGAACACACTGAAAATTATTAAAAATAATGGTCCTGAGAATTTCTTCTTTCGAGTCATCTAATAAAGGCATCTAATACCGAATAAGTATTCAAACTTGAGATCAACAAGATCCGAAAAGTAATAGCGCAAACATTCCATAAGGCTTGGGTACTGGCTTAATTGAAGATCTCCTTTTATGAAGTCGTTTAAAGAAAAATATATTGTAAGTTATGATCGACAGAATAAAAAAAAACAAATAGCACATACCAAATACCTTTGTGCGAAAAGACATTGATTTCGTTAAGACCTAAATTGATATTTCGGGAAATCTTCAAAATTATTAATCCTAACTTGTTTCATTTGTTTTTGGTGATATAAAGGTCCATACACCTTAAAAACCACGCCGATACTTATGTTATGAACATAACGATATTAATTAATGGTAATAAAACTTGTTCAGCTATGATACGGCTTATTATTTTAATTGTGAAGACCAATTATCTATGTATATATAAAATTGAGCTTAAAGCAAAAAAATAATGGTGGCCAGTATATCGATGCAAGTAATTTTAATGACTGCTCAGATCCATAAACGGTGAAAAGTTCTATTAAAACATTTACAATGCGTTCACTTATATTTACGTTCAATACAATTTATGGTCAGGTGCGTACTACTTGGTGCAAATACATATTTAATTAAGTGTTGCAAAAGTTTGTTTTAATGACTGCGTAACTCCGTGCAATAGAATTAGTATTTAAATGTTTCTTCAATGACTTTTTTCGAGTGAACAATTGCTATTTGTAAGTCCTATAGGCTAGTTTCATGAAAGGGTAAACGCAGGGAACTGATTTAAGTTGTTTTATTGCTATAAAACTTCTTGAAAAGCTTAAGCACCACCGGATAAAGCGTACCAGTTTTATAAGAATTACAGTACCTACCAAATGTTAGGGTAAGATATTGGTGGGTGTTTTATGCATTTTTTTTATATTTGTCAGTTAAAATATCTGGCTATTAATTTAACGCATCTTTTATTTTTAACTGTGATTATATTTACTACCAAAATAATATTTTCATGTCACGTGTTCAATAACAATTAATACGTAAAATCAAAAATACCTAGGTCCATTTTATTGAAAATTACGATATCTGGTCTCTATGTCTGGAGGCATACATCGAGACCAAAAAGTAATAAAATAACAATCAAAACCTTACCATTATCATATTCATGACCGCGACCCATCGCAAAATCGTAAAGATCGTTCCCATCGTCATCGTTCACGGAATCACATAAACTTTGATTTACGATCTTATTGTATGTTATGTTTGTATTCGCGATCGCGAGCTTACGTTCCCGCCAAACAGTTGGGATGGTGGCAACACTGCGCACGAGCGGTTGGCGACGTTGAACCCGCCAAACTGTAGTAAGCACCGTGAGAGCTTCGCGAACCGTCTCTGGTACTGAATGGCCCACTCCACGGAGGGCGCATGCATTGGCGGGAGGGACGATCTTGTAGGGGAAACCACGTCGACCGCCTCCGGTAATTCACTAAGAAAAGTTATTTACTGATTGCCTCACAGGGATTCGTAAGTAATAGAAAGGGAAAACGTTTTATAACGTTGTTTTATAGCGTTTGGGTAACACTGGAAAATGAGGAAAAACCTAATACAAATCTACTAAGCACATATTTCGGTTACATACTTTTTTCTAATAGGAAACAAAATTTTCATCTTTATTAGGCGTGTGCCTATATGGTGCCTATAGGTAACGGCAATTATATTAGTTTTATTAAGAACTGTTTCTTACAATTCCATGCATTGATTGCATAACATAACATATCTAACTAAGGGTAACAATTAGCAAAGTTCTAGTACATAAGGACAAAAATATCCATTTAATCGTAAAAGTTAAAGGTATCTAGTGTGTCTTCTAGTGACGATGATGTAAAAATACCTATCAGTCCAAAACTTAAATCTTATAACTGCAAATTATTTTATATTTCCAACGTAAGTAATATACCTAACCGTTACTCCTAATTACATGATAATTAGATAGCTAAATTCATGCTCATAACCATAACTGAATCATGTACCCAAGTACCTACTTACTTATTATTTTTAGCTACTGGTATTTTTCCGAATAAAATGACCACATACTTAGTTATGTGCAAGTAGATAAGTAAAAACTTTTACATAGGTAAATTTGTTTGTGTGCACCATGGTAACGTAAGTCCTGACTCTTGTTGCAGTAAAAATAGGTTTATCATCATGTTGCTGTTTTCCAATTAAATAAATAAATAAAGGCTTTCTACACTCACAGCCCCACACTAGGATTCCCTGTGTCGTGGGTGCCATGAACACACACATAGACAAATACACAAACACCCAGACCCAGAAACAGAAATCTAAATTCATCATTTAGATATCTGTCTGGCCGGGGATCGAACCCGGGACCCTTCGCGCGTCAGTCCGGCATGGTGACCGCTCCGCCACGCGGGTCTGCGAATTAGGCAGAATAGCGGCGACTAAACATAATCAGCTATTACCCGATGTATTGAATTACGGGAATTACCTACCAGCAAAAATCCCTTTATTATTAGTCATATAAAAGCTTAGGAGAATGCACCAGCAATCACCATCTCTGCCAGTTTACGACTCACGAGGCACTCAGTCGCGCGCAAGGTCTGGGTTCATTCCCTGGAAAACAAGATATCTTCAGTGTTGAGGTTTCCGTATAGGTACCTACCTCTGGAAGTTTTAAACCTTAGTACCGTCAATAATATTAGCACTTGTCATAAGTATCTACTAAAATACTAAGTACATAATGCAGGTAGGTACATATACGAACTTAGATCAGTACCTGAAGTTCGCGAGTTTGGATAAGTACCTGCTCTACCTATAGGTACCTAAGTACGCCTTGCCTTTTTGTCTATAATTGTTATTCTTATTACAAAGCCTACGTATTTAAAACGTTAGAAATAAGTTTGCTCTAAAAGTCTAAACTATAGTTATATCGACACGCCAATAAGACACAATACAAAAGGTGAAACATAACCCTTCCTTGGCAGTCGGGTAAAAAACACAGGTCGCCTTGAGGTAAATACCTAAGTTAAGATGATAGGTATAACCATGTGGTTCCCTACCTAATACCCACAACACCAGTTGTTACGTTGTCTGTAGCACCATTCATTCTTTACGTACTAAGGGTTTGCAAGAGGAAGTTAGTTAGGTAGGTACTTCTTAGGATAAACAACATTTTTAAGATATTTTTATTGTTACAATCGAGGCTTCAAGGGATGATACAGATGACTGAAAACGTAATAAGGTGATTTGAACAAGACTTTAGTGAGAAGCTGCACCTATCCTATCCCCTATCCTATAATGTATTTAGAACAAAATTATCAAGGATTGTATAAAACATGAGAACATGATATTGAAATTATAAGTTGAAAATACCTTATTTTGACACTGACTAGGTAAGTAGGTAGGTATATAACTATTACAGGTATCGCAAAACAATAACTGACTGCACGTGACTTACAGGGTTTTGAAAAACTAAATTGTATAGGTAAAAGTAAGGTACCTACTTACATCCTATCCACTGAAAAGATGGAGAATTTTACAACGAAATATGATGTACCTACTTATCTACCTATCTTTTTAGCTTTTTACAATCATAATCCTGTTTTGTACATATTGTACTTAATAAACCAAAATAGACATAATTAAGAGTGTCTGTCCGGAGACCAAATTCATGGATTTTGTGTAGGAAACTGTTATACCAAGTGACCATTCTACTAATATCGTATACCTACAACATAGCCAGTTTGTCGCATGGACTTCTTCATGTTAAAACATATGAGGGATTGATAACTCTTAAATATAATTATGTAGTTTTAAATTATAATATTAAATATTACATTCCAGGCATTATTAGAAATACTGACTACTATGTTGTTATTTATAATAATCTTGTTCAGTATTTCAAAAATTACTTATACAAAAAATATCACAAATACATCATTTATGTACCAAACTTTAATAACTTTGTAAATAAGTTATCATAACAGCAGTGATAGCCTAGTGGTTAAGAAACGCGGCCTCTCGATCGAGGGGTCCGAGGTTCAAATCCCAGGCACGCACCTCTGATTTTCAAATTTATGTGCGTATTAGAAATTAATTATCACTTGCTTAAACGGTGAAGGAAAACATCGCGAGGAAACCTGCATACCTGAGAGATTTATAAAAATCTTAAAGGTATGTGAAGTCTACCAATACGCACTTGACCAGCGCGGTGGACTATGGCCTAATCCTTCTCATTCTGAGAGGAGACCCGTGCCCAGCAGTGGGACAGTAATGGGTTGATGATGATGATGAAGTTATCATTATATGCCATGTTATTGGCATTGATTTACCTTGATTCGAGAGTTCGCTCGAAGTGCTGCCATCTGTCAATTGCCGACTGAAGATACTTTGCCATCAACTCGTTAGCTAGTGGTAGGTATTTACCTGTTAATGTGCACTATTATAATAATTTTATTTATCAGTGATAAAGTTAATAATACAGTATGCAACCGTAATATATAATAATTATTACAACAAAAAAAATGTGAGCCGTCACGGGACGCCTGGCAGATGTGAAACATCGACATTATTTTGTAAAAGTAATATGAAGAAAAGAACATATTGTGATAGGAACTAAATATGTCATAATGATAAAATAAAATATTACGATTTTTTTCCAGATAACGATGACTATTTATTGAATAAAAATTTATTTTCATTAAATACAAAAATTTACGAATTTATTTCAAATCGTGACTACTTAATTCGTTTAATCAGTGACTTCGGTAATAGTTATATTCGATGTTGCCTCTGACGACGGTATTACTGTGACAATTGGTCGATGGTAACTGAAGTATGTTACAAAAGTATTGGACATAACATTATCAAGATATCTAATAAATACAGCATCTATTGTTGTTCCGTATCTGGTGGTAGCTTCTCTTGGATTGTTATTAATTTGCAATTGAAATTCTTCTTGGAGAAACGTAATTAATGGCGTTGATTCATCTTTTGCAAAATTTACATTGAAATCCCCAGCTAAAATCAATGGTAGTTTGTCTTTATTGGTTTTGAAAGTTATTGAACCTTTGTGACTGTACGGAAATAATCTCTCGTGTAAAAATGAAATGATGTCATTTATTTTTTTATTAGGAGAAATGTACACAACAATCATCATCAATTCACTTCCATCTTCTAGTTTAACATGTGAAGCACACATATCGCCAATAGTTTCATTGACAAAAACTTTCATTGTTGAATTGAACTGTCATAGATCAATGAAAAAAATTTCATTGATCTATGACCATAGATCAACAGAACAGAAGTGACATTTTATTGAAGCTCACGATGTTCATACGTGTATGTTATAGTTTAAGATCCCACTGCTTAATTTTTATATTAGTGTGTTTTAGTCAAAATATAACTTTTTATAGTTTATTTTAATAAAATAAAATCGATATATGGGAAATTCTGTATCCTAATCTCTAAATTTTCTTCGATATCTGTGGTAAATAATAAAAAATATTACCATAAAATTTATATAGGATAGTATACGGTATTTTAAAATTTCTTTAATTGAATAAATTAACCTAAACATAATTTAATAAACAATCTTTGTATAGCCAGAAATTAATCCTCAAAAAGACCACGGTAAGATTATATAAAATTCGCATGTCACGATGTTAGTTACTGTACTCCTGCGAAACGCTCTTACTGATTTTCATCAAAATTTATATGCATATTCAGTAAGTCTGAGAATTGGCTACTATCTATCTATTTTTCATATCTCTTAAGTGATAAAGGTTGTTCACCCTTAACATTTTTTTTATTTATATGGCAACACAATGTTTGCTGGGTCAGCTAGTACATTTATAAAATGTACACAACTTTGCAATTAATGGTCGTGTGTAAAATAAAACTGAAAATAATAAACATAAATTAGTAAAGATACTTCGCCGCCTTGAAATTGAATGAAGCCACAAACGGCTTATTAGTAAGTTTTTTTTGAATTCTTGACAAATAAAAACATTTTTAGATAAAATTTACAAATAAATAACTAATACTGCGTAATTTACATAATAGATAAATAATTATTTCAAATATTTTAGGGACATTTTAGCACGGAGACGTGGCAAAACTTTTTTACGCAACTATTTCAATTCTCAAAACTGGGTACATTTTCTTGTTAGGAGTGAGTAATCTTTACTTATATACGATAATAAATATAAACAATTTTTAAATCGTATATTTTAAACCAGTCGATACATCTGTATAGATACATTCTTTCATCAAATTATATATTTATATAATAATAATTTATTTAGTTAAACTGTACTATAACATTTCTACGTAAACGATGTACTAAAACTATTATCGACAGTTCTGGACATTTTTTACCTTCTGTTCCATTATTTCATTGTCTTTGACAAGCATGAGTATCAATGAGAAATATACGTCCATACGTCCCGTTTTTAACGGGACAGTCCCTTTTTTCGATGCTTCGTGCCGTTGTCTCCGAAATGAACCGTTGCCATTGTCAATTAAGTAACAGTAAATATTATAATTGTGAAAAAAACATGGGGTGCTCCATTTATCAGTTTTCATAAAGCGCCCCACATTTTTTGCACAATTATACTATTTACTTTTCCTTAAATGATTCCTAGATTGAAAATTATTTTCTACTTTTTAGTTAATTTTATCATAAAAGCGTGTTTTTTATTATTTCTAACTATATTTTTTCAAGTAAAAAGTATTTGACATAAAAAATCGATGTCCCGTTTTGACTGAAGTAATCATTGGTCACTATATTCCATGGTCAATATTTACGTTTGCGTACACTTGAAACGCAAGGTCAAACACTAGTTGTCTTTTTTTATCACATTGTTCTAATAGCTCTGTCCCTTATAGAACATTTGTATATGTAGTTAAAGGTAATCGTCGCCACGCCAGAAATCTTTTTTACGTGCGGCTATAGATGTTTCACATCAATAATACATATTTTCTATATAGTGAACAACGCCATCTATTGTTACATGAATAAATGTCTTTTAGTATTCACGTTCTGAAGGTGGTAGAACCCTTTGTGGTTCGACTCCGGCGGCACCACCGCCACACCTATTTCTACCTAATAACAGCAGTGTTAGGCGCTGCTGTGTTCCGGTTTGAAGGGTGTGGTAAGGGAGATAGACTTTTCCGAGGCGTTCCAGCTTAGTCCTCATGAGTAGCGGCGCATCTGTGGCCGACCTCAGGTAGGAATATCTAATCCTATCTGGGGTTGATTACAGATGTCTATGGGCGGCAGTAGCCACTTAACATCAGGTGGACTGCATGCTCGTCTGCTACTCTCATATTATAAAAAAAAATAAAAAAAAACGTTAGTCATTATTACTTTTACAGTTTACTGCTATTTTGGGGTTTGTGATATCTTATCAAGCGCCTTGCATTCAGATTGTCATTATCACAATTACGTTATGGTTATACAAACTGCTGAACTCATTGTCTTATCATTCATACTACGATTCGATATCAGAATTTACCACAAAATTGTTTTTCTGTGTAATTATGAAGACATTTTGCGGTTCAGAATAATAAATGAAAAATATTAAACACTGGGTTATATTTATTAATATATTAAAATATATGAATAATAAATAAATGCCACCAACACAAATACCCTTAGTTCCATTAAATAATAATTGTGAATACAAATTGTGAAAAAATATGTAATCATTTAAAGATTACACATAAGGTGACTCGAAGAGTCATTTTCCCAAGCTCTTCTTCAGGTTTTCAGCCAGCTTATCCATGAATTCGAATGTTTCGAAATAATCTGATCTCTGCACATTGCTCATGCCCTTAATACAGATGGCAAGATCTTTAGTCATAACACCAGACTCAATAGTATCAATGCACACCTTCTCCAGGGTCTCAGCAAATGTTTTCAGGTCATCATTGTTGTCCAACTTAGCCCTGTGCAAGAGACCTTTGGTCCAGGCAAAGATGGAAGCAATGGGATTGGTGGAGGTCTCTTTTCCTTGCTGGTAGAAACGATAGTGTCTGGTCACAGTTCCATGTGCAGCTTCTGCCTCTACAGTTTTGCCATCTGGGCAAATGAGAACTGAAGTCATTAATCCCAAGGATCCATAGCCTTGAGCTACAGAATCAGACTGGACATCACCATCATAGTTCTTACAAGCCCAAACAAAGCCTCCTTCAGATTTCATGGCATAAGCCACCATGTCATCAATCAAACGATGCTCATACCAAATTCCAGCAGCATCAAATTGAGACTTGTACTCTTTATCATAGATTTCTTGGAAAATGTCCTTGAAACGTCCATCATACTTTTTCAGAATGGTATTTTTAGTACTCAAGTACAGAGGGTACTTTCTATCCAAGGCATACTTGAATGACGAATGGGCAAAATCAACAATTGAGGCATCAGTGTTGTACATACCAAGGGCAACACCAGCACCCTTGAAATCATTTACCACATGCCTGATAGGTTCCCCAGAAGCAGGGGTGAACACAAGCTCGAGTTTCCCTTCTCCTCGTACAACAAAGTCCGTGGCTTTATATTGGTCAGCATGAGCATGACGGCCAATAATGATTGGCTTCTCCCAGCCAGTGACAAGACGTGGGATATTCTTGCAAATAATAGCCTCCCTGAACACAGTTCCTCCTAAAATGTTACGGATGGTGCCATTAGGACTCTTCCACATCTTCTTCAACTTGAATTCTTCTACTCTTTTCTCATCAGGTGTGATGGTTGCACACTTGATACCAACATTATACTTCTTAATAGCTTCAGCACAGTCAATAGTGACTTGATCCTCAGTTTTATCACGGTACTCAATACCTAAGTCATAAGTATGAAGCTCAATGTCCAAAAATGGCAAAATAAGTTTATCCTTAATCAAATCCCAGATAATTCTTGTCATTTCATCTCCAAGGATGTCTACAACTGGTCCAGCCTTGATTTTCGACATTTTGAAATGTTAAAATGGATCTGAAACAATTTTTTAATTTCAGGTTAGTACAATTTTACCATATCGTTCTGAAATACAATATATCTTTCATCAAGTTATATCATAGGTGTTAAACACAAAGCACCCAAAAACATTTTAACTAATATGAAAATTAGTGTTACAAAACATTCATAGATAATTAAATCGCAATCGCAAAGTGGCCCCTTTGCATATCAAACATTTAGCCTTTCCAGAGACAATATAGGTATAATTAATGTATTCTGAACAGCATTAACTTTAAAAACAATCTATGATGCAACATTTTGCCAATAACTTATCATTGATTCAATGTGGTAGTGATAAGTTAATGGCCAACAAAACAAATAACAATTTATTTATACTAAACGAGTCTGATGACCCTAACACATTTAATAATCTTATTGAAAGTGAGAAGTCATCCTGATAAGAGATGTATGTGAATTATTATACTGAGTTCAGCACGTAATATCTATTTGATAATATTATTGTTCATTGTATAATGGTGTAAGCATGTTTATGAACTACATTACTATTATTATAATAACAAAATAAAATTACTGGTATTGAGGGATTTGTGCAATATTTACCTCATTTATTTTTTTAATCTAAGACTATTCATAAAATAGGTCCCTGTTTTCAATTTTAAGTTTTACAAATGATAATAATTGTAAACATGAAACTGAGCTGTTTTATTTTTGGCCAGCATTACTTGCAAAATTGTAAAGAAATCTAAAACTTTGTATTTCGTTATTTATTAAAATTTATTTGCGGAAAATGTACATCTTAAATTATAATTCAAGGAGTTTACAGCAAATTAGAGCCATTTTCCTTTAACCTCCAAAGTAAACTATAGGTAGAATAAGCCAAAATTATATAGATCTACCTGTGACAAGTATTTTAAAACAGTTATTCGTTTAACGTAGTACGACACGCATAGTAACCAGTCCAAATTTAAATCAAACGAAAAACCTTGAAAGTTACTTTATGTACATGGAGATCAAAGTTCAAGTAGGAACTCAACAACCAATCAATAAGTTTAACAATTTACATTTGTAATGACTGACATATTTTTTGAGAAAATTCATTAAGCTTGAATCAAATTATGATAGCACCTTTCACCATTAGATAGCATCAGCGACGATGAAAGGGAATGTATTCTGATAATTTAATTAACAAATAGCACCAAAATCTTCATTACATTGCGTTTACGTCTAATATATCATCTCCATATGAATACCATGATAAGAATACCATGATTTAACCGGTTTATAATCTCAATGTAATGGCGAAATCCCAATAATTAGCATTTTGGCATTCTTATCGTTTATGTAATAAAAATATATTTAGAACAATGGTAGTTTTAATGGAATTATATAAGAAAACAATTGAAAAACAATACATTTAAGTATAACTTACACGCTATTAATTTATTTCTGTATTTTACCTTTTAAATTTCTATAAATGTCACGTCACCGTCACAAGTACAATCAAATAGCACCAATCAAGCAATCAAGACTGACTGCGCTATCTCTTTTCTTTTATATACTCGATACTCAGCGTATTCGTATTATAGTGATTTCGATTTATATTTCGAATGAGCTGACTAACTACAGTACGATCTTCTATGGACACACCCCTCTGCTCTTGGGGCTCTGACAACGCTCAGAATATTCGATAATAATAAAAATAAAATAATTATAAATTCTTAATCGTAAATCAGTATTACTTAAGTATTCGGAATATACTAGATGGTAGTACATTAACAAAAAGTATTCGATATTTTACAGAAAATAAGTTAGTCGTGTATAAATAGGTATATTTCAGCATCAAATATTAAAATTTAATGTTTTTAATTAAAACAAATTATTGGTATTATTTATTTCTCCTTCGTAAAATCGATTCCAAATGGACCCAGACAAAAAATTCTCCCGAGGGATACCAAATACATCCATTGTAAGCAGTGGCGTAGCTAGGTAACCAAGGGCCCTGGGGCAAATAAAAAAATGGGGCCCCACTGCTATGGAAACTGATTAGGTTTTATCAAACAAAAATATGAAATATACAAATACTTTATAAATGCTAAGCTATTTAAGCCCTTTTTTGTGCAGTGCAGGGCATTTAATAAAAATATTAAACAGTAACAACATACATTACAATTAATACTGGATGTAGGTTTGGCTAATAAAACGAAATAGGATCGTCAAGGATTTATCATATAAAGGTCGGGCCTAACTGACTAAATAACTATTTTATTTAAAAATTTTCCTAGCTTTAGTTTCCGCAAAAGTATAATGTTTCCACATAAATCAAAAATGTTTCACTGTAGGGACATTTGTTCTTAAAATAGGCAGATCGAAGCGTCATAGGACCACGATTGGATACGATCCAAAAATTGACGAAAAAATACGTATTTTCTTCAAAATTTTCCTTTTGTCCATGTGTCGGCGCACCCCGATTTGATACGATTGCGCATTAACATGCCGATCAATACATTTATTGATTTATATATATACTCGTATATGTCTACCAAACCGCAATATACTAACAAATAAACACAAAAAAAACATATGTCTGCAAACTATTCACATTTGTGCATAGGTGGTCTGCACCGTATCCCTTAGTCGGTTCTTACGGCACCCACGGAAAGAGAGGGGGAGGCCCTATTTTACAACGCCGGGGCCCCACGGCGGAATACTTCCGTTAGGTCGCATTCTAGCACTCCATATTTGCTCATTATTTCCTTGCATGATTGGTGAACAGTCCATGCTTGAGTTAGTTGAGGTAAAACTAAGTACTAGTACAGAAATAATTTAGGGGAATTCCCTAGGCATAACTTTTAAATTACTTTCAACTGAGTTGTCATGTTTAAAGTGGGGTTGCAACATTTCATATTTATTTTGAAAATGGGAGAAATTTCCAAAAGTTCCGTTCAATCGAGATTTCTGGTAAGGGTTCGAGGGCCCCCTGAGTTTGTGGGCCCCGGGGCACTGCCCCGCCTAGCCCCTAGGTAGCTACGCCACTGATTGTAAGTAAAAGTAACTTTTGTACTGTGATCGCTTACTCTTGTTAAAAATATGAAAATAAATTAGTTAATTAATCAAGCTTTTCATGATAATAAAATAAAAATATACTTTATTTACTTTATTTAAAAATATATTTTACTTTATTATATGAAAGCTCATAGTTGCCATTTTGAGGTACCTTTTGCTAAGGCTGTAGCAACGGCTATAAATCTAATCTAAAAATGAGTTTTTGAAGGTGTAGCACTAGCAATACTTAAATGGACTATGGCGAAGTAAGAACTCCTTACTTCGTTACTATAATCAACATGTATTTTACTAATTATAGCGATAACAGGTTAACAAAATATCATGATGATATTTTGTTAACCTGTTATGGATAGTATCCAATACGTTAACAAAAACGGATGTTTTACGGATCTAAAAATATATTATTCGTGTATAAATACGTATATTGCAGTGAAATAATAAAAGTGAAGTAGTTAGTAGTGACTAAAAGTAGTGACTAAATTTACTTTTGTACTGTTTTCGCTTGTATCGATAGTTACACGATAATATCGTTATGCTCGTTTTTGTGTTACTAATCTACTTTTGTTAAAATATGAAAATAAATTAGGTAAATAATCAAGAAAGATAATAAAATACAAATATACTTAATATTATGAAAGCTCATAGTTGCCATTTTGCAGTACATACTTTGTATCTTTTGCTAAGGCGGTGGCCACGGCTATAAAATTAAATCTAATCTGATGAGTTTTTGTAGATGTAGCAATACTTAAATGGACTTATGGGCTATTGCAAAGTAAGAAGTCTTTACTTCTAAACTATAATCAACTGTATTTTGCTTACTATGACGATAACAGATTAACAAAATATCATGACACGAAACGTTTATACGATATTTTGTAGGAATACGAGACATCGATACATTGGATAGCGCTGTTCGATATTTCGCTATATCACAATTCATTCACATTTCAGTTTCACAACTCAAATCACTTCACTTCACATCATCTGGCATCCCTACCTAATTGTAAATAACAAATGTGTTTTATTGATTTATTTTCAATGAAAATGAAAGACAAGTGATCTGAAACTTATTCAGAAGAGGTATGCAAGTGTTTCGTGACAAAAAGTAGATTTCGAGATGGTGATTCAAAAGAATTGGAGTAACGTCGAAGCTTCGCATAAAATTACTACAGGGGAAACCACCCCAAGCAGTACATGGAGCTTTCAAGCGCCTACTAAAACATTACAGATAACTCGAACGAATGTTATTAACACCATGCAAGCGGTAAGTATTTTATTTACGTAAACATATAGACAAAAGAAAAAGGATTTAAAGTATTTACACAGACGCTACGTCAAATAGACTCCAAGTGCATTACACACTTTTTGATATCTCAAAAGTCAAATATACCATAATCTTATTATGTGCGCTTTTCTACGACGCCTTTTACCTCTGTACCTCTATACTGAACATTAGTCTATGTCTAAATTCAAACGCTTTTTTTGTATGTGAGTACTTCCCTTGGTGGAGTGGTCACCTCACTCTCCTGACACAGGGAGGAGTCTAAGAACAAGCTCTGGATTGTGATCAGGCCTATTTAGATTCCTAGATACCTCTATAGAATGCATTATTGTTCTGTTTCAGACGCAGCCAATAACGCGCCAAATAGCAATAAACACATTGGCGGCGATGCATAGAAGGTTCAGTCTGCCTGGCCCCGTGCAGCCGCATTCCCGACCAATTGCAGAGTTCCGGGCGAGTGCTAACAAGTCCCTGGACATACTCCGGCAGACCATACAATCCTCTGTGACTAGGGAAATTGATCAAGTCATTAAGAAGTATTTAGAAGTAAGTACTTCTACTACTCATTATTTTAATTCATACATACATACATAGAACATTTTGTCCTTTGAATTTGGTCCTGCATGTGCCACATATTTCTGCATGATTATAATTAAAGCACTGTCTTCTACTTATAAGGGTCTGGTAATTTGGAGAAATTAATATGTTTCAATGTAGTCCTTAGTGTGGTTAATGTGGTAGAATTTAGGCAGAGATTGGTTGCAGATGTCATGGGCCACAGGAACCATTTGAAGAACATGTGAAATAGTTTTTATACTTTTTGGTGAATAAGTTGTAAAATTGTAAAAGCCATTAGTTTTACCTGCCAAAAGACTTAAGGTTCTGGCAGAAATGTACCTTGTTTGTTGTGCCTTTTTCGACAATTGGAGCATATTAATTCACTTCTATTACTAAGTCTATAAAATTTACCTTGTAATGCTTGATAATAAAAAACCATGTAAATATTATAAGTTGTTTTTGTTTTTTTTCAGAAGTTCTTTGTGCCTGCTGTAAATAACATAAGGCTCAATTTGGGAGATGAATCTGTTTCTGAAGACCAAGTATGTAAACTTTTTTTATTAAGATGTTCCACATGGACTTAATATTCTGTGCGCTAATTCCATTTGATACAGAGCAGTGTGGTTTGATCTTAGTGCATCTTAGGGGGATATCTCAAAAGTTGTTCACTATGAAAAAAAAAACTTGAGTATCACTTGTTTAATAATTGTTTTTAAATTTAACAGGAATTATTTTATAGGGCTGCACTGTAAAATATGTATATGTCTTCATTTATCTCAATCCTTGACTGACAATTTTAAAATCTACTTTTGGTGCAATTTTGTCCATGTCCTGATACACATTGAAGCAACTTTGTTGTGGATGCTCTGATCTCCTCCAGTTGTAAGAAGACTCATGTCCAGCTGTGGGCCATAAAATTGTAGCAATGTTTATATATATGTAACATGTGTACAATTGGTTTCTAGGTACGGGCAGTGTGTAGAGCCATGTTGGATGCAACTCGCTTATTGTACACAACTCCCTCTAAACCAGCCCAACCATTTGACACTAGTGACACTGATGCCAGTAGCTTCGATGGGAGAACTATTAAACAAACTACAGTGAATACAGTATGTTGTTTATTTATTTTTATTATTGTATAAATTAGTCATTAATATATTATGCATTAATATATTAGGTATTAAACATAAAAAAGACAAGAAAAATAACCTTGAAGACAGCTAATGCATGGATTATGTATAATGTAATATTTTCAACACAGTTGTATGAAATAAAATTTGCATTGTATTACCTATTTTATTATTCTAAGAATCAAACATAAAGTACACAATATGAATATTGTAGGAACTTGTTTCATTGTACTGGAAGTTCTTTGATATTGAGTCTTACCGTTAATGTTGCTATTTTAGTTAACAAGTGCAACACAAAATAAGCGTAAAGATCCAGAAATTGAGATTGATGGTACCAAATGTAAGAAGATAAAGCAAGAAGACGGTGCAGATAGCTTGTCATCCTCGCCAATGCCATCACCAGCTGTAAGAGATCCGGAGAAATGGGATCCTGCCAGGTTGACTCCGGACACACTGTTTATTATGGGGTCTCATGCTCATAAAGTAAGTATACATGATTTTGTATTTTGTTATGAGTTACTGAAATTTAGTAACATTTCACACTATATTTATAAGTAAAATATAAATAATATTGGAACAAATCTCTGATCTAAGCTTCATATTCAACTAACAAGAAGAGTTAATGTCATTGGACAATTATAGATATCATGTACTTCACAAATAAATACACTTCTGTTACTTCACACTTTACTTCTCCAAAACAATTTTTTGGTCAATATTTACTGGACTTGATTTTCCAAACACACTAGTAATTGAACATATTTTTAAACTAACAGTTGAATACAAGTTATACATTTTTTGGTTACAGGTGCTTGGGCTAGGTAATTCACGCGGTCGATTGTACACAAGGCATGCTGGCTTGCTGAGGTATCCAGCAGATACTGTGGATAAGGAATGGATAGCCAATCATAATTTGGTAAATGCTGTTGGTGGTAAAACTTATATTATGGTGAGCACTTTACTCTTTAATTATTTTATTATACAGACAAACATCTTTATTATTTAATTTCACACAACATTTGATTTTACAGGTTTTAGAAGATATAGAGGAACTAGCAGCAAGTGATGCTTATAAGCACAATTCTCTCCCAATGCTTGGTGAGTTGACAGGATTTAAGGTACCACCATTCATGCTAAGAAAAATAAAGGCTTATGTGCTTAAGAGGTCTTTGAGTGGAGATATTAGTAATGCCAATAGTCCACAACCGTCTACAAGTAACATTCCAGAGGATAAATATAAAATTGATGACATAAAAATAGAAATAAATGCAGATACCTATGATACTGGGACTTTCAATGCAAGCCAGTATATCACTAGTGCGGATCGTTCGAAAGACTTTGCTGGTATTTCAATGCCAAAGGAACAAACAGATTTAGCAGATATAAAGGTGGAAGATATTCGAGATATCAAAGTGGATATAAAAGTTGAAGATCTGAATCAAGTCAATGGTATCAAGGTTGAGGATTTGGATGGTCATGAGATAAAAGTTGAAGATATTGACGATATTAATGTACAAGCTATTAAAGAGGAGGATATAAAGTTGGAAAGTGATAATGCTTTCGATTTATGCAAAGTTAATAATGATGATCAAAGTCACTTGGTTGATGGGTTGTTGGAATCTGACATAGAGTTTTTGAGCAGGAATTTGGGTAACATTGAAAGCGATGCAGATGCTAGAAAAACAATAGAAAAACTGACAGGCGCTAATCCAGACACTATCACGTTAGTAGGAGATGAGTTTGACATAGGAAATGCTCTGAACACAAGTAATGTAAGTAAAATATTTTGATGTAAGGGATTTTTTTTTTAAATTACAACTTGTTTGAATGTAGTAAGACAACTAATAAGTGAAAAATTATAAAATTATGTTCTTACTTATTTCTTAGACAATACATAGGAATTATATTCTGAGTTGGTTATGATGAACTGCATTTGTGAAGTGCTTATTCTGTTTTGGTGGAATGGTTTGGATGTCGACTACTTACATATGTGGCCTTGTCTTTGTTTTATTTAAAGTTGGTTATTGATGTTCATGGGCGGCAGTTACCACTTTATCATCAGATAGACTGCTCCTTTGATACACTTTATAGAAAACGGTTTAATTCTATTCACTTACTAATATAGTTTAAATAATTATTTTCCAGTACCCGTGTCCCCAGAACACAAAGTGCATCACAGTGGCGTCCACCACGAGCGGCATGGTCCACAGCGTGCCGGTGGCGCAGCTGGCGCCGCCGCGCATCACGGGCAGCACCGTGCACTACTACACCAGCGCCGTGCAGCCGCCCGGACAGCGCACCGTGCACCATCTGCCACAGTCCACCATCACCATACAGAATATACCAGGGACGAACTCGCAGATGATCCGCGGGTGAGATGTCTTTTATAGTTTTAGAATTCGACACCCAATCATAATGTCCCTGGGACTAATGCTCAGATGATTCGCGAGTGAGATGTCTTTTGCATTTTTAGAATTCAATAAACAAACGCTAAAGACAGAAGCTTGTTACTATGTCTCTGTTGTACTAGATAGAACTGTAATAGACAAAAACACTTAAATTAATTATTTCGTTATAATCATGTCCCATTGCGGCATACGGGTTTCCTTTCATAATGAGAAAGATTGGTCCTTGGGTCAAGTGCGAGTTGGTAGACTTCACATAAGATTTTTTTTTGTAAGTTTTCTTAGGTATGTGGGTTTCCTCACGATGTTATCCTGCACCATTTATGCAAGTGATGATTAATTTCTAATACGCACACACCTTTGAAAAATCACAAATGTGTGCCTGGGATTTGAATCTCGAACCCTTCCATCAAGAGTTTTTATAACTTCTATAATTAATTATTTACAGAGTGTGTATCTTATTTAAAAATGATTAAAGGTATTTAGGCCATTTTCAAGAAATTGATTTTTTGATTTCAAATGCTATTATATTCTTATATTCTGTGTTACAGATTACCAATCAATCCCAAGGGTGGGACCATCAGTACGGTAATGTCACAGGGAGGCGGCACCACAGTGATTGGCTTCGGCACCAGAACATCCAACGGCACTATAATCGGTACCCCGACTCAATACGTCAACGTATCGTCGAAATCCTTTCCAACGGGTAACATTTTGCACAATGCGATCGTCTCGCGGAATATTATAAACCGGTCAAATATGAACACAGTGTCTTCTGGCGTGTCGTTCAACGTGACCGCAGTAAGGCCGGCGTTGCACACCACATCGCCGAAGATAAACACGATCGTGTCGGCGAGCGGGAACGACTTCGACAGCATTAACGGTAAGGATTTGATGGATAGCTGTGGTTCGTCTGTTATGCTAAAGAAGGTGCTCACTTTGGGCAGTGCTGGCGCAGCCAAGTCTTTCATGATGCATAACACTCAGAAGGTTTTATCCACTGGGTTCGCTAGTGGTTCGACGCCACCGCCTAACGTGACGATTGTTAGTTCGGGAACCAGTGGTATCTTGAATACTGGTCCACCGAACGTAGTTTGCCCCACATCTGGTAACCTGAGCGCTACTCATGCCACTCTGTCCGCTTTGTTAGCGTCCAACGCTGAAAAAGCACAGCCTAAAATTTAATCCCTTGATAACTAAATGTCTCGTTGCTATACGCTTTTAATAAATACTCGTTTAGGATATATTTTTTCATGTCAGATTCGGAAATATAGATAGGAATCGCAGGTTAAAAATTTAAATAAGATGATTTTATTTATTTTTAGAGGTGTAAGCCACATATTTAAACCTGATAATTATATGATACGTGCATATATAGTACGCGGTATCGTACCAAACATAGTTTTTCTGTATCCTTCCGTTTCTCATAAGATTGCTACCATTCTGAAAGTCAGCCTGCATACTTGATTTGCGGATAAGATGAATAGTGCTTCCCAAAGTTTTCAACGACATGGAGGGTTCTTCCTAGTAGTTTAGATATATACTGCATTAGTGCTGGATTACTTTGTAAAATTCTAAAATGCATATCAGTTACCATCCGAGTGGCGAATACGTATATATATTTTAATATGAGTAAAAAAAGAACATTAATCTATTCGCATTGGTTTATTATAATCTGATATGAAAAATATATCCTATAAATAATTTTACCAAATTAAAATGAATTTTTAAAGTATTATACAGCGATCTCATATTTAGTATTTTAGTCAATAACTATATTCTTTAAGTCTTGTGTCACTTTTTTACAGAAAAACATATTTTTTGAACTACCTTTTTTTCAATACAATCACAATTGAATAAGTTACTCTTAACGTTATACCAAGGCAAACTTTGCTGCCATACTGTGTTAGCTCAACTTCGTATTGTACCTACAAATTAATTGCATTCCATATTATGCTTATAGAATTTAAGATACTCATTCTGTATTAGAAATTCTAGTAATAAGATTATAATGATATGTATTATCTACCTCTTAGGTTAGCGAATTGTTTTAAATTGTTTTCGTATGTTAAGGGGAATCATGGTTGTGTTTACTGTGTGCCAAAGAAAATCTATGACATTACATTATATAAATCAGTATTATTTATGTGATATTTAATCTATTCATATATTATGTATATCTATAATCAAACGCTTTGAACTCATATTGTTATTTAAAGTAATATTACATTATTCAATATCAAAGTATTACCTTTAAATTAAAAAAGTATTATTATTTGCATGAGATTCCAGTCGAATATAATAATAATGTGAGTATTATTTCACATGGATAATTATTTTACCAAGGACACCAGTTAGCAAAAGACAGTTTTTGTTGTTATTTAGTAATATTTTTTATAATTACATATAATATATTATATATTTATTACTTGGATTGGAATCTATCGTAAATCATTCCATTTCTTTCACAGTATTATTTAATTATAATTATGGTGAAACTTTCATCTATTGATAGTCCATAATATTGAAACTAATGAAATATTAAAAAACAAAAATTCAGGTATCAGCCGATTAAATTCAGGATAATTATAGGGATTCTAATATTATTTATAGTATATGTTTACATTATTCAATTGCTGGCACTATTTTTCTATTTATATACCTAGTTGATAGTTTTAAACACGGGTCAAATCACTGCCATGTCTTAATTTATTATAGAATGCTGTTAACGTATTGTGTCTAATGATAAATTACTGCTGAATATAAATACAATACAAATATGTATGTTATGTATACCATATTGCATGGATCTCTCATTTATTGGGAGCAGGACTGAAATTGATTTTATTGTTTTTATGTTTTTGTTAGCTTTTTCTTTTATTTTAGCAATATTTTGGTTTGTTATTGATTGTTAAGCTTACGAGTCTTCTGTGATTTTACGACGGAGAGTGATTTTTTGTAAGTAACCAAAAACTGCTTAGAGTAATTTATTTACTCGGAACTATCATATTTTTGAGCGTTTATGATTTATATATTCATGCTTAAAAAAGCTTCCTGAAGACTTTCTGTATAAATAAGTGGAAAAAATGAGTTGAGTTTTAAGTCTATTTCTCTTAGGTATCTGACCTAAGTGACTAACCAAACCAAAATGAGTTGGTGGTATAAAATGATTTAACAAAATGATGCACTTCGGTGATTTAAACTTTAATGCAATAAATATGTGTTTAGTTCTTAAAACATTTTACATTGCAAGTCGCTTTTGTTCTAGTGAAATCAAAATATTCAATTTTTTTTGTTACTTACAATTAAATAACTTTCAGTAGTCGATATAATTATGTTCGGATAGCTTATTATTATGCTTACTTATTTAATGTTTCATGTTGCAATGATATACGTAATATCAAGCTTTAATAAATATAATGTTTATGCGACGCTTTTGTGCAATTTGTTTTGTTATTTTTATAGCTTATATCTATCAAGTGCATTATTATTGTAATTGATTGGTTTATTTGGCAGTGCATAACTATATGATACATTAATTTAAGACATAAAATAATTGTGTTTAAATTTCATGTATATGTGTGTGTACGTACTGTATAATGTGGTTCATGGGATGTTTGTAAGAAAATTAAAATTGCGAAGTCTAGGGCCAGCCATCAACCTATGTTATTCATCAGGTTGATGTTATAAAAATTGCGAAAGATGTTTTCTTTAACCACACCTAAATATAAAAAATAATGTGTTAATCTACATTATATCTGGTGGAATTGTTGTTTATTTGTGTTTAGTTGTGCACTGTTAAATATAACCCAGATCATTGTTTTATTAGCTTAGCTTTGAATTGCAATATTCTTTATTATATTTATAGTGAAATTGCCTGTTATTTCTTTTTGCTTGTTTTTATATTTTTGTTATTGTTTTCGTATGATGTTTTGTTTGTGATTGTTGCTTATTGTCAATGAATCATATCATTGCAGCCAAGTACTTGTCGACTTTTTTGTTTCAATGACTTTTATTATACTAAACATTCAGTATTCTTTATTAAATGTATGATGGATGATGGTCGGAGGAACCGAGTGGTTGATGCAATTTGTAATGTACGATTGTTTGTTAGTTTGAAACGTAATAAAATAAATACTTAAGTCGGTAATGTTTGTGCAAGTAGTAATTCACGGATACTACCACATTAATACTTTCTCCCAAAGAAAATGTCTTATTTTTACGCACTTCATATAATTACATTATTTATATATAAATTTAATTTTATGTAACATAAATTCACGGTATTCTACTTTAACACGGTATGATTACTTAAATATGGCCGAATTCGGGTATTTTAATCTCCTAACTCCTAACTAAAAACTAACTAAAAATATATTTTGCTAATAAAAATAACAAACGGATGTGCCGTCCATCTGCCTATAGAATTAGTCGTATAAACAATCTTAAAATATAATATCGTTGCTATGTACACGTAGTGTTGGAATATCTTGTACAAATTTGCATATTTTACGTTAAAGTTTATTTGAACTTAAAACAACAATGCAGTCACGCTATTAGAAGGCAGAAATAAGTGACCAATGAATAAGATATCGGGAAATTGACTTATAATGTGTGGGTTCACAAGAATGCCTCCATCAAAGTTCTAAAAGTTAAAAAATAAATGATTGGTATAACGGGTGAATTAATGAATAAAGTATAACAAGGCCATTGGGCGGAGCCTCACTTAGGGCGGTAGGCGTGGGGCTAGTCATAGGGAAAATAACACATGGCAAAGTGTTTAGAACATTTATATTTCACGACTTGTGTACTGTTTGTAATGAAATATTAAATAATCGTTTGATGTGTTTGAAAGTGGTATAATTATGTCGCGATCAATTTCTATGTTAGCCTATGTAATTTAGGCGCAAATGCGGCTGGTCAATAGCTTCGTATATTCATGAATATGAAACGCTGTAATTGATATTTCCTTCCTATTTATTTGGAAAAACGATCTGAAGTTTATTAGGGTGCTTTTACACAAAAGATATGCTATGCTAAGCGGTGAGTGCTTAGCGGTCGAAGCTAAGTTTCGAACTATTTCGCAATTTCCACTAAAGCTAAGCGGATAGGATATGTTATGAAGGTGACAAACGCGCATTAACTTCTTAGTGCATGGTACTCTGATTAACACATAGTTAATTCGGTCACAGATCGATAGGTTTCATCCGTAGGTACAATCTGTAGTTCGCATTTTTTCAAATAAAAATATATGATGGACGGTATGAACGTTTATTACTTTTATTATATAAAACAAATATTTTAAAAATACCTATTTGTACTAAATATCTTCAATGTCTACAAAATCTACTTCTAGATTTTTAAAATTTCGATTTCAAAAATGTGAATGTTATGGTGGGTCTACACTAGGCGTATGTGTGCTACAAATAAAAATTGTACTTGGTCATTTAACCAGACTAAATTGATCAAGTAATTAGTATTAATGATAATCCAAATATGTGTTTCTGCACACATCTTTTACAGATTAAAGTTCTTACTTTAAAAAAAATCTTAAAATACCTGTTGAAATAAATGCGTGAATATCCGATATGACGTTTTTTCAAAAGAAAAAGTGGAGAGGGAGTTAAACCATGTACCTATATGTGACATAAATATCGTGTTTAATAGTGGATTAATTATTTTGTAACACAGCAATACTGATTCATTAATACACTACGCCAAGTTAAGGCCTGCCATTATAGACTATCGAAATACAAAAAAATATATAATGTAAAAAAATGTAAGCTTTCATCGCTTAATATTGCGGTTGTGTAAACTAAGAGTGAATTTCATGTATTTACGAATATTTATGTATCATGTGGTTCGTTCGATGTGATGTTATCTTATTAATATTAAATGCATATGTACCTACTTATATTCTAGTGTTCATCTTGTGAATGTGAAACTTACGATAGGTCTATGAGTACCTATATAGTTTATTAGAATTAGAATTTTAAATGATTTAATATTTAACTTTTAGCGACACGAACTGTGAAAATAGTATTTTAAATTAATTTGAGTGAATTAAAGTGTTCAATAATCTACGCTTTACGACATAAATAATAAAAGCCTAGGCTACAGAGGCTTGCTCTACATGTTCGTAGGTTACAAAAGTCCATTAAAACTACACCAATTGTGCAATAATGTAATCATCTCATGGTGTGACAGCTAACATCATACTGACACGAAGCGAAGGGTCGTGCATTAAAAAAAAGTTGTTAATACGATTTACGCAAATACCTACTCAAAAATAATATCGATTGAAAGAAACAAATCTATTGCCGTTCTTAAAAAAATAGGCAAGTGTTAAAAATGTGTTAGTGCAACTGCTAATAAGAGAGGGAACTAAACAAATTGCTCTTATTGATGTGGTTAAAGTGTCTAAATAAAGTGTTTCATGAATAAATAATAATAAACGTGTAAGAAAATTATTAGCTACAGCCAGTTTTAAAAAGGATTCAAACACTCTTCGGCGTGACTGCGTTTCGGTGAGTGATTTTTACTTTTCATTTAAAATTAACTTTAATTTCATTTGGTAAAACAATGTAAAACAACTTTACAGGAAGGTAAATTAAAATATTTAAAAATTACTAACTTTTTATACAAATAATGATAGAATATTCACGTCAAATATATTTCTAAAGATTAAACTAGGCAACTGGGCTGCAGTTTTAATTTTAGACGAATAGCTCAATATTGATTTTACCTAGATGCTATCTCGTTTGGTTCTAAATGTAGTCGCCGGTTTCAGCGCTAACTGACACGTTGAAGAGTTACTGGAAATAGTGGAATAAAAGTATATGATGAATTTTATTTTTAGGGATGCATTCGTATCGTTTGTATTGTACCTATTTTAATAATAATAATAGAAATATCCATTACTTAGAGTATTCTTCAAAAATAATTTTATTTGTCGATGAGTACCTAATATTAAAAATTATTCTTATTTGGGTACCTACCCTAAAAAGTGACATTTTTCGTTTCCTTCGCGATAATTATCGCAAAGCCACAAGTCCCGCTGTCACTATGGATTTTTTAATATTGGTTCATTTATTTTAGAGCAATGTTTTTTTTATACCACAAGCCCCTTACTAGGTATGTACACAAACACTGATACAATTAAATGACTGAATTGTGGATTAATTAGATTTTATTGGATTGCTTTTGAATTCACACATTCACTTTACAATGTTCCGCAGAGTAGAGAGATTAATAGACAAGTGTCACAGATCATGAAAAAGACATTAGATGGAAGGCACGAAATTTAAATTGTACAGATAATATATTTTAATACTTTAACAAACACAATTTAAACTTTGTATTTTCATAGGGCTTCACGATCCCTTATAAAGACTGCGATCCGAAAGGGTCATGACCCACAATTTGAAAAAATCGCGTGGCAAGTAAACTGGCACCCAACTCTTAATGAGTTAACTGAAATTATCACGATTGTTTTCTCCATAGAGTAACAAAAAAGTAATATCAAAAAAAGTGAACAATATTTATTTTTTCATAAGGTTTTACTATTTAAAAAAAGCATTTTTTCCGAAATTTGGAAATTATTGGACAAGCTATTCAATGTATCATCAATTGAGTACCAATATACTTAACATACTTATTGAAAGATAATCAACAAATACAAAAATAGTTTATTAACAAGCTTTCAACCCTCATTTAATCCCGTTCGTGGTTGAACTGTTAAACAGTGTTTCTTTATATCTGAACATTAACTTAAAGGCTAATTTTCGAAGTCATTGCTTCAAAATCTGCATAAATTTAAACAAAATTGCATTCCAGTTTAACACCTTTGGGGTGGAATATTGAAAAATCGTCCCTTTATTTTTCAAGTTTCTAGTTTGCCTCTGGGCAAACTATTTTCACTTTATTTTTCTTTAATCTAACCTAACTTAAAAAAGAGGTAAATTAAAATAGTCATGAAATACTTGGTACCTATCCCTGTAGTTTTGCCCTTGATCGTCATCTCTTCCATCAGTATGCCTTTTGATTAGCATAACTACCATTTGTAGTTTATCTACTGAGACATACAAATTAGGAAGACTTACTTCCTGAGGTGTCTTTGAATAAGCGACAAATTCATGTTCGCAGTATGTACCTACACCTGATAATTACAAATGTATTTTAAGATTGCGGTGTCATCGCCATTTTAGTTGGCGTGGGGCATTCATTATTCTCCGAATAAAATAAATATAACGCGGAAGGTATTGATCCGGTTCTAAATCTATCTTTGGGAAGCTGCAGTCGGTAGTTATTTTTGCATGGAGGTTCGCCGGCACATCAAGAAGCAATTTAGGTCAATTTGCGCCGGAGTTATTTTAATTTCTATTGTAACTGTACTAAAATAGGAGATCCGGAATTGTATATAATCCACTAGGTAGAAACGTCAGAGGAGAATTAAAGTGACTGTAATTTTGGTTTATAATAACATTAATTATAATCTCAGTAACGCAGGATATGATATTTTAAGCAAATAATATGCGTGAAACGAATATATTTTTTTTGTCGTTAAATGTTTATAGTGTTTTATTAAGGTACCTGTTATTTGCTTCATTAGATTTTTTTAATCTGTTCTAAAATAGTTTTTTAAAATGGTAACGAATACGAATCGGATACAAAATTTCATCGCACAATATAGATACTTGAATTTTAAAGTTCTTCATCTTTAAAGATGTATATTTTTAAAATAGAGTACATTTTTCGACATTTAGACTCCATTGTTAAAATAAGTCTCAGGTTGCGACACTGAACCTTTGAAAGATATGAATATACGAGTATTTATCAAAACTACAAGTTGCCGAGCGTACAATACCGCTCTACGACGTGGCTCTACGTAATGGATGAATACGTGTAATAGAATTTTTGTAAAATTAGGTACGTAGGTTCGACAGTTATGAATGGTTTTGAGTTCTGATGGTGGTATTTGGATATGACATACTTATAACTATTTGAAATCTTACATTTTACGCGATCATTAATTGTACAAAGTAACTAATTATCATTAATTTAACTTAATTTAAGGTAACTGTAGATGCAGTAATTTAACATACATAATATTATATGATATTTTTTCCACATTTCTGTTTTGTAAAAAGAAAGTTATATATGAAGAAATCAAAATATTACCTAAGCAAAATATGAATAAAAATGTAGCTTAATTGTAGCCAACGGAGTCTATTGTTATTGTCATTCATTCATTTTGCAATATCCACAGTTCGTGTCGCTATATATAATGTGGTGTTTAAGAACTTTATTCTCATTAAGAATTACGGAATTCTCTTTCATAAGAAGTTAAATAAATACCTATCTACTTAGTCTAATTAAAATGTGATGGATGTGATTCAGATAACTCGTGTAATACGACCTCATTCTTGTTTATTTTTCTGACACTATTTAAAATATTTTCGAACCCTTATGAATGAGGGTCTAAGACCAAATTTGTTTAAAAAATTAGATTTCATTTTTTTGTATTAATGTGCCGTGTAACAAACAACTAAGTACTTTATGGGAAATTTGTTATCAGATTAACATTTTGATAGTAAATCTTGATGTAAACTTTTATAATAGCTTCTACAAGGTCTTCAGTCCACTTTTCATGTTCTTATTATTAGTTGTAAGGAAATTAGGAAATAAATGATGTGTTTATAAATTATGTAAAGTTGTATGATTTTTATTTCGTGGCATATATACATATATGTACGTATGTCTTTTTTATATATTCGTTCCTATTATATTATATACCTCTTTGTAATTGTAAATGTGGTTAATTAATGACGCTTCATTATTAATTATCATAGCTAAGTTTATTTGAAGTTTTAACAATTTATAAATCGTATTGAGAATGGTTAGTGTTAGTGACCCGTAACTCGCTTCTATTGCGTAGCATTATTCGTAGCCAGCGTAGGGATAGCATTCTCTCGCTTTGGCGCGATTTCGCAATATTTTTCCGCTCGGTCGTCACTCGCGCATCGTTATCTGTTAACAACGTAGAAATTTAAGAATCACGTTGTTAGTGTTCGTGGCGAACTGTAAACGCGTGTGTAAGTTGCGTCACGCGAGGAAAACATACAAGTGATGAATGACGGCCAGGAAGTTTTCCGACGTAGAATCGTAAGTGGCATGATTTCTATGTGTTCGATAAGTTTCGCAACGATCGTCGGTGAATAAAATGTTTGACAGGTGAAATTTGAAAGTTTGGCCAAGGTGTGGGGGTGGGTCGCGGGCAGTGGGAGCGCGGTGGGCGTGCTCGCGGGGCGGCCGGCGCGCGCGGCGCGGGCGGCGGGCGGAGCGCGAGCACGTGGCGCGCGCTCACGTGGTGGTGCCGGCGCGCTGCTCGCGTCCATCGTGCCGGCCGTATGAATAATTGTGTACGGAGTGAATGAATCGATGCGGCGGCGGCGCGAGAGCGGCGGGGCGGCGGGCGGCGGCGGCCGCTGCGTGGAGGGGTGCGCCGCGGCGCGGCAGTCTCGTGCCGGTAGTCGGTAGTGCAACCGAGCGACTCCGGGAGCCGTCCCCGCCGCGTCGTCGCTCGCTCGTAGTCGTAGTGCGCCCGCCGGCTTGGTCCACGCCGCCGGCGCTCGAGCCCATGGAAACCCAAAATCAGGATGTGGCCCACAGCCCCGCCGAGGTGCCCAACGACCCGGGGTACGTGCACTTCCTAGGATGCACCGGCGCTTCCCTGCGCGTATCCGCTTCTAATCACCGAATGTTTGTCTTGCAGGAAGATGTTCGTCGGAGGACTCAGCTGGCAGACTAGTCCAGGTACGCTAGTCGGTCGTCCGCCGCGCTCAGCCCGCGCAACCGACGGAAGTGCATCCGATGCACTCACCGGCGACGGCTAACTATTCGCTTATTACTCGTGAATACGTTCTCTCGTAGCGTGAAAAGAAAAATCCGATAAGTTTTCAGTGATGAAACAAAAGTTAACTTTATAAACACCGGCAAAAGTTTGGTAATCAGCTGATTAGTCGTGTTCCGAACTTGTTGTTATCGGTGAATGGCATGTAGTGCACGTGATTATTTAGGCATAAGATACATGTAGGGATGCGTCTAAAGCCCCATTATCGTGTTATGTACGTGCTGTAATTCAGTTAACATGTCAAGGTGTATCGGCAGTCAGGTGTGCGGTGGCGGCCATGCCGGGTGCGCGCGCAGTTTCCACTGCTCTTCCGTTTTGTCCCACCTCCGAGCTGCAAGCGAGATTCGTCCTTAATGTTACACATTTTCAGTGCCAAATTCTAGTTTAGCGTTCCTTTGCCGGCTTTTACTCTAAACAGTTATCACAACATAACCTCAATCTTAAGTACGTAGAACCCGGTACCGGCTCGTTTACGTGTTCAAAAGATACCTGTGTGGTACAAATAATTGGCAATAAGTAATGTTCTGTATCTGTACTTGTAAATTTATTTAAATACACGTCATAATCTCATTATTGTTTTATTCCAATCCCGTTACGTAAACAATAACAATCAATCGCGGTGCTAGCTTTCCAGTACATAGAAAAACTTTTCAACTTTTGATTGGATCGTAATTAGGTACGTTACATGTCGCGGATCCACATATATTTTATTAGTAATTAGGTATTCGTCAATGGAATGCTCTGTACTAAACGAGACGTGAAATCGTAATAACAGTCATCAATTTTATTGTGCAGCAGAAATTAATTGCACTAGTGCATCTCGTAAAAGGCCGGGTGCGCGTGCGCAATGGATGCGCCGCCCGCGGTATTAGGTCGTGCGCCCACGCCGCACTTTGATCCCCCTATATCTATGCCAACTTTGTTCTTCTCTGGAGTAATCTAGGCCGATGCATCAGCGAGACTCGAGCACTATCCGATCTATTGATCTTCAACCTTTCCGGGAACATGTGTAGCTAGCTAGTCGTGTTTAGAACTCTACTTCTAGAAATAATTTAGTACGATTTTCATGGAAAAGCATATTACGCCTTAAACCTAGTACATTTCCGTAATTTAATTAGTAATAAAGTCTGTCCTCAATTTTATAAACATCCTTAAACAATTTTCTATTTAATGAATAAGTACCACAATAATTTAAGACGACGTTTTCACTAGGATGAGTCTATAAAACTTAGATATCTGCGTCGAAAATTGAATACGAAGTAAACTAAGCGTGCACTTGTTTCTTTGCTTGTGGCCACGCTGCCGGTTTTTACGGTGCTTAGCCCCTGATGGCTTCTTGCCAAACGCTACTTGAACGTAAATATTCCTTTTATTAAAAAGGTCAACAGCGAAAAAAGAAAAGTTTTCCTAAATATTACAAGACTCGTAAACTTGCAAGTGCCTTAACCGCGGGATATTGATTTGAAGCGTAAAATGTGTTCCGAACGCGACATATTTGCCTATGATGTTTGCACCTCAGTTTGACTGCGATGATAAGATAACTTTTGAAATTACTTAGTATCACGACATATTGACCGTTATCGCTATATAAGGCGTGGAGCGCCGGCGACTTAATCACACGCACAAATATTCTTCAATATTCTTAGTGCGTAACATTCTCAGTGTATTATCGAACCAAAAATTCAATCACAACTTATCGATAACGTTGAAAGGAGTATAATAAATCTAGCGAGCTGTCGTGAACTAACTCTTCAATCAAATATTATCTGAGGTTTTATTCTTGACAGTAGTATTAAATGCAATAACCATATCTAAAAATACGATAATATTTCAACACTTATGTAGGTACGTACGTACGCGAAAATATTTTATTTGTAGACTATATACACAGAGGAATTCAAATTACGATTACTTATTTTTTCTTTACTTAGTGTGTATTTCACAATCTCTAAAGAGTATGATTAAAAATTCTTGTGGCCATTTTAGTTTTTGCCCGCAATTTTCACGAGAAAATATTTTTTATTCTTCGAATTTAAAATACGCGCCCCTTTGTTGCGATATCTGAAATGGTATAAAATGGGGCAAGGTTAGATATTCTAACTTGGTTTGTAAAGGAGAAACTCATTATTTCAACGTCGCGAAGCCGTTCCAACGAGTAGGTAGCCGTACTGCCGTAGACAAAAGGTAGAGCTCCATTATCTGACTCACTTCTCGCGCCTGACATATCATTGACACGTTGACTCGAAGATTACATTGGACAGAGATCTCGGACGTGGATTGCATTCACAGATTAAATGCATTTACACCAAGGACTGTTGAAAAAAATCAATAATAGGAATCTCGTTTTATTCAAAGAACTAGATACTCTATGTTTGTTTAAGGCTCGTAAGCATATTATCGCTGTCACAACAGTAATATCTATTTAAAACCTAGCCAAGGCTTTTGTTAAATAAATATAAAATGAGCATAACTAATTGCCTTTATATTACTCTCTAAGGATTTCTATGAAGTATGGTGACCTTGACATAGCTATAGATCAACTTATAGATAGTCCAAAACGGGATATTGTGGCGGGTTTGTCACGGGAAAAGTTTATTCAAATATTCGTATGCTAAGATGGATTTATATTGAACTGCTTGCAGGCTTCCTAGCTTTGTTGAATAGAAAATTAATTTTCTTCCGAACATGGGAGGTCATTGCGTGGTCGGCCAGACCCGACACAATACGGATGAGAACGGGATCGACGTTGAACTCGTTACGGTTATTACCATGACGATTGTTCGCCTCGTTCGCGTTCGCGTGCGCGTCGCAACTCTGAAAATTGCTCAACCGTTTTGTTAACTAATTCCCTTGTTTCTTTAACGAGCGACTGATTCGTACCTGATGAGATTTTCGCATCAACTTGCATTTTTGTTTGCTAACTTTAATTCATCTCTGATAGTGGTACTTTCCCATAGATACCGATAATTTGAATACTTTTTATTTTATCCTCAATACCCTACTGTGGGACACGTGTCTACAATGTTCGCTGCCTTCAGTTTGGTTAAATCCTTAGTCCACCAAATCTACGAATTACCGGTTCTTAGTAACAGTTATGTTAATTTAGTTACATTTTGGAATTAATTAAATTATCAATATAAATTTAAATTATCTCATATCTCTTTGATGAATGATAATTTTCAATACATCATATTAAAATTTCACCATGATAATTTCATCTGAAGTTTACTTTTTTTTTTTTTTATCAAGTCCATAGTTACTGTGTAGGCACCACACATCTGGAAGAAGACACTTCAAATTATCATTTAATTTCCCGTCGAGGCACGAGCGGACCACTTTTCAGAAGTTGAAAGGGTCACGACTCGATTCCTTCGTCTCTCGCGAGGAATTCACCTTCGACTTCATCTATTATTAATCCAAGGATTTTGCATACGTTGAATAATGCATTGAGTGACTGATGCAGAACGAACGGATTGTCGTTATTTAATTTCCACTCCAAAGCTCCCTTGATGATATACTAGACGCGGAAACAGACAAAAAAATATTTCCTCTCCAATATTACTATCAGTACCTTCTACAGTTTGCTCTCGTTGTAAAATTGATTTACAAATATCCGGACCTATTGATTCATTTTGCAATTTTTAAACAAATATTTTCTGACGGAATATTCATTTACTTAAGGCTTCGACGAGGCACTCACTCGTGACTGCGTTGTAGGTAGCTACGTATAGAGGTAAAGAGAGCAAAAAATATGTAAAATTGAAATGCAGAATATAGAAAACGAAAACGACTTTATGTACTTTATGTATATGTAAAAACCTGTGAACTGTATCATACAGTGACTAAAAGCAAAAAAACGAAGAGGTCATTTTTAATCTGATGAAAAATTTATTATTCACAAATAATAATAATATGCCTTATAATATAAGGAAATGGTGATAATAGGTACTATAAACTTTAATCTAAATACATGATGACATTGTAGCGCAGGAATTCACAAACGAATTAATCATTAAAAATAATATTACTTAATACCTAACATTATGTCATAATTATAATTTAATAATATATAAACATACAGCATTCACAGATGGACGTAGATATTATCGATATTCTAAACTGGTATACAAAAAACCTATAATTTGTCAACAATGGCGTTTAATGAGACTGATAATCAGCATGACAATAGATTTTGAGTAAATATAGCTTTAATACCTACTACGATTTCACGGCTAAGTTACTAACAGTTCATAGATAGGAACTTTATGTTTCCCTTTATTTTTAATACTAATATAATTAATTTACATAACTATATATTTACAAAAAAAAACTTAATCTTTATAGTTATCTTAAACTTAATAGTTAATTTAAAACGTCAGCGCTAAACCGTGAAATTAATACTTGAACGTTTTATAAGAAACTTAAGAAATTTGTACTTGAAACTAAATTATTATAATCTTTGGATCAACATTTATCTATTTATCTTTAGTAAAGTAAGTAAGTAATTAATTACGAATATATTAAATGATCGAGGCTGCCAGCTAATAATATAATTGAATTCTCTAAACAAGTTGGTGGTTTTCATGGCTCAGCGGTGACTTAACTCATACGAACATGGTACCAGGTTTGATTCCTGACGAAGTAAATATCCAATGCACAGTATTATTATTCAATCTGTCCAAATTTTGGCTACTATATCGATCAAAATTTGCAAATTTTAATATTAGTAAGTTGTTAAATGTCGATCTTTCAGTGGCAAATCATTGTATAGATTGATTACTAATCACGGGCGTATATAAAGTAGGTATTTATATTTCAGTTGTGTGAATAAGTGTTCGTGCCCATTGTTCATAGTGGCCCATGCCACCCAAAATATAAGAAGTTTTGGTGTACCTAGGGCAAAAATTGTAGTAGAGAGCGCCATGTAGGTATATAAAAAATGTAGTCTTTGATTTGCAGTTGCGAAATAGTTTCTACATGCCTCATTTAGCTGAAAAAGGCAAAAGGAAAAGTGGTCAAAGAGAAAAGAGTACGTAGCGGGTGAGGAGTCGACCGCATTACCGCAAATCTGGGAATAATCCCCTCTTACACAAAGTTGAAGCAGTAGTTCAGAAACTGGGGGGCTACTACCATCTCTTAAAGCAATATTATTTTAATCATACATTGAAATTTCGTACCACGACCTCATGAAAGTAAGATTGTTTTTATAATATTACAATAAGCAGTTATTTTATTATGTCGGTCGAAATCATTCATTATTTTTTTGCAATAAATTTAACCTTTTAAGCAAAATATGACAATTACAGTTGGTTTTATACAATGGATAAGTGAAAAATGAATAAGGGTTTAAGTTTGTTCAACTGCGTATGACGGAACACAATTAAGAGCGTGGTGCGAAAGGGATAACAGTAGTTTTTATGTCTCGTTTCCTTTTGGATAAGGAATAGACAAAATACTCATTCTTTTACATCGCTCGGCAGGAATAAAACAATATTATTTTAAGGAGGTTGTGGTACGAAACAAAATAATGTTGAGGCAATATTGATTAAATATTTCGTGAACTATGATGGTTTTTAAAAGTTGGTGGTAGACCCTCTGGTCGTAGGGACGGATGCACGTTTCGTTTAGTTAATTCGGTTGCCCACAAATAAATAAGGGAGACCGTGCTGACACGCATTCGGCTACAGAAAAATAACGTATACGAGTTTTAAAATGTAAATTTAGCTACGGAATTACTTCGATCTACGGGTTACTCGTACATGCGTAACAATGAATTTTAAAACTTATTTTCGGGATAAGTTTTAAAAGTCTATTCCTTGCGTGAAATAATATGAAGATGTAATTAGGTATATACTTTGTTTGATTGTTACTACTTTGATGTTACATAGTTAATGAAAACTTCTTTAGACTAGATATTACTTTGACATCGATATAGATTTCCATACCGGTATGTAGTTATGTAATTCGTTTACCAATATTATCGATTATGTGCATATTTCTTCTTCATAATAAAACACCTAACGAAGTTGTGGTGTGATTATTGATTTAAAAAAATGTAAAGAATCTGCTTTGAATAAAATATTTTTTAATTTATTTTTATATATTTTATTTAATGTATTACTTTGACAAATCGATATAGTGCCTATCGGTTAAATAGAAGCATATTGTGACGAGTCTATTAGCATAACATAAATCATAACCATGAACGTTATTTGTTATCTATTAGAAGTTCAGGGAACTTTAAGTTGGTCATAATCGTGTATAGAAAAAGTTAAAGTCAAATTACGTATCTTTTTCGAACCGTTTATATTAATTAGTGTAATTTGCATGTAGATATAATTAATTTCAATTGTTTTAATTTACATTTTTTTTTGTTTCTCATGGATATTTACAGGCAGGGATAAATTATAATGTATTTTTTGACTTTTTTATAATTATTTTATACCAAAAAATAAGTGTCTACTAGTTAGTCATCAAATTACCTAACCGTATTCTATTTACATACGTAGGCATTGTAACTAGTCATTGCAATACAGTATTGTCTGGTATTAATACAATCTTACGTGTCACGATCCCCAGAATTTGGTATCAAGACGGGAATCCATGTTTGCATTGTCATCTAGAAATATTTCTGTGTAGCTTGCATAACTCCAATCCATACATCCAGACGCACATCTGGGAACGTTCGGTTTAGACGACACACGCCACTGCGTTGTTGTCATTACTCATGTGTCGCGCACACGACTCCACGTTACCGACTATCGTTTCCATAAAACGTCTTAACTCATACAAGATGCATGCATAATGGACCTAAAATTTAAGTCGTAAAGATGATTTCTGTTTTCCTCATATTCCTTACTGCGTTAAGAAATACGATGCAAGGAGCAGTGCATCTTCAAACGACATGCTAATTGACGTCGGCGTGAAGCGAGAGCTTGAACCTAAGGTTATTTTTTTAAATCCTACTGTACCGTAACGTTTGTTCTTTAACTAATAGATACTTCACTGAGCCTCGGGTGCTAAATTGAGAAATTACTAAGTTAGTCACCTCACTGTTTGGGATGCTTATCGGCACTCAATTATTGTTATTCTTAATCAGAGCGGAGCATCTTTTAAAGTGTGACGCAAGTTTTATCTAATATCTAATATTTGAATACCCATTCGCGTCATTCATATATGATAATAGTAACAGATAATCTTTTCCGATCAGAATATGTCTCATTCATGCCTACAAAAATGATGTAATATTGCGGATTATTATGAAAGATTAGGTACATTGGTTTGTCGTATTTGCCATTATGATATGTAGGTATGTGTTTCAGAACAATAGTCATTTTAAACTAGTATTTGCAGAGCATTAGATATCTGAGAATACCTGTCGTAAATGAATAGATTTCTCACGCCCATTAGCTATTTCTAACAGTTTCTATTATAAACTTAGTTAACTATTTACCTAAGTAGGTACAATACTAACTATCTAAATATTTTTTTAGGTAGGTCTGTTACTTAATTATTAATTCGGTAGATTCACTGGAATATTAAAACACGTTATTAACCTTTCTAAGTACTTATGTGTTTTCATTATTTTTACAACTTCTCCTTTAATTCAACTTCACCTTCAATATTTAGGTAAAATGCACATAAAATCAGATAATCTGTCCTCTTGTTATTACGGAATCACACGACACAGTAGATACCTACAACTTCACTTCGACTTTACTATCTTCTCTTGTATTTTACATAATTTAGACTACAAAGGAGAAAACTAACTCTCGACTACCATAATAAATATTTATTACACCGACGTTACTATAAAATCGTTTTAAGTCATACAGCCAGGTCTAGAGTTCAGAAGCAAGAGAAAATCGCTTTAAAATAATATCTTTATTAAACACTCCGCGTGAGATTCTTAGCCAGTCATGAACGTTTAAATAGCGTACTTGAAAAGCCTCTGCATACCAGATTAATGTTCGTTTAATAAAAGGTAAGAAATAGAAACATAAAGAAAATATGTTTTTGCCTCAACCAGCTTTGTGGATTCCCGTATTGGAATCTGGAATTTTTATTTACTGAATATTGTTGAAAGTCGAACTATCTTCTACTCCAAGTAAGGTTCTTATAATTGTAGAGGTCATGTTATAGATAAATTTTATTTTTGAATTGAAATAATTACGTCGATTTATTTACTACTTTTTTCATGCATAGTTAAATATAATATAAGTTCTAACATTATAGTTTGATATAAGAAGCCAATTAACACCAATATACCTTATATTCGTACATTTAATTTCATCATCATATAATCATCATCATCAACCCATTACTGTCCCACTGCTGGGCACGGGTCTCCTCTCAGAATGAGAAGGATTAGGCCATAGTCCACCGCGCTGGCCAAGTGCGTATTAGTAGACTTCACATACCTTTAAGATTTTTATCTCTTAGGTATGCTGGTTTCCTCACGATGTTTTCCTTCACCGTTTAAGCAAGTGATAATTAATTTCTAATACGCACATAAATTTGAAAATCAGAGGTGCGTGCCTGGGATTTGAACCTCGGACCCCTCGATCGAGCGGCCGCGTTTCTTAACCACTAGGCTATCACTGCTATCATCATCAGATAATAAACACTATATAAACATCGAATTTCTAAAATTAAGCACATAGCTACTTATTCTATATTAGGGTGCCACAAAAACACCATTAATTTTCTATCTAATTAACTTAAATTATGGACACAATGTTTATGTACCTACATATAATTAGGTGCAAATTATACATCCATGAATATAATTGTTAATTATAACGGTTTATAATTACACACTATTGAATAAAATTTGAATATAATTTTAATATGTTACCAAAATTCTTTTAGGCTAAACGACATTTTTCATTTAATCTACCGTTAAGTATTCATAGATATAACTTATAAAGTCTTGCAAATTGCTTGAAATACGGTAGGTAGGTATCTGTTGTTAAATATTTATCTGAAGACTGTTAAAGTCAAGACGCTCTTACATTCAGTCTCAAACTAGGATTTCCTATATCAAGGGTACCATGGACAACCAAACACCCAGATCCAGATTGTATATTTACTCGTATCTAAATTCATCATTTAGGTATATTTGATAAATGGTTGTTATTAAGTTTAAGATATTTGTTAACATTCGCGATCAATAGGTATATATTTAGATCTATATTATGACAACAAGATGCATTTGATGTTTATAGAAAATATCGATCACTTTGATTTCCAGGATGAAATATCAGCGAATAAAAAAGTAATAAAAACATTTCGTTAATTTTGTTATGTCAAGTACTTTAATAAGTAGATACTAATTATTGTTTGTAAGTACCTACATAATATGCTAACAAGTTGGTAACTACGTCATTACTTTTAGTTTGAAATGATGCAGCCGTTTGGCCTTGTTCATGTACCAAGCTCCTCAATTCTTTAGCATAAAATATTGACAAAAAGAAATTGCAAAAATCTAGTCGCATTGTTTTGTCTGGTCAGGTCTTAGCCCGTCTTAGTTAACAGCTAGGAATGCGAAACAATATATTATTGTCTTCAATGACCTTACTTTTTAAGATGACAGAATAAACCCGTTAATCATGAGTAGGCGCTGAAAGCTTTACACAATACTAAATATTAGGTTTATTTCGCGATATTCTACTGCCATGTAGTAAAGCCACAGTAGAAAAACATGATCCAAATCGTAGAGGATTATAGAAATAAAAATGTGCTCCAATTTTCATTTGTTTTTCATCCAAAAATAATTCTCTATCTAAACGCAATATTTTTGAGAACACATCTGGTCGCCCCTCCATATTTTATTTATGAATCTCGGCTCTATCATTCTTTGACCTTGATTGAGAATCAGGCTAGCTGATATCGCTCTGATCGGATTTACATTTAGAAATATTCTTAGGGACTTAATATTACCATTGAGTTTTTATCCTTTGTAGGGTCACGCTTTAATGGCGGTCTCAATTGATTCATTGGTAAATGTAATTTATATCTATTTTAACGCATTATAAATTGAGTTACGGAAGCAATATTCTGCATTTTTGTGTTAAATTGCTGTTAATTTCACGAAGTCACAAGACAGATACTTATTGATATGTGAATCTAGTGCGGACGGACCGTAATAGATGAAAAATAGAGTTGATTTGTGTCACGCGGGTCGTTATTTTGCTATCACATATTTTATATGTCAAATATTATATTTAAACTGATCCCTTATTAGAAATTAGTTCTTTGATAGGCTTTAATCTTATTCATCATAGCTACCTCGTGCCTGCTAATAATGATATTCTAATGGATTTTTATGGACCACAACTCTGGACGACTAGATCAATTCAAGAGTTCTGTTTTCATTTACGTACGAATTAAAATTATTTATCACTTGTTTTAACGGCGAAGAAAAATATCGTGAGAAAACCTACATACATATTATTAATGACGTAAAATGAAAGGAAATAAAATATTTTATTGCTCAATTATGTTAATGACAATCCTTTTCGGAATAGCAATATTTATTTGTACACGATTTTAGGTATGCGTAGGGTTATTTCTCGATACCAATTTATGGTGCAGGTATAGTACGAAGGTAGGTAAGAACCTACTTACCACTACTACCATCCTATCTCTTGCAAAACGGTGGTAGAATTTGAATTGAGAATAACGGCTAAAAAATTATAACACCATACTCATTTTGAAGACTACAACTGGTTACACATTCATGTAGTTGGATATAGGTAGGTACGCATTTTTAGTACCTACTCTATTTTTAGTAAGATTATGTGATCATTCTTCGTACACTTTGGGAGACAGGCTGTAGAGAATCCTCTATAGACCTACCTACTGAAAGTTATAGGAAAAATATTTTATTTTCAAAATTTTGTCACGTGTAGATGAGTTTCACATGGCTCATTTATCTAGTAGTTGTTGCGATCAGGAGCGCCTGGTTTCCGTATCGTGCAATATTCATTAAAAATTCATTGAGTTCGATGCAGGCGAAAGTAATTATCTCGGTAATCAAGCGACGCGTTTTCATTAACACTGCGAGTATAAAGGGTTAAAAATCTATATATTTACATAATATTACTTGTTATATACTTTACCTATATAGCTAGCATTGTTTATAAGGTAGAATATGCTGTCCGTTCCACAATAAACACTCTCGGAATTTGAATAATAAATTAACACGTCCTCTAATGTGATGAATGTGAGTAATATAATTAGTAGATTACCTACATTTATTTTTCGATCGTTTATTTTAATGATTCTACGTACACGGTAAATTAAATTAGAGGTACAATTGAATGTGACCTTTTATTGACATCACAAATAACTAATTGTAGATAAATTGAGTACGTTATGAAAATATTCTTAAAACTTTACTATGCTGATAAGTGTTTGTTATCTTAGAACGTAAAATAAAGGGAAACTAAACAATAATAATTTGATTTTAATGGGCTTATAGTTTTTAGCGATAGTGACGCGAGATTTATTGTTTTGAAGAAGTAAAGTATGACAAATGTTAAATATGATTTCTTAATTATTGAGTATATTTTTTGGATTTATAGCGAAAAAAAATATTCACCGGAAGCAATTGAGTTAGACAATTAAATTTAAATGTGATTCTTGGCGACCATTGAGTAGGTATATTTGTAGAGTTCATCCGCTTCTGTCATTGTAGTACAAACCAAAATTTATTCAGAAAATTAATGACGATCATCATTCAGAAAGAATTATTGAGCAATTGTTTTTCTGACACAATGCCATTATTTTTACTGAGAAAGTTGCTAATGACTCGAGCACGTCAGTATCTAGATAGCACTAGGTTTTATTTAAATATAATCCAACGGTTGTTTACATACAAACCATTCATACACTCATCTTACAACTCTATACCAGATACAAGGAAAGCCGGTTGCGGTACTTACACTTGAAAGCCGCAGGATGAAGTAAGAATAGATGCTTTAAACTAGTTTTTACTGGAGTAGGCCAATAGTCCAGTAAACTCTGACATAACCTTGTAAGAGTTACGACCGTTTCAGGCTACTGAAAGTTTCAAATCTATTGATCTAAAAAAGAAATTCTACTAAAAGATATCTGCACAAAACAAAAAGTTACGAAACTGTCAGTCAAGCGAGTATTGCAATTTCTATCGCAATCAAAATCTGACAAGAAAAATCTGTGTTACTTGTTTGGTAACAACTCAACTTTATAAAGAATGATTGAAGATTGAGCTTTATTTAGGGGACAGTGTTATTAAATTCCTTTCAAAGATGTCTTTGACAAATATATTATGAAACTTTCAACATTTGCTTAGCGGAGAAATAGATCAAACTTCAACTTTTTATTACAAATTTCTTCACTTTTTCGAAATCTGGTCACACATTGTAGCAAAACTAGCATTGTTATGGTCTTTCAGTTATTATTCATTGAACAGTAGATCGCGTATTTGAATACATCAAAATACGTAAATTATTGCTTTTTTTACAATTACCTTTTATCTTTTATTTAAGCTGGTTTTAAACAACTGTGTAACATTAGGTAATTTGTACACTTTCTGCGCAATAATGCAGCTCGTCTCTACATATCATAAAATTCTATCCAACATCTATCTTTATAGATAATCTCTTAAGGGATAAAATTCTACTACAAAACAAATTTTATTAGGGGCTCGGCTGTTCAATTTTATTACAGCTTCCTGATTTAATGGAAAGTTCTTGGCAGAATGCCAATACATGTGTCTCGATGTCATGATAAGATCACGAACGTAGCGGCACAAACACGTTTACTCAATCCGAATGTGACGCGAATTAACTTGTAACTCGTAAAACCATTAGCGAATGCTTTTCAATTCGGAGTGATGTCTCCTAATTGATGTGCGAAATACAGTCCGATTTATTCGCTACACGTTACTGGTTTTAAATGATACTGAAGCGGTGTGTTATTTGAAATTTTAATGAAATTCCTGTATACAAATCATAACATTGCGTTTTTGAAATAAGTATTGTAAGTGACACGATATTTACTGGTATTTAGGGTAATAAACTAGGTGCATGATTTTTTAAAGAAATGTAATTTAAAAAAACTGCCTGTCTCTGGTCTACGTTAGGATAGGTTAGGGATACTGGCTTATTTACATATTGCTATAATTTATGACTTACCTCTCTCAAAGAAGGTTCAATTTAAAGAGTTTGGCTTTTGGATTAACATGCGTATTAAATATCATTAATTAAGTTTTTACTTTAACGGAAAAGAAAAACCGATTGGCTTATATGCCGATTGCCGATACCAATTATTTACTAGTTAAAGAACAGAAATTACTGTGACTTTCGCAACTGAATAGTTTTAATAATTAACACCTTTTTATACGTTTATACCGTTAATAAAGGGTATAGCAAATTACAATACATATAATACATAATAATATTGAGTACTTGTAGTATTGTATACATACACTTAACTCGAGTGGGCGCCTTGTACCTGCATTAATGTACACTTTGCTTCCACTGATTGACAAGATCGACTACCTAAGTGTTTGTTTCAACATAGTGTAAATGTTGGAAACCGACAGTATTTAGTGTCTCTATGTCCGATTTTTAACAGAATAACTACTTCGTATCGTTATCGTATGAGAATTAATAATCACAAGATACGAAGGAATCTCTAATATTGTTTATTAAGTATTAAAAATATTAACAGGTATTAATATTTTTAACAAAAGGGGAGAATAGGTACATGTAATTTTAAAAACGTCCTTTAAAACACCGTACATTCAAAACGTACCTTATACTAGCCCATTTGTGTATCTACACACAATAATCTTATTTTACAGGATGTTACAGCTACTCAAATATAAAAGGAATGTAAAAAGGGAAGAGGTGACGGAAACGGTCATAATACTACACTGCTATTTATAACAAGTTTTCTCCCGTGTCACCGCCCGCACTTCCCGTGGGCCGAATGCTATAGTTTGTGAGATAACCTTTATTAAGTCAAATCAGTCATCAATATTAGCCTGTAAAACAGGCCAACTGACATTGTACAAGATACTTGAATTTTATTTATTTGTATAATGGTGTTTATGAACCTTAATGTGTTAAGACGTGTGTCGCCGTTCGGAAGCCATAGTAATCTAATGCTGTAGAGTAGTCAATAACAGACACAAACGGTGACGCTTAATAACTTACTTAAAGGGTATTTTTAAAGTTCCATGGAAATCGTAATACGATAACGTACACGAGATTCTTGCATCATTATTGCCAGTAAGAAGCGTCTCCTAGACACATTTACCCATCGTTACTTGTAATTGGACTCGCTACCGTCCGTTCTGATAACTGGGAGCTCAATTTAAAGTTATTAGGTAACTGGAGCATGAGATAGAACGTACGTTTACTATTCTAATGTTTGGTGACATATGCGTAGGCGCGAGTAGATATTTTGTGAAATGATGAAATTAACATTAAAACGAAGTGACTCCCGATTGCACGGAGTCGTCGCGTGCGCATGATCTCAATGCCTTGCGAAATATAAGCGGTTGTGGCGGTTTAAAAATGCATTAGTATAATCGTTGGGTACAAAGCATTACCTATTTCTGTCGTGCGTGAATGACAGCTAGCGAGTTGCTGAGCAGAGTCGACTGCACAGGCGACCTTTACGCTGCGCACACGCATCGCATCGCATCGCTGGTCTGTGATAGCCCGATGCACTAATCCACTTAGACATTGATATCGACGTGGAGTAGGTGAAGTGTCACGTCATTGAACTTCGTTACGCAATCGATCTTAATGGTCTTAGTTCCTAGATAACGAGGCATATTATAGCAAATACATTTTATTGGCCACGTCTTAATGCACTCATTCCAAATGGTGTTACATATAATTCCGCTGGCGTTGACACACATCACTCGCCGCAAATAGCAACAGTTAATAACTTTATTGTTTGAAATCTTTTCTGATCTCTCTTTGCCTCGTTGGCACTTGTATGCGGACGTATGCAAACTAAATAAACAAAAAGTTGAGTCCATTCACACGGCGCTGACATTTCTACGCCATCTTTCGTGTCATCTCTAGTCGATTCTAGATTCACTGTCTATTGCATTCATTAGTTATCTGTCCGTTTGTGTGTCACCGCTGGGCATTTCCGTTCAGAAGAGTTTAGGTTATAGGTTATGCTTACCAAGTGTGAATTAGTAGAGTTAACATACTTCAAGGAATATTGTGTATTATACATTTTTTCAATCTTGAATCATAAGTAAATTCATTGATAAATCAAGAAAAATAAGCAATAAAGATATCAGAAGAATGTTGGACTTAAACTCGGTCCTCCGAAATGGTAGTCAAGATTAGTTATACCTACGACCGACCTTTTAACATAAAATATCTTAAATCTGAGTTAAATTTCATTTAACTCCGAACAATTAAACAATGTACAATATACATTATATTTTACAGATTGTTCTCAGTTCTATATTACAAATAATTAAGTTATACATAGATTCGCAAACTCTACTGAATTTACTAAATATCTTGCATTTAATAATAAATTAATGATTAATAAAAATATATCGTATTTTTTCCCAATCTTCTATTGGTTGCTCTATAAAATGTGTGAAAAAGATTCCAAAAAGCGTAATCCATTCGCGAAATTTTATAAAAGGTATAAGAATATTACGATATCGCATAGAATAATTTATGAGCCGTTTTCATTTCAAGTGCTGAACGATGGAGCCAATAAATATTAAATTCTAGAATTTTTATCACCTATTTATCCATGTCTGGATGATTTGGAGGCTAGGAATACTGTATATAATGTATTATATTATCTTACACTTCTTATAAAGGAAGTACGGTGAATAAAAATAATTTCTTCGTTTTATTATATAAGGGTAAAACCAAGTGAGAGTAATGTTAATGAATATTAACTAAACATATTTTTATGCATTAAAAATAATTAGAATACAGTATGAACTCGTTTTCTAAGTTACTTTATCTCAGATACTATTGCCGGCAGAAATGGGAGAAAACATCTTAAGCTAAATCAATAAACGTATGTATCTATGATACTTATTTCTTACTAAAGTTATATGTCTTTAGCATCATCGTTAACCATTACTGTCCCGCTGTTGGGTACGGGCCTCTTCTCAGAGTGACATTGGTTAGGCATTAGATCATAGTCCATGTGGGCCAAGTGCAAATTGTCCACTTAATATAAGACAAATTGCTTATTTCTTAGTCGCTTCTAATAAAAACATTTACTATCCCGTTATTTGTAAGGAATTAGCGTACTGAAAGACAGAGTGGGTTATATAATACTTAATATTATATTACGACAGTTTGCACGGCCTTTGCAACGACTATATTTCAAGGCAAACTACAAAGCTAAATGTACATCGTATTGTTACTATAATTAAAGTGTGAAGAGAGTCGAACTACTTCAAAAATAGCTGTTTGTATGACACCGTAAATCTCGGTTATGACGAAAGTTTGCACGTGTATCGTTAGCCCATGCACGACTTAATGGTACGTTGAATTTCAGTGCGATATATTACCACGTAATCGATATCGTGCGTGTGATATGACCTTGTGGTGCCCAGTATCCTGGGACTTTCATGGGTCGCCTCTGAAGGCGTCACCGCCACCCCGGTTTCTGTCTAATTACAGCAGTGTTGTTATGGTCTATTTCGAAAAGGTTCGTTGTGGAAAGCTTTGCACTTATCTGATATATCTTTACGTATATAAATGATTTTCAGCTATTCATCAGGGATGTCGATAGTGTATAAATATTGTATATTACATATATTTTTTTAGGATGCTCTTTTCTAGTCTTTCATAGTATGATTGAAATAAACAAATATTGCTTAATGTGTGTGTATTTAACTAACCTTAAATAAGATTTATATATGAAAAATATGCTGGAATATCTCATAAACTAGTGCTCTCTTTACTATAGGATACCTACTGCTGTTTGAAAGCAAATCACCATCAGACTTTAATGTTTCCGTAGCCGAATAATATGGTAAGGTTCATCTATTAAGAATCCATTACATTTGTAGAGGCTCAAATTTACTGATTTCTTTGCAATATTATCAGCTCACTGAAATATTAATATTTCTGAGAATCAGTCAACCTATTTGAGTGGAAAATTCATGGAAATTATACGTATGATATTTCATATGTATCAGGCGCCGTTCGTCAGTTTCAGTTTTCGTAATTAATCTGTTTTCTATTTGTGTTGTTTGATCATTTTGGAGTGCTAGAAGACTGTGTAGTTAGAATAAGCTAGAGATGTTTTAATAGGTAGTATATAGTAAACAAGTTATTTCACACATACTCATAATGATATGAGGATAACGTTGGATGTACATGTTGGGATATAGAATATATTGGTCTAAACCTTTTCCTAATTCCTAATGTATATTTGTTCCTTGCAAAACGAACGTACAAAACTTACCGATATATTTAGCTGTCAAATAGCAATGGACTTACAGCATCGGTCGAACTAGTAACAACTTTGGAAAAAAGTTTCTGGAGTGGCGACTACGTATCGGCAAAAGGGTTTAGGTCTCTCGAAGGTTATGTGAATAAAACAACTATACGGGACTTGTACTTCATAAAGATGAATGATAGACGTTTTAGTAAACATGTAGGTAATAAATATGACACCAAAAATAATAGTCTAGAAAAGTGATGAGCGCTGAACTGAAATATTGACAATCTGTCAGCACTTACCACACTTTGCAAAGTAGAAATGTCATTCACAGCCACTTGTTACCAAGAGATTATCTAATTGGCAGGTCAAGAACTTGCGAGCTGTATATAATTCATTGTCATGCATTTGGTGAGAGCAATTTTTCGGTTAACTTCCATTAGGATACTGGATTAGACGAGTTTGCAAATAGTTCTTCAAGTAAAAAATGACTTGCTGCCGCTGACATTAGGTATATGCGGAGACTATCTTAGTTGTAGAAAGTGGTGAAGCACGTTTAATTTCTCACAAGGATATAGGACTAATGCGCTCAAATAATATCTCATAATAATTATGCCATAACTGATTAATAAAAACATCAATAGTTAGTAAATAATTGCTAAATTGCTTTATGATTCGTTTTATTCTGATTGTAGGGTTATTTGTTCGTTACTTAGATGTTTCAATCAAGATTGTTTAGTGCTTAGAGGATTGTTTAAGTCTCTTAAGTATTTTTGAAAATTGTGTCTTGCACAATAACGTTAATTATAGGAACAATTACAACATAAGACTCTGTACGTATTGCAATCTCTATATGTTTTTGATAAAAAGGCTTTAGCTTAGTTATTTTTGGCAATTATTACTGGTTATTAAATCAAATGATAGCATATTGTATTGCAATTATTGTAAATTGTGCGTCGGTTTGGTAAACTTATCTGTTAGATATATCGTTATTATTTTATGTAGGATTGGTATGTGGCTTTATGTAAATTATTGATTTAAGTATCATTAAATATAATATTGAATTGGCATAACCAATATATTATTTTTAAGCTGAAGATTTGTCTTATTCAAAATATTTACTAGTAATATTCGTAAATTGAACTTTACGGAATATTACATCAAAGTAATTTTTGAAATATGTCCATAATTTTATATCCGAATATGAGGTGTTGTTTTTCTAATGTACCTATGTCCCATTCTTAAACCCTGCCTAAAAGCCTGACGGACTTTAACTCATGAACCGTCTTCGACTTCGTCTAAATTGTAGGAGAGACACGCTATATTTTTAAACAATCGTTTTCTTGTTTTTATAGTAATAAAAGTATAGGTACATCGATACGTTTAAATTACTACCTACATGCTGTGTACGTACTATTATACACACCTAACACACTATGACCTTACAAATTGCAACAATTGATTCTAAACAAAAGCGTTCCTCGCTAGCTAAACATAAACACACATTTCAATATTGATGCTTATTTATCGGAAACTTACACTGGAAGTGTGCTGTAATAGAATTAATACCAGTATGTAATTAAAATTAAAGGTCCGTCTGTAATTCCAAAACTGAGAGTCTCAAATAGAATATCGCAAACCAAAGTAATAAAAAATGGCATCGTCAAGCAATGTTCTCCTGCTGGTCACCGATCTTCTTACAAAGTCATAGGATTTTAGACCACCATGCTGGCCAAGTGCGAATTGTTTTTTCTAAAAAACTCTCAGGCATGTAGTTTTCTTTATAGCGTGTGGTAATTCGTTTATAATAGCACATAACTTCGAAAAATCAGAGGAGGAGGAGAGGCCTTGGATTCGAACCTCAGACTCCCCGGCTTGGATGAAGAGACGAAAAGGTGTAACTAACATAAATTAAAACCTAAATCCAACATGAAGTACCTACTAAAACCTTGTGTGTAATAAATCAATACATCATCGCAATAATAGTGTAATTAAATCTTATTTCGTAGGTCAAATTAATTAATCTTTACGCGTTGCACGCCGATATTCAGAAACTTATTACAGGGATAAATGATTAAATATTAACATAATCTGCAAAAATCTGCAAAAATAAATTTTAATTAAATACAAATAAATAGCGAAAATAATTTTAAACGAACTACGTAAAGACTTTACATATTTATGTATTATCTTATATATAAAATTCTCGTGTCACAATGTTAGTTACCGTACTTCTCCGAAACGGTATTACCGATTTTTTTTTTAAATGGCAACACAACGTTTGCCTGGTCAGCTAGTAAGATATAGAATTTTAGTATATACCTGATATGGGTTCGATTTCAACTCTTTTAATAAAATCTGAAGCATTCGAGTAAATACTTCATATTTGCTTATTGTTTAATTAATTCCGTAGAAATATCTTATGGATATAAAGTAAACCAAGACGTAATAGGAGCAGCAGCTTTATACAGAAGAGACCATCGATATACTATTAATAAAGACGGAAGAGACTAATACATTGAGTTTGGAGTTGTTATAAAAATAACGTCTTAATGAAGTTAAATACCTAATAATCAAATCTGCATTTTTTATTACTTTAACTAAGTGTCTCAGACCTATTTAGGGTTTTTATGTTGGTAATGCCGTAGACACACACATAGGTATTTATGAAAACTATTGTCTTTTAATCAAACTCGAAATTAAAATTAATTGATTACAACCCGACCAGTCATCGAACCTAAGACTACGCAGGAACCAATATTATTTTAACCGTTGTGTCACTTAGGTTGCTTTATGTGTATGTAAAATACAATCTCGATATAACACCTCGTTGTTCCAACTATCTTGTTGTGATAGTTAACAACAACGGGAAACTTCTTACAAATGACTACGTATCGTATAATAAACAAACAATAATCCAGTTCTGCAAAGGTAATAAATGTGGAAGTGATACAAAGCATGCAGGTAAACATTTCATGCGGGTTTATCTATACGTCTATTTGCGCTAGTAACGACCTATCGGTGGAAATATATCGCGAACGCACCGAGTACTGTAACTAATTTCCAAATAGATCAGTATTCAGCATTGAAGTTATTAAATTGCTAAAGAGATCAAATAGAGACTATACAGTGGTATTGTTAAGATATTCTTACAAAAAATTACATTTTGGTACATTGACGCCATCTCGGATTAATTGATATCGGATTAATATAATATATATATAACGAAGAAACAGAGTAAAAAGGCGTGACGTCAGCACCGCTGACGCCATAATTATTGTTTATGATGTTGATGAATGACGCGATGAAACCGTCGAAAGCAACCACACCAGAATTGTTGAGCTTCGTTTATTCTTCGGGCAGCATAACGACTTCTAAGGAGGTCCGCACGTTCATAGCTCGAGCAGTAATGTCCCGATGTCGCATACGCCTTTTATAGGACCGGCGCACGTGCACTTGTTTCTATTGAAGATGCAGGTAGTTTACCTCAGGGTTTAATCATTTCATTTTATAATAGGAGAACTGCCGTATTTGCTCCGACATATATATATATAGTCGTTCTGATATTATCAGAACGACTTATTACCAATTGGTAATAGCACATAAAGTTGAATGTCTTTGTTAATTATTATTGAGGAGTTTTAAATTCAAAAATGCAATTTTTAATTCATATTATTACTATAATGCTTTCAACTTTGACAACTACATTACATTTAAATTTCTTCTGTTGTGAGTGCTCTAGATCCGCGTTTCCGAACCTGTGGTCCGCGGACCCCTGGGGGTCCGCGGTGTCATCTCCGGACCATACATAAATTGCTCATTAAATGCAAAACAGTCGCTAAACGAAAAATCAGCAAACCGGTTTTATTAGAAAAAGTGATGTAAGCACACGGTTATTTAAAAAATTAAAAAAAGATGCATCCAATGATGGAATGTAACAAAATACATAAATCGGTCTTTCAAATTATGTTTTGGCGGGGATTGTGTTTTTTTTTGCTCTTCATTTTATTAAGGGGGTCCGTGAAAAGTGTGCTTGATTTCCTAAGGGTCCGTGGACTGAAAAAGGTTGGGAAACGCTGCTCTAGATTCATAAAAAGACGAATATGGATGAATATAACATTTTAATAATTAATCATCAGATACGGTCGTAATGCCTATACGGTTGAATAATTATAAACTTTTACAATACAAACCATGCGTTTAATTTTCAACGTTGAAAATCGGATATCGACTATTTCATTCATTCGTATAGATATACCTACTGAATAGACTAGAAGTGCCCTATCGTAGCGGAATGATATAAATCGCAAACGCAGCGCGCACTAACAGCTAGTTTCCAATGAATGGGTCAGTAATCATCTGCATTTGAGGCCATTATCTCAATTGGCGAGCGCTCAATGAGCGACCTCCACCGCCGGACACCGCACCCGCTCGACTTACTACAATGACTGTTTGTTTGCTTTTCAATGTGCTTTTTACGGAGCCAACTATACTATAGTGTATAGTAGTTTACGCTGTCGACTGTTCCTAATGGATTGCAGTGCTTTATATAAGATGCTTTCAGTAAATGGCTATGTTGCATCCGCAGAAAGTACATATGTAAAAATGTACGAATAAAAAAAAAACTATTTTTTCAAGACTTACAAGATAATATAGCAATCATATATCGTATTAAACAAATTATATACACGTTGTCGTTTTATATAGTGATTATTTGTAATTGAAGATTAAGATTTAGATGTCTTCAAAACTATAAAAGTTTTGAAATGCTCTACATACTACCAAATTATTTTGAGAAGAAATTTATTGCTTGTAGTACGTATGTAAGATATAAATTGTACTAACGTACATATAAAATTAATAAACTGCTCTATATTTGGTTTTTTTTAATGTATGCGGACTTTGCCACATTAGGTAAATTAGGCCACACGATATTTATCTTTACCTTGGTAGGTTCCTAAAACAAAGGTAATATTTTATTAGCCCTAAATTATTTCGCCTACCCTATTTAAAAACATTGATTATATTTTTATTAAAGTACAGAAGACATAAAAGTAATGAAATGCTCTACTTTATTGCTCTACGTTTTAAGAACTGTGATTTTATTATTTTGTAACTTTATAGGTATTTCATATTTTATTGACTGGGGTTTGGTCGAGTTAATATATCAAGATATTGTCATAGCAAGCTTATGGCATTAACTGATATCTTAAAGTTATGAATCGACGAAGATTATTTCTGTAAATAATCCACCGGAATTGCTAGATATAGGTACATAAATAAATTTCGTAATGTAGAGATTATTTTTAAAACATGTCTGGATATTTTGTACTAAAATTATAAAGCGGTAGATTCCAAATTAGAATTAATTTAATTATGATATTTATTATGATATGATTTATTCAATAATTTTGAAAATATTTTTCCATTAAAAATAATACCTAAGCTAATTTTGTAGTGCTGGGTTCCAACCTGCAGTCATCTTCGAACTTAGATTTGGGACCTAAAAGTTATATCTACGTTTTTTTCTGTAACTCTGGGTTCTAATCTGTGGTCTGAAAGACCTGAAAGACCTGAAAGATCACTACAGTAGGTATCTTTAAAAATAACTAACCTAAAGCATAAATGATTGCTTTGCGTTTTATTTGTTATTAGTTTCCATGGGGTCACAAGGAGCATCTTACTCTACTAGACTTGATTACTGATTCGCGTGACGTATCCGTGAGACGATAACTATGACATTGAGCGGTATATTGTGATGTTAGCAGAAAATGGTAGAAACAGGATATTTTTTCAAGTTTTCCAAAAATATACTTTATATGTTATTTTATATTTCGTGACATATTTGATATACAGATATTTTGGTTATTCTGTACATTTAAATATTAATTGTACAATGTACCTATTGTTATCATTTTGATTAATGCAGTTGGTATTAACGTTCCACTTAGTGTACTACTCTTAGAATAAGAAGGGCTTCCTGTTTCATTCCCCCTCTAACCTTCGATCGCATGCATTATATAGACATGCCTTACATACAAGGTGAACTAATAACGTTTTTCTTCTCCATTATGAAAATTGAAATTACCATCAACTCACTGGTTTTTGAGATAAACCCTACACCATCATGCTAGTCAAGTGCAGATAGTTGGACGGAGAAGAAATAATTACTTCTTTTTTTCTTTTTCATAAAAACAAAAAATCATATCTCTAGCCTATCGTAGCTCCTTTCTCCTTTTTCAATTTTTCTCATTAAAGTAAATAATTAATTCAGATTGTGGGTGGGTGTGGGTTTATATACTTGTTCGAGACATTCTAGTACTCAGAGGTAGCGGCGCATCTGTGGCCGGCCTCAGGTAGGAATCTAATCTGAGGTAGATTACACATGTCTATGAGCAGTAGACATGTTACACATGTCACTTCATTGTGACAGTCCGTGTTGATGTCCGAACCGCCGCGGACTGTCGTTAACGACTGCTGCCGACCTTCGGCGCCGGTCGCCAGTGCGGGGTATCGCTCGTATATAAGCCTCCTAAGTAGCAAATGTTTTCGAACGTTTCTATTTGTATTAAACGAATCGCTCACGTAGGGTTATCGTTTGCCAAACTGTCACTTGACTCACACTAGTGACAAGGCCGTTTTGATTGGTTGAATAGAAAGTTATTAATATTGGCCATCTTCCTCATAGTCTTAAAGTAGGCACGTGACATTATGTTATTCTAATGTATGATTATTATTTGTACTACTCGTACTTTTCTGTGCGTCATATATCTTGACGTTCATAGCTTACGGAACCCGATAGCAGAAGGTAATGTTTTTCGAGCGTGTATCTCTTGTGTATATCTTGTGAGCGTGTCATTCTTTGGTATACTGAGCAATCCAAATTTCTTGACGGATTTTTTCATATTCTAAGCTATCATTGTGTTTGTCTAAATTGTGGTAGTGACATAGGCTATATTTTTAAACAGTCGAGTTTTTGTTTTAAACATAATTCTATTGTATAGGATTTATCCTCAATAATAGATTTTTATCTTATTATCATTACGCTTTAACATCTGGGAATATTATTATTTGGTAAATTAACAAATAACATTATCTTCTGCATTGCGTACTCATTATTATTTGATAGCGAAAGATTACAAATGCCGCGGTGTGATAACACGCAATTGTCAATAGCGAACGACGCAAGTTTACACAGGAATTTTCAATTAAACTATTAAAATTACGTATTGTTATGTTACTTATACAATAGGTATGTAGGTATTTTGATGTATCTACGTTCTGTAAGACGACCTATCATTCATATAGTTCTGTACGCACGTACAGTTTTTTTAATGGTTATCAAATCCTTGAATATTTACACGCTTTTTATTAGCTTCACCTGTATGTTTGTATGTTTGTTTGTAACCGACTTCTTTGGGCGCGATTTAGACCCACTTTAAACGGCCAGATTTCGTTCAAACTTTGCAGATTTATTGAGGACTGATGACAATACACGATTTTAATAATTTTGTACCATTGTCCTTATCAATATCCTCAGGATTAACGATTTTCGAGGCGAGAGAAAGCGCCTTATGGAGCGTTCAGGCAAAGTTACTAGATTGATTTTTAGCTTTGGAAAATAATAATATTATTTCCCTATAACTCAAATGTACTGAAACATATCTATAATGCCATCTTGTAGAATGATTTTTAGGATTCCGTACTCAAAGGATAAAACGAAACCCTCCGCTGTCAGTTCGTGAGTCACAGGGCTTTATCTCTTAAACCGTAATAGATAGACACTTGATTTTTTTACAAACGATGCATGATGGTGGTCGCTATAACAACAAATACTAATAATAATAATAAATAAATATCTAATATAAAATAAATAATTGTGGAAAAAGTGTGGGGCGCTTTTCGAACCTGATAAATGGAGCACCCCACACTTTTTCCACAATTATACTATTTACTGTTCCTTAATTGATTCCTAGATTGAAGATTATTTTTTGCTTTTTAGTTGATTTTAACATAAAAGCGTGTTTTTTTAGTTTTTTAAATTATATTTATTTTAGGGGTAAAAACTAGCTTATGTTACTTCTTTATAGACACTAGAGAGTTATCATTTACTTTATTTAAAGAACTCTATTGCTTAAAAAATATAAGTAATGTCACTCTGACTATTTAGACGACTCAAATGATTCCTTATATGTTAAAATTCTTCAAGCCTTTTGGGTTGCAGGACATGCTGAACAATAAGACATATTCATATGTTCGAAAAAATACTCTCCGTAGCGCGAAATTTGAGCTCCAAATAAAGTAACGTCTAAAGTCTTTACACATTAAAATTTTATTTATTTGTGTATAATAACTTTTGCTCGCTACTTCGTTTGTTATGTCTATGAAAATCTTCTATTTTAAAAAATATCCAAAAACGATCATGCAGAGTAAAATATCGTATGTTAATGTATGAGAACCGTTATGACGGGGAAGAAATCATCAAAATCATTACCATACATAATTACTAATTACACATGTATTTGTTTTCCCAATACCTTTAATTATGTTTTTTTTTTTTTTTATAATATAAGAGTAGCGGACGAGCATGCAGTCCACCTGATGGTAAGTGGCTACTGCCGCCCATGGACATCTGTAATCAACCCCAGATAGGATTAGATATTCCTACCTGAGGTCAGCCACAGATGCGCCGCTATCCCTGAGGACTAAGCTGGAACGCCTCGGAAAAGTCTGTCTCCCTTACCACTATGTTAAACATGAACAAAATATTTCCTATATAAAAAGTTGTTAAATTAGTGAATTATAATATTATGCACAAAAGATAATACTAACGAACTGCAGGAAAAGTAGAAAATCCAATTTATTATGCTTCATAATACGGAACCCTTTTTCTTTATCCATAGAAAAACAATTCGTTTCTCGGGAAAAAGTTCATGATAATAGAGGGGATGGGACATACATATGTAAGTTATTGAACAAATATTTCTTTATTATTTATCTCGCCTTCTTAAACCTCACAATAGGTTTTTTCTCGAATCACGAAATTGGACGGAACTAGTAGGAATGTATTTTATTATAAGGAATAATGTTTTAATAGCCTTTGAGTCAATCAAATCGCTTCAACAACAAATTAATAGTGAAAAGAATTGTTTGCGTCGTAAAATCTAAAGCTGAGATCTGTCTACTGTTTGAAAGTCTTGGTTCGTCACATTATATTTATTATTCGTTCGTGAGATTATCCTACTGTTACCATATATACTATCTGTCATATATTTTATAAAATTGAACTCGTCGATGATAATGCTGGGAACCGAAACGGGGTTGAGGTTGTCCATAGAGGCGCCGTTACCCCTTAGGACTAGTTCAAAACGTTTCTCTTACCACATAGATACCACAAACCAGAATACGTACCAATATGTACAAATGATTGTTAAAACATAGAAATAGATATGATGATGACGCCACTGAAGTAATTTCCTTGAAATCAGCCTGCTTCTATGCATAGTTAACCGCATGTACCTATATTCAAAATTTTAAGGCTTAGTGGCTATGAACATAGACCAAAATTATGTATCACTTTTAACATGTTAGGTATTTAAGCAGCTAGGTTGTATTAAATAGCCATCATATAGATATCATATATAGTAATGCATCTGTGAACGATTGCAGAAATTTGGTGCTACTTATCTAATGTATTGGCGCCTGTATTATTGACAATAATAGATGCACTGTGAATTGTTTCATGTCTAAAATCAATTCCCATTAAATATTTATTTAACAAACGACGATAGTTTATTTATTTATTTCATATCATACAAAACATCCACATTTGACAAGAAGCGGTTCAATCTCTTATCATATTTACTGTGGAAATGTACGGTACGTGATTATAATAACCACGTTTATGATTATCGGGAAATGCTTTCCTTGTACAATAAAATTAATGCAATCCTTAATAATATTCATATATTCTACTAACATGTATATTAGTGATAGGTAAGCAATTATTAGGTTATTTCCAGCTAATAAATTTATTTCCCGAATCTGGTAAATATTTTTCTTTATAATATTGTTCTTATTATTTTGGATATTTTGTTATGAAAGTCACATAGGACATCAGTGTAGATACTTCGTTAAAAACAACTAAATAAATATTTTATAAAAATCGAAAGTGGTGTTTTTAGGGAACTGTCGTAGTTAGTATTAAAATAATACTCGAAAGTATTCAAACGTAAAGCTTTTTGACTGTCAAGATGTCTACTCTCTTATTTGTACACTCTACATTTGGATAAAAAAAATAGGTATTTACTTAATAACGTGTTCCTTATTTTAATTATGGAGGTTACAATACTTCACTACTGTGATAACGTGTAGAAACTATTATTTATTATAAACATTATAATATTGTGTTCATATCGTGCGTTTTGTGTGTTCATTTTCCATTTATCCATATCATAAATTTTCCCTACATTTCTAAAGCCTTTCATGGGAATGTAATATTGAACATAATAATCATATTAATGCAATCAATCTTTTACAGGTGATACGATACGATACTTCTTAATATTATCTCTCGATGGTAATACTGAATATAAATAATATATTATAACACTTCTATTTTCTATTCTGTAGTTTAAAGTATTTCTTGTTTACCTCCACTCTTGTCTCAATACAACTATTAAGTATGTCGTACATTGAACAATATTGATTAGTCAATTGCTACAATTGTGTGTTAGAACCATGTGTATACATAGAAGACGATATTGTGTATTAGTTATTCTAGAGTTTATTTTATAGTACCGACTAGCGGTTCTTAGTTTTATTTTGGTTTTTACATTACCGTAGACGAGTTCAGTTCCTTTGAAGTAAAGACACCGAATTGTAATACGACCACTGTATAGTACAATCCCCTTATGCAGAACAACCCCGACTTCACTAAGTATTAGCAATGTATACGTAAAGCATGTTGTATTTACATACACGTAACTGATTCACAAAGTTAATGAGACAATATGCCCTGTATAATATAAGAAAAATCACTGTAATAAGAATTACTTACACGTTAGATTCACGGAGAAAATATTTTTCCCAGGGTTACGCAAGCGGTAATTGTGGTGGAGCACCTTAGTTGCCATCTTCCGAAGTTTGGTAAGTGAGGCACTCCATTTTTACACAGTCTGCCCGACGTGATTCCGGAGAGAAATATTTTGTAGATTGTACCGCTCGTGCCCTGTTAACACAGCTTCTGACACGAACAATCCATGCGGAACATAAGCATAAATAGATCTTTCCCGGGAACCACCGGATGCAAACCTTACACCGTAGTCTAGTCGCTTGAGACCAAGAGCTTTCTAGATTGTTGAGCCTATAACGGTCGATGTCACGCTATGCATGATTACGTTAAGAGCACGATTAGTTTATTCTAATGTTGACATTTAGTTGTAATGTTGTGTATTTAGATTTCATTATGCACATTTTTATGCCTTTTTATTATTCTATCACTTTTGAAATCTTAATGCCTGCGTTGTTCAATATGTTATACTGAGATTTGTTCATGCAATTTTTTGTTAAATTTGAAGGAAGCCATCGCTGTAATCATAGAAGATCCAGGAAGGGTTTTACCCGGTGAACCTGAGCGCAAGCCAATTGATCCGTGTAATAGAAGTCTCCGAGTTTTGGCCCTCCGCCTCCGTTCCTCTTTCTTTATGTGTGTGGTAACGTCTACATTTGAGTGAGTACAAGATCGTCAAATAATCCGTTTTCGGTATGTAATTTTATAGCGTACGACGACATGGGACGTCTGTTGGAATCTAAAAGATGGTGCAAAACGAATTATAAAAGGTTTAGGGTTGTTTTGCGGAATTGGTAAATAGCATGTAGTTAAGCCGAGTTGAAGCGCATTTATATGCGGACATCGTACAAGGCGCATACGCCGGCAGACGACACTCGCCCCTAATCCGATTATGTGTAACAAAATGCTACGCGCAGCCACTCTGCGACCAGCGCGTATTCACAAACGACTTATCGAATCCACTCGTAAGGCTCATTCACCCCTGCCAATTCTGAAAATGTACAGCTACAAAACGGTTCGCTTTGAGCCCACGGAAATAAAATCCAATAAATTTATTCAAAATATGCTTGGCAAAAAAGAAGCTTTGATTAAATTAAGCGTGAGACAAGTTAATTAGAAGATTAAAATAGAGATTATGGGTATATTTCAGACCTAGAGTTATAGAAGCAGATACAGAACCAAAATACAGTATAGCAACCATTTATGTACCGTATTTTTTAAACATATCATTAAGGTTTGTTGTACAGCGAAATGTTACTGATATTATTTTGGTTTAAACATAGTTCAGAACAAACGTATATAGAACGAAGGCTTTTCGCACATTGCGCAGTATTTTAAAAAATCTCGTATTTGAAGTGAATGAACTTTTAGATGTTCGACAGATCTATTCTGAATAAGAGCCTCGTCTAGTCGACAAGTGCAACTTTATACATAAGGGTCGTATATGTTACTTGTCTTACTTGCACTTACCAGTCTTACAACCACTTAAGGCTATCATTGTCGCAGCCTTGGGTTTGTATAGAACCTTTTGTGGCTTTTCTCAGCTGTTATTTCCTCAAGCTTTTAAAGTAAGCTCACCAGTTTCTTGTGTTGATATTGGCAGTGCAGGAGTGTTAGTTTTGAGCAGCATTTAAAAAATACAGTTATGAAATTAGAAATAAATAATTGTCCACATTATTATCGTTTGGTTGGTTTGAGAAATGTTATAGATAAAATCCAAAATTAAGAAAATTTGGTGTAGGTACTGCTGAGAAATTGTTACATTCATTCAATAAGCTTAATCTCAATAAGTTCTAATTAATTATTTTACTTTAATAAAATATACAATAATCATCTGATTGATCTGATTGAAACATGATAAAAATTTCAAGATAAGAAACTATTCGTAAGTATAAATAGATTGAGACGTATTTCTACACATATTGCACAATAATTTCTATTTAAAATTCAGCTCTATGATTTTTCTCGTTAAAAATAAAATGATTAACGGCATAATACTGTTGTTTACCTGAATCCCGCTTTAAAAAGATTAATTATGCAAAATAAACTTATGGAGTTGAAATATCGAAATCGAGGAATTAAAATGTTAAGCCGCTTATAGTTTTATAGACTTGGCACCAGCTCATAAAGTGAACAAATATAAATATCAACACTATAAAAGTCTAGAAAGTCTTTCCATTGGGCATTCTAAGAACCGCACAAATGTCAGTTTCGTAGTTCCCGAGTAATCCGATTATGTGACAAAATGCCCTGTCATTCGGCGACCTTCGTAATCTCTCACATTAAATTTAATCGTACAATTTATGAAGATTGTTTAGCGTGTCTTATATTATACTAGTATGTATACGATCGTTTTGTTGTCGTTGCAATATTCTAAACGTATAAAGTGCATCTTGTTGAGGCGAAATAAATTATTCAGATGAGTCGTTCCCTGCCAAACACTGTCGCATGGGCCTGTTGATCTATTGAGCTGAGCCGGCTAATTTCGTTCCTTTGGCATATGTGTCCTGGTTGTAAAGGGGCGGTAGAATTTATTGAAAGATTAATAAACACCACATGTATTGGCTTTTGAATGCGTTTTTGTTATACAACTTGGCTACGCAAGTGATATTAGATGGTATAGATTTCGGCACAGATTTTGGTCTCACATTATGAAGAAAAATCGAGGTTCTCAGGTTGTTACCCAGTTACTTCAGATCTAATAATATGTTATGTGCTTGTTAAAATTACTCTATTATTTACTTCAACGATGAAGGAAAGATTCAAAATGTTTCAAATGTCAATTATTTTTTTTACTATAAAATCCATGAATATTAAAATAGTTATATTGTGTGAGAAATTCAGAATATGGTCAGATAAATCATAAAAATCGTGACAGTATCAATTAATTAAGCAGGGTATTATTTACAGGCATTTGAATCTACAAAGATAAGACTGAATAACTTAAATTGACAAAAGTACATTCCATGAAAACGATGTCAGAGTAAAAACCTTGTACCTACATATAAATACGCTATAACCTCCCTTCCTTGGGAAGTCGGTTAAAAAGTAACTCGACCACAAAATCAAGCTAAGGTACGGGATGTTTTTAAAAATTCAATTTCTTGTTAGGGTAACTATTATGTATTGTAGTTCTGGAAAGGGCAAAAATTGAGTGATAAAATATTGACAGCGTACGCGCAAAGAGGTGAAGCTAAATTAGATAGAGACTTATTGAATAAACAAGGAGCAGGAAGAGGCCGGTATTACGGACCTCGCGAGCCGTGATATTGGTAAATTGAATTACGTAGAAACTTAAAATATTTGACACAAGTATGTTTATCAATTTAAACATATTGAAGTAGTAAAGAATGCAATATTTTTGATTATAAGTGTGTCTAAGTAGGAATTTCTCTAGTGTCTTTCAAACCAGAACAAAGTTGCGCTTAACACTGCTGCTATAAGGAAGAAATGAACCAAGAAACTTTTTACCTACTTATACATTAAGTTCATTTACTTATTCATAATATTTCAGTATAGTGACATCAGGTATTTCGTCATTTGAAAAATATAAGATAATTCTTGATCAATTAAAAATTAAACATCAACAGTTAGATTTTCTTTAATGTCTCAAGTTAGTCAAATACATTTAGGCTAAACTTGTATGTACACTGTTCAGAAAGGAATTGTATCTAGTAGGAGTAGGTTAGGTATCTTATCTGTGGTATCACTCAAAACAATCAAATATACCCAATAAAAAAGTAAAAACAATTACAGCGCGAAACAGTTGGTGAAAATGAATTCAGAAACACAATAAATGTCAGTTACGAAGAATTTGAAAATATAATAACGTTGCGTTGTTCCCGAGGCCAATAGTCGGAAAGTAAGAAGGCGCTTTGTTTATTCATTTTTGATAAGCAGTCGACTTCGGTAGTTGAGTAAGCACCTAATAGGCTATTGTTCGCCGTAGTCATGTTTAATTAATAAATGACTTAACGTTACGACTTATGGTGCACTGCAGACTGCTATAAAATAAATTAATTTCACCATTTAAAAGGCTTTCCTGCTTCACATTACGAGAATAAATGATCGGAAATATTTTTTATGCTATGCCTAATTTAATTGGGTACTTGAGTATGTAAATTTAATTAATTAAACCGTTAGTATTTAATAGTTTAGGTAAGTCCCCTGTTTAATTTATGAATAAGTAAAAAAAAAATATTCTGGCAATTTTTATCTTTAATTACATTACTTCCCAATCTCAGATGTTACTGAATTATTTCCACATCTGCATCTGTATTTTGAATAAAATTCTTTAATCACTTTTTAATGATTATTTACCTCACCTGGATTAAAATAGTAGTTCTTATAAAATCATCTTCAAATTCAAATTAGTAATTTTATCATTAATAAAATTAAAATAGCTTAAAAGAGATTATTTTCATATAACAAAATTGATTTATACATAAAAATAATGCATTAATTTTCATTTTGGGTATAAATAACAATATCTTTGAACTAATGCTATATAGTAAAACTGTATTGTAACAGAACAGCAATTATGGAGATATAATAAAAACAATAACCCGACTGCTTAAAATATACGATAATATAGTCCCACGTCCAGTTTGTGCATTAAGGCGAGCCAAAGAATGAAACATACATAATATACAAACGCTCAAAATATAACCTAGCAGTAGGGTAAAAAGCAAAGATAACATTAAAATTTTAATTAGATATTTAAGTTATTTATTATTTATTAAAGAGCAGTGATAGCCTAGTGGTTAAGAAACACGGCCTCTCGATCGAGGGGTCCGAGGTTCAAATCCCAGACACGCACCTCTGATTTTCAAAAATTATGTGCGTATTAAAAATTAATTATCACTTGCTTAAACGATGAAGGAAAACATCGTGAGGAAACCTGAGATTTATAAAAAAAATCTCAAAGGTATGTGAAGTCTACCAATACGCACTTGACGGTGGACTATGACCTAATCCTTCTCATTCTGAGAGAGGACCCGTGCCCAGCAGTGGTACAGTAATGGATTGATGATTTTTTATTAGCATATTTTAAAGCTATTGAAATAATAAGTTTCATTTTGTATTAAATTTCGCTACTTCCGTGGATTTTATACTGTAATTTATACCTGACTGCCAAGGAAGGGTTATGTTTTTTTAATCTGTGACCATCAACATAATACTATCACGGTCACTGAACTTTTCATAAACTATAATAGTATTAAACAGAAGTACTTAAAATGAAATAAAAAATCTAAATTCGTATGTTGACAAAATTAATGGTTTGTGAATGGACCGCTTCTATATATAGATGGAGCGGGATGCTTTTGTGAATGTGGATGGCAGTTGTGCCATCGTGAATTGATGCTATAATCGTTGCCATACACTCATTTATATCGTTCACGCCGGGCGTAAAACGCAGCCGTGTTGTTTTCCGCATTTGTTTGAATTATGTTGAATTATACCTACAAGTCGTAGTTCTAATTGTCAAACATGTGTACTATAGGTACATGCAGGTTAAGGGTATGGTTTCCTAGTTCAGATATAATATTTGTCACTCTAAAATATTGTTCTAAGTCGACCGTTTAGAAGTCTGCTATGTCGGGAATCGATCTTGGTAATTTGTACATAACTGATTACTTGCTATGTTTTATCATCAATCTCAAAATAATAAATTAATTCCAACTGCCTGCCAACACGTTTCAAAGATCCAATATCTTGTTCACATGTAGGTACTAATTCCGGCGAGATAAGACAAGATTAAAGTAGAATCAAGTGCGAACCGGCAACAACTAACGACTAAATTAACAAACGTCAGCGTCCACTTCCGCGACAGGAAAACAGCACTTGCGTGCACATTGTAGACGCACTTAGACCTGTGAGACAATTTGTTATGCGTCACGGCTAATTTCCATATCTAAAAGAATGTATACTACTTACTATATCCTTACAAGTTATCAATAATAACAATAAAATGCTAAAAAATAATACGAATGCTAGTACTTCAAAACAAGCAAATAATATCATATTACCAGTTAATATAAATCAAAGACTCGAAAACCTTGCTTATACGCACATCTAATTTCAAGATAACACACTTATGCTCGAGGTAGAAAGAAACAAGCATGTATAAGATTGAAATAGAAGCAAGTGTGAACCGGCAACAACTAACGACTAAATTAACAAACGTCAGCGTCCACTTCCGCGACAGGAAAACAGCACTTGCGTGCACATTGTAGACGCACTTAGACCTGCGAGACAGAACAATTTGTTATGCGTCACGGCTAATGTCAATTCGTCTTCGTTAGCTCAATCCGAGATGCAGGAGTTACGGTTTATCTGAATAACCAAGATGTCATAATTAGGAGGCCTGAAATACTGATTCACATTCACAGATCAAAAAGTGGACTAGCTACGGTATGCAAGTTAAAGATGGGTGTGATATATAAATTTAACTCGGCTAAAGTTAAAGATAGATATCGGAATTTCGATTCAATTAAGATAATATTTTATATCGATTTTTAGTGTGGATTGTACTCGTGTTTAATAAGATAACAGTACTAATTTAAATAGACTTATTTTTTTTCCAATTCACTAAGTGATATGGTCGTATTTATAGTTACCAGATACTGCATAAATACAAACAAAATCTAAGTTTGGTAACTGCAAGTGCATAAAGATTTCTAGTTAATTCATACTTTTGAAATATCTCACCCTATCATAGTGTAAGAAAGATACCATTGGGACACTTATACATACATAGTTCTTGGGTCCAAGATGAAAATGTTTTAAGTGGTGTTGCTATACGTTAACGGTCTTATTCATAAAAAGTTATAGCACACTTATAACGTTGCTATAGTACGATTGTCAAAAAGTGTTATTCATAAACGCATTTTAGGCACTAAACCGTTCTATAAACCTTCTATAACTTATAGAGGCCAGAACCCTACTATAACAGTGCTATAAGGCAAAGATGGCCGACTCTCAACAGCTGATTCGTGATTACTAACCTAATTTGACAATACGTTTTTAATAAATTATGTCAATGTCCATTTTGTATACAAACTTGAAATAATTTATTTTAATATCCGATAAATAACATTATTATATCACTATTTTAAATTACAATGCAAATTTTACAAAGCTTAGATTATTAAAAATCTAGAAAACCGACCACTTCGAAGAACATTGCACCAAAGAGTGATCTGTTTTCATTAGACTATATGAAGCGTTATCGCTTTAATAAATCGACAGTAAATTTTATAATTGATCTCGTACGTAATGATCGTAAATTAGATCGCAGAGGTCCTGGTACACCTTCTGAAATACAGGGTTTACTGCCATAAGATATTGCGAATGTTTACAAAACGAAGCTTAATTGAATTTAACTTTATATAATTATATCAATATTACATAAAACATTAATATCCAACCAATTTTCACTCCTTTATCTTTTAACAACTTTTGCTTCACATCCCATTTTAACAAATAAAATATTTTTAAATTCGCGGTATTTACAAATACAATGACACTGACATGTGATTTGGTTTTATCGACAACCCATTGACAAGAATGTCAAGACAGAATATTTTTTAGTACGAAATAATATCATTTAATGATGTTTATCTATGGATATTCGTCAATTTGTTCGCCGAACTTCACTACAATGGCAACATTTTCATTTATAGTTGACTTTAGCGACACATTAGTTATAGAAGGTTTATGGAACGTTTATGAATAAGCAATTTTATAGAACGTTTTATAAGCTTATTGAACACTTTAACTAATGAGTGCTTAAAACCTTCTATAAGCATTTTTTATGAATAAGACCGTAAGTTTCTAAGTATATATGACGGAAAATTCATACTACGATATCACGGTGATTACTAAAACACATGAATATGTGAAAATTATATAAATATAATGTACTTGTAAGCCCAGTTAAATTATTAATTCAAACGTTTGGAATAGGCAGGTATAATGTGAAGTGTTAGGGTAATTAATATATGGTGAAATGAGGTCGGGAATGGAATCGAAATAGTACTAATTTCATATTAAGTTCAGTTGGATTATCATATTTACGGATATGAGCACGTGTGTTGTAACTGATGTGTGATATATACATAAATACTGTTTTTTACATATATTCCATCGATAAAAAATCTATTACAAATTTAAAAGTCTATACAATACCATAGTAGGTTAATTGTGAGCATAGTGAGCGATTGCAACTAACTGACATTTTTACAGTGAACATATAATTATTTAAATTAATAAATGATTATTAATTAACAAATATAATGGATGTGGGATAACGAACGGTGAAAGGTGTCTGTAGTTCAGATAATAGTGGCCGCTTTGGTCAAGAATACTTATCTTGTCTAAAAATCCTAACAGCTCTACCTGAAGTTATTTATAAAAGTGTTATTAGCTCAAAAAACTAACCTGAAAAACTACATACATTATTTTCCTTAACATAATATTAAAACAGAACGCCCTTGTGCTATAAGGTAGAAATATAAGTAGCTTAAGTAACTTAAGTATGTATCTTTTCGCAGTTTATATAGTGGCATACATCGTAATAGATTTGCAAATTATATCAGAACTTATTTTAACTAGCCGTGTTAAGATAAAGTCTAAAGATAAAGTACTTTCTAGATACTATGAGGTCTTTGTGTCTAAAAAATATAGTCCTGCGTAATTTGTAAATTCTACCTACTTAGGCGCAGTCGCGTGACAAGGCTTGTTGTTAAAAACAAATTATTTCATACGTTCATCAGAGCTACTAGATAAATAATCAAATAAATCAATCTTTATTTACATTACTGGGAAACGTATTGGACTGGCGCCCGTGATTGGGGATTCACGAGTAATAATTATTTCAATTCCATGATAATAATTTTAGAATAGGTAACTATTCAACATCCCACACACTGACTGAAAGCATTTAGTGAACAGTAACTAATACTCAGTTTAGTATTAGAGTCTTAGTATAAGCCCGTATAAGCTAATGGCCAAGTGCGGGTTTGTAAAATTCACACATCTTTGAGACTATTGTTAAAAACTTATATATTATCTATATCCACGATATTTTCGTTCATCATTGTAATAAATGATTATTATCATTTCCTAAAAATACAAACCTTTATTAAAACATCTTTACTACAAGAGGTAAAAACTACTATTTCTTAAGTCTCAATTTCTAGTGATTACACAAGAGTATTTTATTTGTGATTATTGACAGGTTTGATTTTGCGGAAAGGAATGATTTATTAATAACTGACTCTATCGAATACCTAACATGATTACTAATTAATTATCGTATCGTCAGTTTCGCAACTAATTCCAGTAAGTAAATGGAAGGTAAAGTAAGCAAACGTGTTCACAGGCATGCATCTCCAAAATGAAATATTTCTCAACGTTTTGATAAAGAATGAGCGTGTATTTTGACAGCGAGATAAGAATTCGTGTAGGCACACAAAATCTTTGGGTAAAAAATCAGGATGTCTTCGTGATATGTTACGCCGTTATCTAAAAACAAACAGAGATTTCTACATGTTGGTTCAGATTTGACGGGATAATGTGGACGGGGCATGAGATACAACTTTATAACTATTTTATTTTGTAAACGTAAACGTGAATGGCGCGAAACGTTTTATTACTAGCTGGTAGCAGTAAAAACCGGTTTTATTTGACATGCCAACTATCGTTGAGTGGATCAATTTAATTCCTAATGTTCCCTTATTTTATTGTAAAATGGACAACTTGGGCTTAGGTACTAAGAGTAAATGTCTAACGTGAAAATCAAATTATTTTTTAATAAAAACCATTTGAATCATAGAAGTAATGTCACAATTAGTTCTTTTCGTATGATCAAGATGTGTATGACTACAAATGTCCATGGGCGGTAGTAGCCACTTACCAATAATTCGTATCGCATCAATATCGCATATAGCTCAATTCGTATATTCAGATAAATCAAAGTTGTAACACAAATATTTGATTTTGAAGCACTGGCGAAAATTATTTCCTATTCTGATAAAAGTCCCAGTAAAAAAAAGTTTCATTTGCATATTAAGTATGATGCGAGAACAGTTATAATATGAGATTCTACCTTTAATGCTGTTTTTATCTTGCAAAAGGATTAAACATACTGACGTATTTATAGAGATCAGTCATTACTATTATAAGTCACTATCATTAAGCTTCGTATTAAATTTATTAGGTATTAACGTGACAGCTATAAAATATGAGTCTACGACTGAAATAGCATCGCGTATTTTATGAATAAAACATTGGTGCATTGTTGAAATAAATTAAGAGATAGTTAGTTGTAGTGTTAGGGTACGATTTATTTTTATTTCGCAAAGAAATTTATTAGAAAATCGGAGTATAATTTTCGGAGATTTTTTTTCATCATTGCCGTCGTCCACCCATTACTGTCCCACTTATGGGCTCGGGTTTCCTCTGAGAATGAGAAGGATTAGGCCATTCTTCACCGCGTTGAAAGAGTACGTATTGGTAGACTTCACATAGCTTTGACAAATATATTTTTTTTAACTCTCAGGTATGGACCTCCATACGTAACGTACATCAAGATGTTTTTCTTCACAGCCTGTGCCTGTTTGGGATTTGAATCTCAGACCCCTCGACCAAGAGGCGGAGTTTTAACCGGCTAATTTGATTATGTTTGAAAAAATTAAAACAATACTTATTTTAATTTTACATACTTAATCAAAATTAAAATTAACATTATCAATAATTAATCATTTTACATACAAGTTTCTAAATGTGTACCATTAATCTCAGCATTTCTATAGTCCAAGAAACACGTTATCCACATTGCTAACGCCAGGTCAAGAATCTGAATGCTGAATGTCAATACTAAGCTCCATTCGGACATATTTTCTAAATTTGCATATCGCCGCGTTCCCAAACGAAACCCCAATAATTAAATCGCATGCAATTTGATTTCCAACGTAACATATTTGAATGCAGGAACGCCTCTTGAAATGCACGCTCGAAAATATTCCCGATCAATTGAATCTTTTCCCGAACCACTGAATTGAGTAGGATGCGCTTAGTTTACGTTCCGTTTTAGAGCGTCTCTCGACTTTGCCAAGGAATAACAGTTGCCTTATGGTAATAAAACGGCTCGGAGCGAAAAGTCTTAGAACTAAATGGATACAGGAGGTCAGTGCAGCTGGCATGTATTTATTTAAATGTAGATGGGGGCATGAATAAATTAGATGCAATATCAATGCCAGATAAAGTCAGTAATTGCCCTATAAAGACGCGAAACGATGTCACAACGCCTAGAAACGCAATTACGTTCCCGAGCATACTCTCACGGACGCACTCGTGGCTATAAATGTTTTGTACCACCCTTATCGCCTAACATATCCGACGCTTTAGGGTGGTAAAAATCTATTTGCAAAAATGCTCACCGAAATTTTTATCACATGTATTTTGTGAAGCGAAGTCTATCTATCAAATGTTGAAGGAAAGTATGCCTCTATTTCATATAGATATCGCTTAGAATCGCAGCTACATCCGTTACATTTTGACTCTTATTCTTGTAATAGAGTTATGTTATGTTTTAGGCTATGCGCACACGGCCGATTTGTATCCGATATGGTTTAATTATTTTCAGGGATGCTTTGGATTAGGGTTATCATGCTATGCGTATGTGTACGTATAGTTTATTTCCTACATTTTTATAACATGAATACGGAATAAAATATCGAGGCATTCGTGCATGTGCGTTGAGTTCTGTTCCAAATAAAGTGATCGTTTTTGGAAGTCAAGGTTCGCATAAATAGTCATGGCTGTAAAAGGTCGTAATTAAGTGCATGTAAGTGCTCTTCTTGCAATAACAATGCAGTTGGTTTGGCAAGTAACATCTATCTACCTATATAACTATATCATTATAAGTTCTCCCTACCCTTCCAATGAGAAGCATAAGAGATTCTGTCATAGATCAACTAACTGCCGGCGATATTGGTATACTCGTATGCGATTTTCTCGTTCCAAGGTTATTACAAGTCGAATAATCCTGTAACAGCACTTGGAGCCAAATTGATGACAATATGGAACGTTTGTTAAAGCGTTTTCAGAATTTAGGATACGGGATCATAAAGTGTCTTCACTTCATATGAGTATAACTCAAAAATTTGGCTGACTTCATGGCGCACGGGCACAAATGGAAGTGCATCTAGTAATATGGTCCACAATGTATGTCGGATTTAGGGTATTTTCAAAGCTTCCTAAAGCTGGATAAATATGGTCGTAGTTCACGCGTCGGGAAATTCCGTCGCGATTCCTTGCAAATTCCTTCCTTAAAGCGTATTGTGGCGTTGGAAATTTTCCGATAGTCGACGGTGATATTAAAAGAAAAATGTGAGATGATAAATTTTCTATAAAACTAGTTAAAAATAAATTTTAAATTTATTTAAGTTTGGCTTAAAATTTTCTTAAGAATTCTTTACATTTTAAGGTTTTGTTTACGTGTTTGTTAAGAGACAAAAAGTCGACATTTCTTTATTAGAATCCACTGTAAGGAGGAGTGAGTGACTCACTTAAACCAAATTACATAACATAAAAATGAAAGCAAATTCCATAATTTCAAAGACTATTTTTATTAAACTTGACGGATTACATCTATGTTATTTACGTACAACCAAATCTTAATGTAACCGTTAGTGTGAAATTCCAGTAATGATGTTGACGTATCCGTATCCGCACTACGTTGCACTTGTTAAAATTTATTTATGCGCGCATAAATATACAACGAATACGTACAATGCGCAGCGTAAATGCTCCTTTGGCCAACTTTATTATACACTGCTCTAATCTGTGGAAGTTTGTACCAGACCTTGTTTTGGGTTTGAGTCGCTACGTACTATTTCTTTATTATGAAAATTATGCGAGAATGATATATACCTATGTATGCAATGTACATAGTATAGTTATGAGGATGTTATTTTGTCACTTCAGTAAACAAGAAAGTGGTCTTAAAAGATGTGTACTCAAGACAAGAAAAGAAACCGTCAAGTTTATTTTGTGTTCGTAGTGTTAGTTCGTTAGTGTAGTTGCTTTCTTTAGTAAAATTAGCAAAACTTTGTTGGTCGGTCGCAATACGAACTTGGTACTTTTGTAGGCATATCGCATACAGACATTTTAAATGTTCATCCGCAGGTATTTACCTACTTGGTGGTAATAGGTAGGTAGGTAGGCCTACTTTGAACTATGGTATTGGCCTATAAATTAAATATTTAGATAATAAATCACTATATATTTCTAGAAAGATTTTTTATTGTAAATCGCATGTATATTTATCAACATAAATAAAAGCGCCATAACGGTCGCAACTTTGGAAACAAGAGACTTCGTGAAGTTTATTCTGTCGCCGGGAAAGCCGAAGCTAGGAATTCGAAGTAGAGCACATTGAAATTTAGCAACTGTCTGTCGGCCGGCATTACGGACTTCGCTACCGTATTTATAAATATTCGGCGGCCATTTGAGCCCGTTGAGTTATAGGTCAGGATATTTGTAGCTTAGTCAGAAATAAAGACATTTTTAATATGAATCGAAAGCTTTTTACGGCAATTTTCAATGCTGTGAATTTATTCGGAGATTTTAAGGATATTTATTTAAATGCAAAAGATTAATTTATTTTTAATTGTTTGATAAAACGCAAGGTTAACTGGTCTTTTAAACGTAGGAGGTATATAATCACGTATTCCAAACATACAATAGCGTAAATCTCGAATATTAACTGAATATCAAAATAAAACACACTAAGTAAACAAGATAAAACAAACTTTTTTTTATAAAGACTTAAGTTTTTACAGAGTTTAATAATTGCGTTGGAGTAGTATACAGCGTGGATTATTTAAGCCGTCTTTTCAGAGTATGAATAGCTCAGTGCAAGCAAAACATCTACTGCTAAAACTATACAATAGAAATAATGGCGGAGTTCCGAGCTCACTGCTTACGTAGCGTTTGTTGTAGCTCATACGACTCGCAGGTATTCGTTTTTAATTCAATTTCAAAATTTAAGGTACGTATTTATCCATACTAATGATAATTCCGTAGGAACTATTGGTTACTTTTGTATCATTTTTTTTTGTTTTTATTTGAATTAAGCTTTTCTAATCAGCTTATGTAATTAAATAAAATATTTTAGATAATCAAAAAGATCTAATAATATGATTTGTTTTCCTTTTCAATATTAAAGTAAATTAATTTCTAACTTCAAGGCCGTGAAAAGATAGACATAATATGTTATACGAGGTATTCCAACTTACTTGAAGTACTCGTAACCATTGGAAACTTAGTGGCATCACTGCCACACTTGTTTTCCCATTAACGCAGCTTTTCCGATAAATGTGTAAAGTTTCTTAAATTATGAAATGAACATTATTTCAATGATTGGTATTGGTTAGATTTAAATGTTACATAATATGCAAATTTCTACAATTGATGATGTTATATGGAGTAACTAAAATAACGTGAAAAAAAAAACATTATTTTAACATAATACATTCTATAACCAAATTGTAAGAACCGCTTCTGAGAAAATTGCTCGATTAAAGTTATAGGATAAAAAAGGCGCTGTATACACCTAATGACTGTAGACATCCTTGATCTTCGGTAATCACAAGCCACATTATCTGATCACATTTTTACCGGTAATTTTCATAGAGTACAGTTTTTACGTGTCGTGGGTTGCAGTCGCATATCACCACTAAAGGTATGGCTTCGAATCCACTATAACGTACAGAGAAAATGTTAACCGAGCTGACATATGCGTGTATAAACAGTCATTAAAAGCAAATTTTGGCTAGCTGCCAACCCTCAGAATTATTGTTTGCCGTCTTTGCAGAAAGGATAAGCATTCACTCTTGAGATTATGGGTGCTTGGTGATTCTTACGTCCATAAAATAACGCGTTTTTACCCTTGACGGTATAATTGCGTTTTCACCCTCAAATCTGGAAAAGTCTGACCTTGTGTAAAGGAGGCCAGACTTTATGGCCTATATCAATTATTTTACATTAAATGTTTATATCCAGTATAGAGGGAATTCTGGTGAATAAAGCATTATTTTTATTTTTAGAATAATAAGCTAGATAGATTACCTAAAGTAGGTAAAAGTATTTATTACAGCTCGTTTAGTCGTCATGATATAGCTTTGAAAATTCTCATTTAATTATACAGTTGACATTATGTAGCTATTAAATAAATATGGTGCTATTGTATCTACTTTATGGCACTAAGAAATTAATTTTGTAGAAAACTTGTTGGAAAATAAAAAGGAAAGTTTTACAGGGAATAATTTCATCGAGACCAAAGTAGAGTCTTTTTCGAATCTGATAATCTTTATTACATTTCAATCTAACTTTAGCAATTTCTCGATAGTTATTTTGAAGCAATCGTAATTCTAGCATTTAAGTTTATATTTCAAATATTATAATTTTATGATCAATAAGTTTATCATTGTTATCAGAATATAAAAATACTTTAAAATTCCATATTAAAAGGCAAAATAGTATGGAAACTTATCTTATCAAATACAGAATCCTCAATGATTAAAAACGAGATAAGTATGAGTCAGTAAAATTTCTGGGTGACGAGTGTGTGTGATAAATACAAACAATACGCACTTATTTTACACATAAATGGTTATTAACACATTTTTTTAGCTCTGGTAATAAATTACTATGAAAATATAGAGCTTCTTAAGTTTATTTTACAAGATTAAATAACTAAGGGTTACTTCTATCTTGATGATTGAAGGGTTTCTACTTGAAGACAACAACAGATAGTCTGCCACTCCTGAGGACTAACATGGCTGCCTCCAATGTAAATCAAATCAAATTTACTGTGGAACATGAGTAGGTACATGGTACAAACATAGTATTTTGAGTACAACATATTCCCGCCACAGGTGGGCATACAATACAATAGTAAGTCAGCACTTAAACACTGAATGAAATTATAAATATACCTACCGTAAGAGAGAAGAAACTCGTGTCAAGTAACATAATTATTCCTACGTCCTGTTCACTCGAAGTGAGACTTCACGACCAGTCTCAAATTACATAAGGTGACGTCACGTCTGAGCTAAGGACGAAATGTAATAGCTTATGCCTACTTCCTGCGAATCCTGCTATATGAAAATGAATTCTTTGTCGATGTTTTTTTTTATATTACCAGAACTGTGTAAATTTAAAAATATTCTTAGTTCCTTAATCTTATCTGAGTTTAGAAAACGCCCGAACTATAAGTGCCACAAAATTAATTAAGAGCTACAATGTTGGACCAGTTATGGTTTATTAAAGAAATTTAAATGTAAGAAATCGTATAAGTAATTTGAAATAATGACATTCACAATAAAAATCCATCACTACTTGACTGTAATTACTAAGTTTTATAAGTTACTAGCTGACTCGGCAAACATTGTGTTGTCTTATAAATATAAAAATGTTAAGGGTGTAAAACCCTTATCACCTAGGGATGCGAAAAGTAGATAGTAGTCGATTCTCAGACCTACTGAATATGCATATAAAATAAAGTAAAAGTAAAGCCGTTTCGGAGGATAGCACTGTTAAATTCAGCCACGGACTATTCGTAGTATACCTTTCGCATTTACGTACGCACTACACACCGACGCCTAAGTAATAATTAGAAGCAACAAATTGTAGAATCCTATTCACACCGATAATAATCTAAGAGCATTAACATAAACTGTATGCTTTGCAATGCGACTAAGAGTTGTTTAGTCTGTCAACAGGTCGTTATTTTCGAATATCTGTCTCATTGGAATAATGTACGCTAACACTCTAGTATATAGCGGCATTTAGTACGGTTAAATATGCACGAATACGTATTTACTAACGTTTAGTATGCACGGTTTGTGAGCAGAGATAGCCCGGTTATCATATCTGAACTAATCAGCATCTTAATTTTAAATTGTGTTATCACTAAATAAATGGAAAAGTAATAATCATTCATTTTAATGTGTTTGTAGGACATTTCTAATGCCTAATAAACTAACAAATAGACGTACCTCCATGATTTTGTGCAAGTAATTAAAACGTCAAAAAATACCGTCATTATTTTTCTAAAATGTGCAATGCGCATATTTAACAAAATAAATAAACAATAACTGCTCTTAGATTAATAAAATCTAAAACATTAATTCAATTCTCACATTACGTTTTCCCGCCAAAATTGGTTTGTTATATTTTTTACTGGTCTGATACGTGAATAATGGCCAGTATGAAGTCACGGCTTAATGGATCTAAGTCTTTATTGTAATAAAAAAAAATATTTTTGAAATAAAATAATCACAGTTATAAATAATTTAAAGAATATATTACATTAATAATTATAATAGTTAATAAATTAATTTTAGTCATATTTATTTAAGAAGTGTGGATACTTTTAAATAATAAAAATAAACAAAAATACTTTAATTTACAGATGTAAATGTTTAAAACGACACGTCAAAAATTAACAATTCCTGGAACGCAGAAATGGTATTGTTATTTTAAAAATAACACAGAAACGTCTCAGTTAATAATTTATTTCATTACAAGATGAAAGTCACGTGTCTTTGTTTCAGTCATTACGAACGGGGAATCACTGTCATAATATCAGCCATGAGGCATAAGTTACGACATTTATCAATGTCTGAACAATTATTTCTGTGGAGCTTTGAAAAGTTAGTCACTCATTAGTAAATTTTCACTAAGAATAGTTAGTTTCTATCATTATAAAGTTCTAGTTTCTGCATCCAGGTTAAGGATTTATGACGTCATTATACATATAGTTAAGGGATTCGAAAAACATCCGAATTTTATTTTGCAATAAATTTATTTATTTTAGGTAAATAGAAGTCGTGTGTTACCGAATAATTATTCTGGATGAAAGTTAAGTCAACTTAACCATTTTGTATATTCGCCGGTACAGATTAAGAAACCGACAGAGATTAATATTTTTTATAGTTTTCTACGAAATGATACAGCGCTAATAACCATATCCTATATACCATACCTATAATGAGTATAAAATTATGAAAGACGGATTATTCAATTTCAATTTATTTTTAACAGATAAAAACATATTGAAGTACAAAAATCGATTATAAGGAAAATTACCATTAGCAGACTTTAATTTTCCTCTACTGGTTTTAATCATTTTGACAGTCTTTCTATAAGGACAAATTTTAGAAACGGCTGAATCGATTTTAAGAGAATTTTTACAAAGAAAGTTTTTTTACAAAAAAAAAAATACTATATCGTAGTAAAATATTTTTGACAAAATGCAAGAGTCTTTTTCGAAAATGCATGAATGTATGTTGCTTAAGAAGGCAACTATTTATGTAAAAAATATTAAATTAAATTTAAACCTGATTATTATAAACACCGTCTGGAGCATTATTGTACCTACATTAAATAATAATAAGCCTGCTGACAACTTAGTCTTGCTAATTACATAATATACAAATTTTATCATATGCAACATTGTTGATAGTTTGACTATAACTTGGGCCATTACTTGTTCAATGACTATGACTTTTAACTTGGACGTTTGAGCATAGTACCAACGTCCATTAGTTTGTAGGTCAATGCTCCCAAATCATAAATGGGTTAAAAATACAAAGACTTGTAAAATGCGAAGACAGATTACAAAGTACAACTAATAGGCCGTCTCACTTGTCCCTTTCTCTATTACCGTGTGCTAAAATCCACATCTCCACCGGCTTTTGTCTAAAAATAAAGGTCTACATTGATTGATGTCTAGCTTCATGCTTGCTTGTTTTTGACAACTGGCCGTCAAGAAAAAGGAGTGTAAACCGACATGCGCACGTTGTGTCAATTTTTTTACTCCTCTTTGGAATCCAACACCAGAAGATGTGCCGGTCACATGATCTAATGAAGTTGAGACGTTTTTTGTTCGAGCAGGAAATTCACCGTCACAGTAGAAATAACACCCAAAGATAATCGGTTCGGTACGACACGTGTGCTCCTTCTCTTCAAAACAGTGTCAGTTTTTTTTACTCAGGAATTCTAATTTAATCTATGAACATTGCTTACCGCTTATATATAGATACGCGAAGACCCACACACTCTAACGATTTTTATAGAATTAATCTACGACGAGAAGATATTTTTGTGCACTGACAAATACAAAATTTGTGGAGATGAACGAGTCTTTTGGCATATACTTAGTAGTATTACCCGACAGAAATATTTATAGCTAATATTTCAGTTGTTAAAGCGACAAAACCGGTTTGTATCTAAACTATTTTGTTTGACTAAAACGTTATTGATCACAAAGAGACAGCTTAAAATCTCCAGCGGAAAACAGTTTCAGTTCTTTTATCGGATTCCGTCGCAGAGTAAACACTGTTAAGGGTTCAGCAATTGGATAGATGATTCTGTGAAGCCCGAGGTGGCGAAGGGTAGGGGGAGCGCCGTGGGCAGGGAGCCTTTCGCACCACCACCGGAGATTGCGTCCCAGCCTCCTGCGCAAGCCGCCTAACTCAATCATCTGCGTGAAAATATCGAATAAAACTTGCTCCCGGCGACACTTTTAACTGAACACGAGATTCGCCGTTCCGCATCGCGCTGTAGTTTCGTTTGCAGACGGGAATAAAAATGTAACTTTAGTTTGCATGTGAACTAGATAAAAGTTTTTGTTTCTGGTACGATCGGGTGGAGATGGACGATAGATATTCTCATGACATAAGTCACTCGCAACAAGTAATGAGAAGTACCATAAGTTCCCAGTACATGATAGATAGAACATTTTTTATTAGCACTTGTTAGGATAGCTCTAGAATATCTTGATAGGTAAACCGTCATGACCATTTAATTAAATGAATTTAAACAATAAGCCATTGGCTGACTTGTGTAATATCAATACATGTCATATAATAATATATAAAAAATCGTCAATATTTTCACATTTCATCTATAAAACAATGCAATTCCAATTTAGTAGAGTTGGGGTTCAGATGGGAATTTACTGTTTTTCGATCACATCAAGGGCTTAGTTTCCGCATTCGCGATAAACAAGTTATTGCCGTTAGGGTGAAGTGTCTTCCACTCGCCCGTGTAATTAATAAACGGATTGAGATGAAATCAAATGTATTGTAAGGGGGGTTACACAAAATATGTATTTTTTTATATTGCTGATGTTGGCCCCGAATATCATTATTTCTTTTCATCCTGAAGATAGAAGGTAAATACAGAATTAATTGCATGAGAAGACAGGTTTCTTCTTGCGTAGTGATTACTTGGTTACGTATACGCATAGTTAGGTGCGGTGATTAGGTCAAATTTTAAAGGAAGCCCGTATCTAGATTATTTTATAGTATGTATTTTATATTAAATGTATCACTCATAAGTGATCTCAGATGTAGTCTAAGATAGTATTGATCTTAGGTTAGTTGGATAACGCGTAATACTGACCTCAGATAAGACTCCGGTCCTATCTTAGGTCAGTTGCACATGTCGGGTGGAATGCATTTACTGCGGTCGTTGAAAAGTAAACGGTATATTACCGTTATTCGCCATAAAGATGTTTAAACACCAGTTCTCTAAAAAGAATGGATAAAATACGCTGAAAATTTTATAAATAATAATACTTAAAGGCTGTCAGCATATATGCACGAAAAAACCGAATGAATGCGAACCGTGTACTATACAAACGTATACTCCCTTTGATACGTGTCACTCACTTTTCCTTCTATATTCGAAAGCACGCATGAGCGCACATGCCCTCGGTTACCAAGTGAATTCACTGTAGCCCCGAAAGTCCTGCGATTTTATTATAGACGTATACATTTAGCAAGTAATCAACCAAGGTGTAGAAATATTTACGACGAAATTGCAGTTCCACTTGCTTCGAGTTTACGATTGATACTATGTAGAGGGTAAGGAAGTCCGCTGTGCACTGGTCTCGTTTTCTCCGATTTACACACACATATTATTGTCGAGGACGTGTCAAATGTCTCGTTGCGGCCGCAATAGAATGCACTGCGTTGAAAGCGACCGGACCTGTTTGCTTATCTCACTATTTTTATACCAAAGGCAACCATACTGACTGCGTCTAAGGATGTATTTCCCTTGTAGGAATCACTTCTGGATATATATAATAGCAACCGATCATTTGTTTCTCTAAGCACTTCGCTGTAGTGTGTGACTTCTTCAAAGTATCATATGTTGGCCGTTCAATAATTTGAGTCTCACGACTCAGCGTCAATGGTCTATTAAAGAGGGCTGACAAGATAAACAACCTACTAAAATAAATATAACAGGACCATCGTCACTCACAAATATTTTTTCTAGTTTTATTTAGTTGTGTGATAAATATATTATCACGTTAGTGCGGGGAAAGTAAGGCGTCATGATCTTCCGTTTAGCGTACAATGACAAAAATGTATGTTTTCGTATTAGTATAATTACATCTACTATTAAGTTCATAAGTATCTGCGACTACTTACATAGTTAAACTGTATTTTACCAATGTACTAATAAAATAAAGAAATAGGAAGTCTAATCATGGAATATTTGGGATCCTTCAGTAGCGGCAACTGGAGATCAAAATGTAATAGAATAAATGATACTTACATTATTATTATTCTAATGAGGTTTAGATTCTACTCAGTGATTGCGAATGTCTGCAGGGTCGTTTAAATTAACGCAATTAACATGGAAAAGTGCCCAGAGTGGCCCATTGCCGACCAAACGATTTGTTCTGGTTAGGCTGTTATTAGTAGTATTAGTGGTTTAAATTTGTCCCTTCGGCCCAAAAGGTCGGTAGGAATGTTTGGAGAAAAGTTAGTAGTCTGCGAAGCGTTATTTTATGTAAACTAGAGAACGAGTTTAGAAATTATTAGCGACAAAAACAGCGGGTTACTATTTCAACTGGAATTAAATAGGACTGAACCACAGTACAAATATGTACAGTTCATATTTCTACTGTGACTGAACTGAGCATAATATCAAACAATAACTATAACTACGTATATAATTAGTGTTGTATAACTAGAATTGATAGTTTAGTGGTGAAAAATTCGGTATCCGCTCTGAATGTCTAGGGTTCGAATGTCAAGCATGCAGTATGAGTTTTTAACATATTATGAATTAATTATGAGGTGAAGAAAAAATCACGTGTAACTAAGAGTTCACTATGTTTTAAAGTGTGTAAAATTTATCAATCAGCACCTGTACCAGCGTAGTCAAGTCTGTCATCACCTTAAAATTGGAAATGCTGGACGGCTTTCAAAAACTCGGATATTAGGGCGATGTCGAGATTCCCGAATATACCATAAGAGAGCTTTACTAGAAAAAACTCTTTGATGTTCATTTTTCACAAGCTTTTTTATCTTGCCTTGTAAATTCTTATGTATGTGAGGGTCAAATCTTAAGACCAATTCAGTTGAAATTTTGCAAACACAAATGATTTGACTGTCAATGCATTATTACATTAGTAATTTTCTTGTAAATTCAATGTGGCGCTTTTCACGTATCTACACAATATAACATTACTTTCTGAAAACTTTTTTAAATATAAATTAATTTGTTATAATGTTCGTTTGTTTATTTAGTAATATTTTTAAAGTGCTCATGCAGGCATAGAAAAAAAAATCTTATATAGGATATTCGGCCAGATGCAATGCAATGTGGTTTGAGAACTTTTACGAAAGATGCTACTAATTTAATGGTCATTTTATATAAAGTTCTGTACATGACAGACATGACATGACATAACACATATTCAAAATGTTATATAGCCTACAGACTCTTTATCCAGAATAAATCCAGGGAATATGGAATAAATGACAGATCTAAAAGTTATGGACTAAGGCTGAAATCCTTGTTATTATGAGACGAGATGCAAGTTCTGAAGTGGAACTGTATTAAATAGTTAAGTTTAATAATGATAATGATTATTTTTTTAATAAAAAATATGATATGAGCATACGATGTAAATTAAAGGTCCATTGCATCTTCTGCAAGGACTTTTACGTCTAATTCTTAGAACTTTTATTTTACTTTGGTTCACAACTTGCGGAAAATACCTGCCTGAAACTTTGATTCTTCCATCTTGAATAGTTTCTAGAAACTTACGTCCCTATTTGATTCCAGCATGTTGAATTTCAGACATTTTAGGAATGAACATGCGAATCAGCTGATAACTTTAAAACAGAACATCTGTCCTAAGTAATTTTGATCGCAATGCATAGCTGTCTTTCAAAGTTTTTAATAAGATTAAACTAGCAAACAAGCACCTCACGCTAAGTGATCACTGTCACCTATGGAGATCTTTAACTAACTTTGCATGGAACAGTGCGTTACCACTCCTGAGGATTAGATTGGTCACCTTATACTCGTATGTATGTCAGCCGGCATGTAAAATTCCATACCCTTACCTTCCATACATAAGAACACTAGAAGTAAGTGTGGTGATGGTACCTTCCCAGTTGAAATAAACCTTCTTGATTTAGCACCCTTTAGATTATGTATAAACGTATCTAAATTAAGCTTACCACACCAAATCTTTGTAATCATAATTTTAGGTAATAAAAATGTGGCAAGGAAACATGCAAAGTCTAATTCTCAAGAGATACAGTTGCAATTTAGTTATCCGGAGTATATATTATCGACTTCATGTATAAATTTATGTATGACTCAAGTATTAATTGGGGTATACTACATAGGTTCATGGTCCAGTGACCACTTAACATGAAATAGGCTGAAAGCTCCATACTGCTTACATTAAAAAAGTTTGGCCAATGTTTCTGTGAAAAAACCTACGTAGTAAAGTTGTCTTTGTCCCATACAATGTGTGTACGCTACACAACATGTAAAAACATTCATTAACTTTTATTTGTTTCAAAGGAAATGAAGTGAGTGCGCTTCGTCCTTATTTTTTAATTACTAGTTGTACCGTTTCCTGTTGACTAACCAATTGTGTACTTTTTCCACGGGACGCCAATTAGAACATTGCGTGTTGAATTGTAGTACGGTATGTAACTAATTACACTATCAGCACTGAATTGTTACTGTTAGCGACTATTAGGTTGTTAAATGCAACGTGTTTGTATTCGCTTTTTTTGTTTGTCGTCGCGTTTTAGGCTATAAAGTCGAACTCAATAGAGTCGTGATAGACAGACATCTTGTCATAAGTTTGTCAACTTCACGCGCTATTTGGGGGCAGAAACTGCGTACTAAAAGAATTAGAGTGCCAATAACACCAATACTATTAGTATGTGTTATTACATGGGAACCACATGACTGACTTTATGATGTACAGGGTGGATCACGTCACAACAACTGATAAATAGATAATTATTGTTATGATTTTGAAAGCGACGTCCAAAATTTTACACGAATATTTTCTAAATCGAACACTTTTATTATATTATTGAAACAATGAATGCGAATGTTAAAAGTTGAAATACATTAAATAATAACTTATTAAGATAATAGGAACAGGTTGGTAAAATTACATATTCGTCTTAATTCACAGGTTATTATAATCAAGTAGCACTTTGAGAGATAAATAAAATAAATGTATATATTGTAATAAATAAATATGTGTATTTTTTTTGTGTTGACGACCCGCATGGCGGAGCGGCCACCATACCGGTCTGACGCGCAAAGGGTCCCGGGTTCGATCGCCGGCCAGGCAGATATCTAAATGATCAATTTTCCATGGCACCCACGACACAGGGAATCCTGGTGTGGGGCTGTGAGAGTAGAAAGTGTTGTTGTGTTTGGTGTTTTGCGTAATATTTTTCAATTTTAATATACGTTTATATTGAACCCAACACAGCTGGCGCTTGTCCCAGGTTTGCTCCCGAAATTGGGGGATTAGGTAACGTGTCCCACAGCGGCAATACCCTGTAATAAGTGTAATACCTATTTTGTGTGTTCAAGTGTTTGTTTAGGACTGTTACATCTCGTTATTTCGATTTCAAGTACACACGATTTTGGTTTCCCCGTAAGCAGCGTTTTTGATATAATAATATCTTCTAATATTTATGATAAGACTTTACTGTGTTAGTTATGTGTCGGAGCGGTCACCATGTTGGCCTTATTATGCGATAGTTTTGGGTTCGCTGCCCGACCTAGCAATCCAATTTTCATTTAGGACTTTGCATTTTTACACATTTCTACAGTGCGAAAAGCTATTCTATTCTGGTGATGATATTTATGCTATATGAAAGTATAGACGAATTAAAAAAAATGATTTTGCTTCTGCATTAACATCTGAAAGTTATAAAATAGCTACTTCGGTAGGTACTTACAGTGATGTTATTAAATTCTATGTAAAATAATTGAAAATTAGACGAGCTTACCTGTAAGCGAAGTCTGATTATAATTTTATGAATGGTGATCTGAAATATAATTGAGAATTACAATGTAGTATCCTTCTTCCCACTCGTCGGCATCGCGATTGTTTAGCCTTTAAAAACAAAAAAAGTTTAAAGACCACTGACACTGCGTATGACAGTGCCACTATATTGACAGCTACCTCACTTAATTTAGAGTCTATCATTTCCAACTTAGTCTCCTTGATAATATGCATGCTGTCTATATGTAGGAGACTCTTTTGTTCTTATTGTTGCAGTATGGGTTTTGATTTTGGGAGGGTGGGTAATTATATTTCAGATCACCATTCATAAAATTATAATCAGACTTCGCTTACAGGTAAGCTCGTCTAATTTTCAATTTTATTTCATGGTGATCTGAAATATAATTGAGAATTACAATGTAGATGTTTAGAGACAACTGCAACAATGGGACATGTAATTAAATTAAAGATTTATTACCATACATATATATTATTATATGGATTTAATTACATTGCTGAATATTTATTTGTTCTGCATCATATGGATGAGATGTTGTGAAATCCATAGTGCTTAATGAGATTTATTCTCAATAATAAAATATATATATATATATATATATGTTTTATAAGAATATCTAGGTATACACACTAGGCATAAAAGACCCAAAGAAGATATCATATTAATGGCTGGCCATTCACATGATATAATAATATTGTTATTACTTTTATATCATTAATGTGTCACATATTACCATGGTGGACATTATTTACCCTTAGCCTAAGCTTCATTATGAAATGAGAACAATTTCAGTTTTAGTGTAACTAACATAGACATTATGAAGACTTAAGTGCAATAGCAATTCTCATATTATGCTTGTCTTTATTCCAGGATTAATGGACTGCTGTGTTATTTTTTGACCTGATGACTGGTGTATAAATGTATGATGCATGTTTCTATATAAACCTGGTGTTGCTAAAGGAAATGTTTAAGCAACAATATAAGTAGTATGTTAATATTTGATTGCTTTTTGTAATGTTGGGAGTACCAGGCTTCTGTTGTAGAGCATTACATAGGCACCAATAATCTTTAGTCAATTTTTTCATGATGATCAGCCTCATATTTTAAGCTGTTTTACTGTACATGTAAAAGTGAAAAATATGTGCAGATATTTAATAATTACCCATATGTTTGTGGATTGAACTTCCAAACCTTTAATTATTACTGTATTTATTCCTATTGAGTCACTGAAACATAAGTGTAACGAAATCCAAAATGTTAATTTTGTATAAATTCTCACATTTGTACATAAAGTTCACTCTTGACATTCACATATTTGCATTTATGTCACATATGCCATATAAATAAGTAATACTTAACAAGGTTTTTGAACTATTTACAAGTATGGACATTTATTATTTAGCACATTTGTATTGTTATAGTATTGCAGGTATTGTTATAGTACCTGGCCTTAGAATAAATCATAAAGGTATTTGTGTCAAAAGACAACTCCAGACTTCTGGATTGATTATCACTGTAAACCAGTGTATTAAATAGATAATTTAAAAACTTCAATTCAAGTTACATCTATATATAATAGAGTTATATATGTTATGTAAGCTCAATGACTTTAAGTAGGTACTCTGTACCAGTAGTTAAGTGGTGCATTATAGTTCTGATTGTACTCCTTGATACAAATCTCCTTAGAGTTATACCTTAATAATACGAGTATTTCCTGAAATCCGCAATATCTTGAAATACACCTAATCTGGATGTTAGGATATTCATATACCTAGCCCACAAGATATCAAATCAAACAGCTTTATATAGCTGGTAACTGATTAAATTTTACTATACATAATTTGTATATATGTGAGTAAGAGGTACTACAATATAACCCATGTAATATTGTTTACTTTGAGCCATGTATAGGTACCTGTTATTTGCTTATAAAACAGCTGAAATTGAGTAGGAACTATAGAGTATCCATAACAAATCAATGAACTCTGCTCAATTGTGTTGAGGTATTAACACAGAATGCTACTATCAAAGCTAGGACTTCAGACGCTGGTTCCAATATATGAGATACTTATAGTATTCTTTCTTCATGTGACTAAAAATATATTGGACAGATATGTGTCAGTATCAATAAGCCGGAGTCTTTTTTGCTTAATCATTGTCCTCCTGAGGTGGTTCTTTGAGAGAGCATGCCTTCTGTTCTATTTCAGGTTAACATGAAACAGTTGTCATGTATATACACCAGTGTGTATGTGATAATGTGAGGAGCACATCTATTACCATTTGAGATCGAGCATTGGATTAACTAGTATACAAAGATAATTTTGTCATCAATGTTGTAAGATTTTTATCTTAACGCCATATATTAAATTTTAATATCATATAACACAATTGATTTGTGTGGAACGACCAATCTCAACCAATTTCAAATTGGCAACGGGGTGCTGCATAAAACATTTATGTCACAAATGTCTATTTTAGACATTGTTTTCTGATAAGATAGTTAGTCTTCTATCATTTGTAATGCAGCTAAGTGAGTTTCAATGTCTTCAGTATGATTCCGTTACATGAGCTCATAAGCATCATGCTGTGCGGTGAATCCTGATAAGATTCTTATATGCACGGGGTTATATTTGTTATGGGTTAGCGCACCAGCAATGTGATGATTCCTATTTTCTGTTCTCCACCATGTATTGCACATATTTTTATCGTGTGTATTGTGGTGGAGCATAAATTACCTATTATGACCTTTATAGGTAGCACTAGTTAAAGTGTTATTCTGAGAAGAGCATCAAAATGTACCAGGTTGATTTCCTCAGTTCTCATTGGAATATGTTATTCATCCAGATGCTTCACACATACCTCCCAATTTTAGAGAACTCTGATGATATTATTGTATTCACTCGTTGTCCCAGTATGTTGACATAATATTTTCCATTTCTGTTAGGACACTGTTTTGTCATAAAGTTACAAATATGTTTTGCTATTTGCAATAACTCCATGAATGATTCCTGAAATTATAGCTGGTTCTGAAAATTATTTTGTCAGAGTTGGTATAACAGGGTTGGCATAACCTTGTGTTGTAGCAGCTCTAGCTTGGTGCTTATAAATCATTCATGCTTTATACTGTGTATTGTTAGTGCAATAGCTAGTGATGGAAGCATTCAAGCCATTTGCCACATATAAGTATTAGCGCAGGTATCTCGTACTCGATGGCGAATGAGTGAAATGTTTAGTGTCAACAAAGTAACACTTGGAGTATCTCGTACTCGACGGTTCTGATGCTTTGTATATTCGACCACTTGCCACATAGAAATGTTAGCGCGAGTATCTCGTACTCAATGGCGAATGAGTGAACCGTTTAGTGTCAACAAAGTAACACTAGGAGTATCTCGTACTCGACGGTTGTGACTCTTTGAATATTTGAACATTTGCCACATATAAATGTTAGGGCCAGCATCTCGTGCTTAATGGTGAACATGGGAAACATTTAGTGTCGACAAAGCGACGCAACGAGTATCTCGTACTCAATGGCTCGGGTGCATTTTATATTTGGACCATTAATTGCTAAATTATATGCATAAAAATGCAAGCATCTTACGGTTAATGGCGAATATGAGCACCGTTTGGTGTCTGTAATGTGCAACAGCGAGATTGGCGTGCATGAATAGTTTTGAAGTTGTAGATACGAGAAAGTTTTTCGAACAATATAGTTTCTTTCTGAGAATATGTTAGTTATTTAGGCATTTTTATAGTCGTGCACATATACTGTAAAAGGTGAATAATGCATTATTTTCTTACATACCTGGTAAGTAATTTGTACATAACCTCTGAACCGGTGATCCAATCCGAAGAATTGCTTCGTAAATCCCTGCTACTGCGACTACAACTACGCAGACGTGATTCTTCATTCCTAGTTTCCATTTTCTTCATTTTTTCACTAGCTTTGCTTCACTATACACGTTTAACAAAACTTTGAAAAAATAGTATCACGATGCCTTGGAAGCGCGAAAAAGAAGTGAGGTAGCTGTCAATATAGTGTCACTGTCATACGCAGTGTCAGTGGTCTTTAAACTTTTTTTGTTTTTAAAGGCTAAACAATCGCGATGCCGACGAGTGGGAAGAAGGATACTACATTGTAATTCTCAATTATATTTCAGATCACCATGAAATAAAATCTTGTTTACTGCAATTAGCCTCCCGCAGCTTTGCGATATCGTTACGTCTCAATTTCCTACTCGAATTATGTTTTGTTATTACAATTTGTAACCATTGAAGAGATTGGCGACATTGCGATTGATATCTCATAAGGATACAATTAGTTACCTATTTTGTAAGCAAGGTGGTCGATATCGACATTGGTAGGGTAGGTATAATTTTAATTTTATGAATAATTGTTAGTTTACTTGAATTTGTCGTCGTCGTCAACGAATTACAATCCCACTACTGGGCACGGATTTCCTTATGTATTGGATATAATTAATTTCCAATTAAAATTGATGGTCTGACATATTGCGAACGCTTTGCACTTTTTCAGTTCTTGTGGGTAGAAGTAAAATTCATACAAAGTTTTTAACTCGTTATTATGACCAGTCCTCGTAAGGCGTTCGGAGAGTTTATAGGAACGTTTCGTATTCGCCCTATCGCCACCTTTTCTCGTGGTATTCTCATGCTACCATGAGTGTCTTGTGAAGTGCATTGTGTAGTGTCTAGTTGGTTGAGTAAGTTGAGTTGGTGACAGCATAGTCTGCAGATCGACTTGGAAAGCAAGGTGGTGGCTTTATCTACTTGTATGCTGGAACAAGGATCGAGTTGTTCTTCTTACCATTCTATAAATAATATGGTTCAATATATCAATAGGCAGGTGTACAAGACATGGGCGTAACATAGCATATGATATATCCATATATATATATACTACACGCCTTCAAATTACAGCTTGTGCTTGCACTGCGTTTGATAAGGAAGAAATGCGTGTAGTGACCTTAATTTTTCTCGTTCTAGGGGTCTGAGGTTCAAATCTCAGGCTAGTACTAGTACTTCTTAATGTCTTTCGTAAACGAGTTAATGAGTATTTTTAAAATTAGAAATGCAGTTTATTAAGTAGATATGTCGCTATTCTTTGAGACGCAGCATAATTTGATATTCACAGGGTTTCAGGTTCGTTCCCTGACCAGTAAGAAATTTAAACGATAAATGTACGGTGCCGTTTTACGTCTAGCTACTGTCTTTGTGTGTATGTATATAACTCACAAGGAAACCTATTATATGTGTAAGAAACAATCTTACACATAAAATAGGTTAACTCGTAGAAGGCGTCATTTTATTAAAGGTTATTGATAAAAATACTACGAGTACGTTACTCAACACTTCGTTTTCATTTTCCCCATCAAACGATCATACTCGTTAAAAAATCTAAAATTATAATTCAAATACTCCCCAGCGATTCTAAATCCCTAAGGGAAGTTAGTTGCCATTATATTACAGTATCTCGCTTCGATCCAGCTAAATGGACCGTTATCACCGCCAGACGGTGGGGAGAGACTGTTGACAGGAACTAGGGGCAGACGAATATATCTACCCTTCATCTTATTCATTTTGCTGTGTTCATACCTTTTATGGCCACTATAGTGTCTACTCGCGATTTATTTAATGTGCAGGCGTTTTGTCTTATTTTTACGTAGAATAAATAGATAACGGTTCCTACACGTATAGCCCTACTCTAGATTTTTTCATTGTGTCTTTGATACACTCAAAGATAAATACAGATACATTCAGACCGTTAAACAAAATGTAAAAGGTATTTGTCGGTCCAGAATCGAACCCAGATTCCTTTGCGTGATACGAGTACATCGGCATGGTGACCGCATATTATTTAATCTTATTAACATATCAGTCCTTGATTTTTTATAAAACAGGAATTAGTACGGTGGTGGTGCCGCCTATTTTAAAGGGTTTACCTTTATATAAGTCCACGAACATTTATACAGAAAACAATATACCTACATGTACATTGTACATGACAGACGGGCACAGTTACCTCTTCGCCAACTGTTCTTCAAATAATTACACTGAATGCAATACGAACTTTCAATCATATCGCAGATATTGCTAGAGTATTTGCATCGCGTATTCGCGTATTAGATTAGTCGCTTTCAGTGATTGCAAATCTCTTACGCTCCATGTAACACGCCTGAGCGTGTTTAGTTGCATATTAAACTTGATAAAATATCCAATTTTATATGAAAGTAATATAGGTTAATAGTGGAACCGCTCCTGGGATTGATATCCGGTTCTTCTTGGAGATGTATAGCCACTAAAAATAATAACAATATATATATCATCTTATACAAAGCCTTTTCCACCTCTCGTCAGTTCCATCTCAGTTCTGTATCAAGATCAATAGTCTTTTCAATATTAAAATAACTAAGAAATTACTCATAAGTAAAAGCTACATATTTTGTTTAATATAATAAATATATTTACATATAGATATCATTCAAAAGATAACATTTACGCATTTTCACTTCGTTATTTACTCATAGATATTTTTGAAATGTAAATCATGCTTTATTATATTTACCAGTACGCAACGGCAATTTAACATTAAAGTTGTACAAACATTCGTACCATCATTAAAGCAACGGATATATCCACTATATAAATGCGAACAGATTAATCAAACAGCGACCTCGTCAGCGCCACGCAGGAACATGGAAACGTTAATGAAATACTCCGTTTGACTTTACGAAATTGACTCCTAGAAACTGGATTTCTGTACAAAGTTCAAACTGTCCCCGAGTTCCCCGACTGAGGAAAATTAACGCTGAATCGTGTTACGCAAACAACACGGACTGCAATTATTCCGCAACGAAAGTCAATATCAGAAATACGCCACCTCTTACTACATTGCCAATTCTTTAACGTTAATTAATTAAGACTACCTCATATGATTTTACATGATTGTAGAATTTCTTGCGTATGTTAAGTAGATTTGAAAATAATAATTACCCGCTAAAATGCATTACAACTCTTGCGAACGGGGTTAGCATGTTCAAATCTAGGTGACTTACGTCCGTTAATAATAATCAATCCATTAAATTTTACCGACCAAAGATCGGTATTTCAAAATGTCTAGTGGAAAGTAATTATGAAATATCGAGCATTACTAACGTTAGTAATTAAATCATTTCGTTGATTTACAAATATTTCTGTCATTATTCAATCTATGGATATATCCACTATATACATGCGAACAGATTAATTAATCTGTGACATCGTCAGCGCCACGAAGGAACATGGAAACATTAATGAAATACTCCGTTTGATTTTACGAAATTGACTCCTAGAAACTGGATTTCTGTACAAAGTTCAAACTGTCCCCGAGTTCCCCGACTAAGGAAAATTAACGCTGAATCGTGTTACGCAAACAACACTGACTGCAATTATTCCGCAACGAAAGTCAATATCAAAAATACATTACCTATTATGGAATTGTTAATTCATTGACGTTAATAAAAAAGACAATCTCAAATGAACTACCAAATAGTTTTGAAATACAAGTAAGTCGAACAGATTTCAAAATAATGCCCCTTAAATTGTGCGGCTATCCTCGAAAATTAACGCATTATTAGATAATGAATATTAATCAATCTATCCAATTATTTCGAGCCAAAGACCGAAATTTCCCAACGTCTCATATCGCCCCTTATTAATAAATAAATCAATATATTTATATACGTTTTGCCTATCAAAGATTAACATGATAATAAAATATGCGCACTTTACGTAGATTTGAAAATCATAATTCCTCAAAATGCACTACAACCCTTGAGAACGGAGATGACATGTTTTAAATACAGGTGAATCGGTAATTAAATACTCAAATTGATGATAGAACCTTACGAAATTGACTCCTAGAAACTGGATTTCTGTACAAAGTTCAAACTGTCCCCGACTGAGGAAAATTAACTCTTAATCGTGTTACGCAAACAACCCGGACTGCAATTATTCCGCAACGAAAGTCAACATTAAAAATACATTACTAGGTATTGTGTATGCACATGCACACTCGTGCCTTAGTTAGCTATCATAGTACAGTATTACTTCCACGCTTTTGGCGTGCAAATCCCTCACTTTACATATGGGTAAATATTACTTTTTATTGTAATTGGACAAAATCTACGGCTCAGAAATTGTCATCGTGTCTTAAAGTATATGATTGCATTTGCATTTTTCAACTCTGTTTTTCATTCTGATCTTTTATCAATTAGAGAGGAGACTTAGCACCGGTATTATTAAGTGTATTTTGAATTGCTGAAAATGTCATGTCGTGAATCTTGTGACTGATTCCACTTTCTGGGATTTACGGCAAACCGTCGAAGTTTCACGTTTACTTACGTCCATGATTACAAAATTATAATAGCTTAATCTCAATAAAATCGATTCGACCGCAAGATGATGAAGTGGGGCCACACGCTCAACCGCAAGATATCGACGTCGGCATGGGAATATCATAAACTGCGATTAAAACCTTGTCGTCGCTCGGTTTTACGACTAGTCCGTGTACTCGGTGTCGGCAGGCGATTTATTGCAAACGGTAGAGGTTTGCCCGTGCAAGAGTAGCTCGTGATGGCTCTATGCTGTTATACAACCATCGAGGGGTGTATATTTACTTATATTGTATTTTTTCGACAATCTGACTGATGTTAAGTATGAAGTGGTCCCTTAAAACTTTTTAGTAGCTTCGCCTGTTTGTGCTTTTTTCACAAATTAAAATTACTAGTAATACGTTTTTGAATCATTTGAAAGACAAAAAAATATAGGTATTTTTATTATTATATTTAAATTATTATATTATATTTAAATTATTTTTTTAAAGCACGACCTTCTGGGTTGTATTTAATTCTATGTGATTAGTCGTTCCTTTGCTTTTGTTTTTGATATGATATGTCTTTCGCGGACACAAGCTATCGCGCGCCGCCTATAGCTGGCGTAAGAATTAGTACCTTTCCGTGGTTCGCTGGGTGCAACAATGAAATACCTTACACAGGCACATTACCCTGCCAGATACCGCTATTGTTAATATATTAGCTCGTAAATTGTCCTCACAATCAGTCATACAGCTGCGTTACGTCGCTACATAATTTTCTTTGCGTTTTCATGGGTAACATAAAATACCGTTTTTCATAATGTTACTTGGTTACCTCGACCTCGTATTATACATTACCATAATACAGATTTCTATTAGCTTTACTGTAAATAAAATTGCCGTTATATTAAGATATAACCTCTAAGCGATAGTTTGTTTTGAATAATCTAATAACAAAGATGTAAGAGTTAAATAAGACGTTTAATCGTGTGGGTGATAAAAATATTTAGTTGCGAGTAAACAGTGAATTGTTTGAATAATAAGTAATACGAGTATGAATAATAGGTAATAGTTAATTATTATATTAATATGCAATCGATTATAATTACTACGACTAGAAGTAATGGAAATTTTAGATTAATTAGAATTCATTGGAATTTAAATAATTACATGCAGACTGGGAATTGGTTACTGCTAACGATGGAATCATCAACTATTATTTACAACAACTAGGAGAATTAATATAATTGAAAGCATATTATTCAGGGGGGCTACAGATACACTGACACCATAAACTAAGGAGGACTCCCTGTTTAAATGCTTTTGCCTAACGTTTAAATCGAAAATACCTTCTTAACTTTCGTTATAAGGCAGTAATGTAGGTGTGATGGGTGTGCATCTAGACCTACTACAAAGAAATCTACTACTTTAAGCTTTTTTTCAGTATTAAACACCTCAGTTATACCAAGACTTGCTTATTTATTAGATTAGAAAATTGTCAGTTTATTTTATACCGTAATATGTACGTGGTTCAACTAAGTGTTTAAGTTAACGTAGTCAGTGGTCCGTAATTCACGTTATTTGTGACATGTTGATAGTCGTATAAAGATTACAGTCATTATATCTATTATGGTCGTATTACACTTAACTTTTCAGCCACTACAATTACGTTTACTACAAATTGTTATCGTTTTCAGAAAATAACTGCTTATAAACATTACTTTGAACAGTAATTGTACACTATATTTATGGGTAACTGTTCATAAGAATAGTTTTAGTTAGTTTTGGTTGCTTTTATTAGGCTTTTTATGGCGTTCAAAAAACTCTTTATAAATTAATGATACTTATATGATATTGTAACAAGTAAACTACCTGAACGATTATACAGGTGATTCTGATATTTTATTACTGTAACAAAAAGTTAGTGCTACAAAGTTGAATAATTTAAGAGGCTAACTTTTCACCTGGAGTATAGTTTTTATGTTAATTAACTCCGAGTATGTGACTTTACTATATTCTCTAAATATCAATATCTACTTAGTACTATGGCGTCTACCAATTCGTATTGGACAATGGCCTATTCTCCTCTCCCTCTTGAAAGACACTCTTGCCCAGCATTCGCACAATAATGAGTTAACGTTGATAGTTTTATGGCGTCCTTTACTCCGATAGTTTACAACGCATGGTGGTCGGCATTGATTTCAGTTTTACTAAGGCTTGTATAAATAAACAGTAGCATTACCATGAGTTGGCATAGAAACGCCACTATAGAAATTGTAAATAGAAAACTATTGTCATTTTGCTAGTGAATAACGTAACTACTATCGTTACGGTATTTCTTGACAACGTCTGTCAAATTAATGACTCATTGGACCGAATTTGTATGGCAATAGATCATAATGACATTCGCTAGCGATTTGATTTCGATAGGTATTTTACGTATCGAGTTACGCCACTACGGATTTTAGTTCTACGAGTAACCACCAGAGGCGCTGTACAATTTTTCATACATTTATTTTACGCAGTCGCTAGCGAGTAATACTTTTGTAAACTCATGGTAGTGCTACAGGTGCTGTAAATATCTATACCTATTTCTAGGTAGTACAATACTCTATTATCTAATTGTGACGATAGCGTATTTCCTACCTATTCTGCCTTAATTTGGTTGAAGAACGGATCTATAATTGGTATAAAGGATGTTAAAGTTGGCCATAATCGACCTAATTAATATGACCGTTTCTTACTACTCTTATACTAATGAAGACTTGTAGATACTCGTAGGAACAGGGATATAGTTACAGTAAATGCGTCATAGTTTATAGCCGGGTATCAATTCTAACACACTACCACACTAAATACTGCGGCCGTACCCGAACGTACGCTGTACCGAACTTTGCAAAGGCAACGTATTTTTCTAAGGCCTTTTTAGCATACAGTAAAACCGATATTGAGCGTACACACGATAGACTCGTAGTTACGTTATCTATTTTTAAATGGTTGTAAAAAATAGTGTTTTATCATTACTGAACTACCTATCGTACGAAAATGTCAGAAATAAACGTGTCACAATGCAGAAAAACTACGCTAATAGAGCTCTAATTGTAATTTGCAGAAATAGATCAAAAGTCAACATTACATAGTCACTTGGATATGTAGTAAGTTTTTACTATGAATAAGTTAATTCTTTTTATAACATTGAAGTAGCAAAGGAGCATTCAGACCACCTGATGGTAAATAGTAACTCACACCCATGGATATTTAAGGTTGTCAGTTTGGTGTCAGTGTTATCAACTCTATATAGATGTTCAGGTGTTCACCGTATATGAAGGTGGTAAAACCCTTTGTGGTACGACTCCGGCGGCACAGCCGACACACCTATGTCTACCTAATAACAGTAGTGTTAGGCGCTGCTGTGTTCCGGTTTGAAGGGTGTGGTAAGGGAGACACACTTTTCCGAGACGTTCCAGCTTAGTCCCCAGGGGTAGCGGCGCATCTGTGACCGACCTCAGGTAGGAATATCTAATCCTATCTTGGGTTGATTGCAGATGTTCACGAACATTGTTGCGTTGCATTTTTAAGAATTAAAATCATTACCTTACATGTAAGTTAGCTGGTATTTGGACGATTCTCACCTTTCCACTGAAACGCAAGAACTTTTTTACGGTAGAAATAGGTTTGGTGGTAATAAGTTCGCGATAAATCCATATTGGTTCTGCAATTATAAAATGATGTCATAAAATTTTAAAATTTATTTTAAGATATTGCTATATAGTTATGCTATAAAAATCGTAAGTCTACCATCAATGTCTACAAAAATGTATAAGTTTGTCTAACAAGAATTTTGAATAGCACCAAATAAAAACAAATATATTCAGAATATGTATATTTGCGTACTATGTCAGTATTTTTAGATCAAGTTAAATGAACCACAGCCGTGGCACGACCCCATTCTTTAAGCAATACGTCTTTAAATTGCCATTTTATTTATTCGAGGGGAACTTTATATTTCGGAAATAACAAATTGCGGTGTGTCTGTTTCGTGAATTTAAAATTTAAATGTTTTCGAGAGAAACAATATCTCATATTCTATCCATTGCCCATAGATCATCTCTTTGAGGTTGATTTTTGAGGCAATGATGATAAATATTCCCTCGATCCGTCTTGCGCTGTCGCACAGGTAAATCGCTCCATAGCAGATTTTTCTGACTTTAGTCCCAGTATGAAGATGTTTACATAAGCTAAGGTCTTCCCAACAATCGATCACTGTCATCGGAATGTACCCGTTTTATTATCATCGTGGTTCGTTGACCTCCTTCCTATAATAATATTTCGTAGCTTACACATAAAAAAAGCAGCATTATACCTATTAAGTAATCTGATAACGCTTCTTATACATAACGCAACGCAAGGCAAACTTCTTATCTTGTTTGCTTTGTAACAAGTTAAGATAATGTATCCCCTTTCGGTCACGAATTCTTTTACAAGTATTTTAAGAACGTGAAGTTTTTAAAATTAAAACATCAGTGATCAGAGAGGAGTGATTTTAAAAATTCAACTACAGTTACGAGTGGTTTAAAATACCTTTATTGTGATTGGTTCCGACGACTTTAATCTCGGGAAAATATTGCGCAAGTCACTTACGTAGTACTATGCTGTTCAAAAATAGAATCTCGTTGCAACTTGAAAACATTCAATAGTCGGTTCCTGCTTCGGTTATTTTTCCTGGAATGCATGTAATAATAATTGTGAATACCAGGCGTGCAGTCACGCACAAGTTTGCTGTGATATTCTTTAAGTAAACAGAGCTTGAAGGCCTTCGACACCGTATCATGCTACCGTTGCGTTTGTCTCTTGGAGCTTGTATGCAAATAGGTTAGAGAAAATAAATTTGTTGCCAAGACAAGATATTGATTGTAACGCTGATTGAGTCATGGAGATTACGATTGATTGAGAGGGATTTTTTTATGATAGAAGTAGCTACTGATAGTCTAAAACATTTTATGTAATCACTGCCAGCCATTTATATACATATGTACAAACCTAATATATACCACTTGTCAAATGTCATTCTTGAAAACGAGGTTGGAAAATGACACGCAGACTGCAAAGTCTTACCAGTTTATAATTCTTCATAAAATTGTAGGATCATAGTGATCATACTGCAGGTAATGCAGATTGCATGCTGATAGTGTTATTCTGAATGGCACTAAAAGTTTTATAGACATGATGATGAAATTTAGAGACGAAACGATGAATTATTGAGTATTTATGGCTTCATCAGTCAGGTTATTTCGTAACGCAACGTAACGTAACGCCAAACTGAGGAAAGTTTGGCGTAGTTGTTAAAATTGCCGGTTTTCCGTTGGCAGATGGAGTCGCAACGTAAACAGCGTCACGTTGTTTATAAAGCGAGCTTCTTAAGAAACGTGAGCTCGCCACCGCTCCAGATGAGACGGCTGCGTTGAGTTACAAGTGTTGTTTATTTTCCTCCAGCTCTTTTTGAATGTTAGGCTCGTAAAGAAAATTATGCCCAGTTTGTTTCTAAGATAGTTTAAGTGTACGTGAAATGTCCAGAAATATTTTTGCATTTATAATTTCTTAAAAGATTGCAGAAATATCCGCGCGACAGTCTTACGTATTGAATAGGAAGCGGTTCCCCCAGCCTATTCATTGTCCAGCGCAGTCTGCTAGTTATTACCGAAGAAATAGGGCATCCGCACAATGTCATTGTTGAGTGGTTATTTTACAGTATCCACCTATTGTGGAATAAAAATGTTATCTTTTCATGTTTCGCAGAAAAACTCCTAATAGAAATGATAAATCATTTCGTTATAATGATATATATTTTTGGTTACTTTCTCTTTTTTTTACCTCTTTGGATTCGTAGAATAGCCATAAAATACTAGGCCATTATTTATATGAAATTAACAAGTAGGCGACTGCGATTTTGATGAATTTGTCACTCTATTGCCAAGTCACGTTTTTAGCACCTTGTTAGGTAGATTGGACTGTTGAGTTGAGGTTGAACTTAAAGAGGCAGATGGGTGACCGTTAGTGAAAAAATGTGCGCGTTTCCATACTTTGCAGGGCATCATTCCGTGGCCCATTGCCTTTGGTTAGTACTCACTCAACCTTGTTTTGAATGACTTATGGGAGTGCCATATTTCATCATAATTTATCATAATTCTGTTATTATATATTTTTTAATATAGGAGTAGTAGACGAGCATGCACTCCACGCTTATGGACATGTGAAATTAACCCCAGATAATATGCACCGCTACCTCTGAAGACTAAGCTGGAATGCCTCGAAAAAATATGTCTCCATTACTACACCCTTTAAACTAGAACACGGAGGTTCTATCACCTTCAAATTCATGGAAAGTGTTCAGTCCCAGTAGACATCGGCCTAAATTCGGTATGATTTATTTATTATGTATATCAACTAACAATACAAGAAGACTTAGGACATCACTCAGTAAGCCCAAGAGTGAGTATGTATGTGGAAGTCTGAACAAATGTGCACTCAGTGATAGTCCGCGGTAAGCCCCCGTGCTTACGCTGTCTCTAGACTTACTATCGCACATTGCACGCTTGCTGCTTATTGCAATATAGCCTGTTTCTGTGTTGTAATAATAATTATAGTGTTTTGTTTTAGAACATTCATTGTATAACGTTGAACTGCTTCATTGTATTTATATCATTGTCATCGAAACTCCATCGAACAAACTCATTGATGATCTGCATGTCAGAGTTATCACCTTACTGGCTTAAGGGTGCTTCTCCTGTTGCGCGTGTTTACGTCTGCATGCGTGTCACACCTGTATGTGTGCCTGTGTGTTTACGTGTGTGTGAATTGGACGCGAGTTTGGTTGTAAACACGAGCGATAGGATAAGCGTCAGAAAGCGCAAAACTATTTGAATTCGCCGCTCGGTTATATATGGAGCAGGGTGTTTGTGTATTTATCTTTGTATGTCCATAACACCCACAGAACGATACAGAAAAATGTCCATAAAATGTGCGAGTATAGCTGTAGAAAGCGTTAGCCCGTCCACTTTTATATTTTTGCAAGCCTTTGTGAAGTCCACAAAAAATCTAACTAGCTTTTGTGTCCGTAAAACCTTTTAATTAACTGGTAAAAGAGATCCAAATACACAAGAGACAATGAATTAAAATACAACAAAACGTATATTGTTTAAATGTCAAATACTGACGATACAAGGCTAATTCTATGGAAGCGTGCGCTTGCCGATAGCACGCGTTAAGCCTCCACGCTTACGTCTCTATGCCTGTTATCGCATACTGCACTCCCTCTGCTTATGCCAATACAGATTACATAACTGACTGTTAAGCTTCACCTTATTACTGTGTCAAATTGTGAACATTAAAATCCATGCCAGTGGTTTGAGCTTCGATTGGATGATCAGTGTTTCGCTTATAAATCACTACTTAGTATTGGAAAATTGGTAATCACAATCAAGTCATATTATGAAGCAGAGCGAAGTTGACACTTAAATGTGGATTGTAATTATTTCGTGAGATTTTAAATTTGCTCTTTAAAAACTAGCCACTATTGATTAATTACCTGAAAAGACTGCTAAATATAACAATAACACTAAAGTTAAGCACTGATGAGTGTTTCGCGTCTGAGGCACTCGGAAAAAGTTGTAGAACTCTTTATGATTCCACTGGGGAGGCATCTCCAATACCGTATGTATTGCTGCCTTAGAGCCTATTTCCTTAAATCAGTTGTTTTTTGGCGGAACGGTGTGACTGCCGGTTGTCCTGTTGTCTTATGTGTAAAGCTACCACTTTTAGTCCTAAGAAGTAGCAACGTATCAGATAGAGCACCTGTTATTTATGCTGATTATGGAGATCCATTGGTAGCAGTGTCTACTTACTATCTGGTGCACTGCAAGCTCTACTTCAATCATAAAAAAATCTTATACTTACAAAAGGTGTTGCAACTTATTTTTCAGGTCCTCATCTGTGAAAAACATTTGGATTTATGGGCAGAATTGAAGTGCATACTTTTGTACTACTACTATAAAATTATGTCCCCGGTCGAAAATAGCACATACATTGTATAAACTTTGCCATATTAACAACTTAGGTAAGCCTCTGGACAAAGGATTCTCATTTTCATTTTCCATTTTCTAAGTTTAATCCCGTACTGCAGCAGAGCAAATTTCTCAGTAGTGAAATAATTAATATTGGAGTAGCAGTAAGTTTCAATTATTTCTGCCAAGTTATTTGTTAGGTTGGTAAGCTATTGTGTTCTCTAATTATATATACATATTGTCGTCTTACAAATTTTAATCAAGATTCTAGTGGTTTACATAAATAAATTTATAAAGCGGTTGTAAATTTGAATTTATTGACTTCTTATTATTTATGAACTTATACGTCTTTTTGCTCTATATTTCATATTTTTTAATCTTTATGTGCCGAATAATCTCTGAAGGTACTAAACTGTCTACCGTGAAAATATTATCGAGCTAATTTAAAGAATTAAGATTAAAGGGAAATATTTTTAATTGATCTTAACCTGAAAATCTTTAGAGATCCTTGCGTAGAATTGAAAACCCACGAGGTTACGGGATGGCCAAGCCGCGAAGCCCATCTATAATAAAATAGGGGTGACTTGGCAACTCTTGGCAACAATACCAAGTCGCAGTTGTGTTCTAGAGCTTAGACCCTTGACAGGATCCAATAGCTTAACTTGAAGATTATTGTGCATCATATTTCCTTGCCAAACCTAACATTGGCTGGCACACTAGCTTTGTGGGTCTTAGTTACACATGGATGCCGTCGTAAACTTAAGAGCAATGTCTCGCATTTGACTCCTATACAGATGGCGAGGCAAACATGATTATTTATACTAGTCGTGAGTCGAGCACTCCGTGATTTACAAAGTACGGATAACGATGAAACTTAAAACCGATGTGCATTACTCGTAATACGATACGTTTATTGCAGTTATTTAGCACATATGTATCTGAGTCAAAAGTATATTAAGTATTTTGGAATTTCTTTCTGAAGCTCACAATTTGTGGCGCGGAATTATGACGCTAACTTCGTGTAGCTAAAAGCTAGTCGGGAGATTCCAAAAATATACAAGAGTGGACCACTCACGTGTATTTTTTACGGAATGAAATCAAAATAGACGACGCAACCGCCGACAATTAAAAAAAAATATTTCACGTATCGGATAAAATATTCGGATTAGCATGTTTTTTAAATGTTATCACTTATGACCTGCTAGTTGTTGTTATCTATGAGGTTCTTATCAACTAGAACTTTATGCAAACATTTATTAATAACACTTATGAAATATAATAAAGTTATTAAACTCTAAAATGTGAACTGTTCAAAAATTTACTGCAGAAATATAGTTCATCCCAGCATCCGTTATTCCGGATACGTCAAGCGAGCGAAACTATTCTAGTGTGACTAGAGATGGGCAGAGGGTTTAAACCCAATAGGTGGATACGGGTTTAAACCGGGTATTTTGGGTGAAATAGGGTTTAAACCCAAATAAACACCCAAACAGCGGGTGTAAACTATTGTCATTCATATTTTTATTTTCTTCGTGTAATATCATTTTTAAAATAATATTGTAAACAATTCACTAAATATGCGCTCTAAAAGCACATATTTCATTTAACTACGCTGTTATAGTCATGTTATAGTCCATTCGGATGTGTTACATTTGGGTTGCAATTTTCGAAGACCCGATTTTATTTTATAGATGTCAATGATTAGTGTAAAGGGCTTACACTTACAAGGGTGTACAGTTAAATCCTAATTTGTGGAGTCCCAACTGTTGTCCCTCGGCCGCCATCTTGAAAAAAGGGGCACTAAGCGTTTTTACGCTCTACCAGGCAAACTATTCGTCGCACAGAAATTTAGTAAGAACAATTACGGTTTCAAATTGATTTATCTATAATTTTAGTTCTATAACTTTTTGTCGTTAAACCAAAAATAAGAAAGATAATAACAATAATAGATTAAACTTTGGGAAGACTTTTTTAACTTTTTTCTAATTAATTTACAGAAAATGACATTGAAACATTTTGATAGAGGAGTTTTTATAGTCCGGTCAATTTAGACATAAAAATAGTAATCAAATAACATAAAGCTAAATTTCCGTAGAGACCTTGGGTTTACCATCACAAGTAGAGTTCTAAAAGTCCTCATCGATGTGTGTGTCGGCACTTATTCGGGGTCAAACGTCAAAATTTTCGGCTTTCTGGATTTTTCTCGAAAACGGTAAATTTTATCGAAAAGTACCTTGGACCAAAGTTGTAGCACTTAAAATTTTCTATAAAATAATGTTTATATATTTTTTCTTAAAGCTATAATTATTAAGATATTACGTAAGAATTACATTTTACATTATATGCCCATATTCCCACACCACCTGTGCAATAGTATACGAGAGGTATATTTATTTGTTTTAGTTGTGCGATATTTGTTTCGTCAAACAAATAATAATTAAAAATGTAATAAAAATAGATGAACCCCTAAAAATGTTATATTTAAAAATGTAAAAACATTAGAAATACAGTAAAAACCTATAGTATATCTATTAAATAAACATTTGAACTATTTTAAAAGCTTTGTGTAGATTTTATTAACTCATTTTATAAACACCCACATAAATACCCAGTGGGAGGAAATAAACGGGTATTTATTGGGTTTAAACCCTGCACAGGGTTTAAACCGGGTTCTTTGCCCATCTCTAAGTGTGACAGTCTGGGTTGGGTCAAGAGTTATTTAAAACAAGTGGCCTGATGGGTCCATTAATGTTGCATGTCAGGTAGCCTAACCGAGTCGGATATACTCGGAACGATCGAAACGCGCTATTATTGGATTGTTTCATTATTTTGTGATATGTCGTTAGATTTGTCCAAATTGTAGAAGTGACGTAGACTATATTTTTAAACAGTCTGGTATAAGTTTTTATAATAGTTCTGTAGTTTAAGTTGAACGCCTTTTACCGTGTAGTATGTAGTTCTGAAATCTCTATTCAAATCTTTGAGGTCCGTAAATAATCGAACTAAACGATTAAAATTCATAAACATATTTACGAACTGTAGGTATAGCAAAAAAGTTATACATACGAGTAGCTAAAATCTAACTATTCAAAAATTTACTGCTAAAATAGAGTTCACCACAGATTCCGTTATTCTGAACATATCAAACCGGCGAAACTATTCTAGTGTGACAGTCTGGGTTAGGTCAAGAGTTATTTAAAACAAGTGGCCTGATGGGTCCATTAATGTTGCATGTCAGGTAGCCTAACCGGGTCGGATATACTCGGAACGATCGAAACGCGCTATTATTGGATTGTTTCGGCCGAACGCTTCGGAAATTGAACCGTCTTTTCCTGTCCGACTCATAATGCCATGCAGTGAGTTGATTAAGCCAAATATTTGAAGCTTCATTTAATTACGTAGTTTATCGTACATTTTTGGAAAGTATTTAAAATTTACACTTTAAAATACGTACTGGTTTAAAGTTTGCTGTTTAATTTCATTCAATGAAATGTTTATTTTGTTTGTGTATTTTTATTTTGATTATTGGCGTATTGGTTAAAGAATTGAAATGTTGATGTTAAATTGTAATTATGTTGTGTATTTAAATTATTTAATAAGGGGTTAAATTATTATTTCAATTATAAATTTGATATTATAATACGAATACTATATGAAATTCGAAGATAAAATGAAAAATGAAATTCGAGCTTAATGTAATGAATAAAGGATTAAAGTTGTACGGGAAATCATTATGAAGTACATAATCAGGAAATGGACCAAATATTCATGAGAACTGTCATGATGGGTTCAGTAATAGTAATGTACAATGACACATTTTCGAAGGGACCGTAGTGTCGCTGTTCAATTGTTTCATCTAAACGCGTCTGAATTTGATCCGCCTTTTTTTGGCCGCGTCCTAACGACATGTGCCCGTTGATTAAAAGCGAGGTAATAAATGTTCTCTCCGTTTAATGACTATCACGGGGCCGCGGGGAACCGACGCTTCGTTTGTTTATAATGTTCGTTATATTTTTGAAGTGAAGACTTCTTTAGAAGCGTTGTGCACTTTTGTGATGGTAAAAAATGTTAAACTCGCGACAGGACATGTGATCGAAAATTCGTAAGATTCGTAAAGCAAACTGCAAAAGTTAAGATGTCATCCGTTGTCAGAATAGAAAAAAGTCAATGGGTGTCAGTTTCATTTTGTATTTATTATATTTTATTAACCGTCGCCTTCTTCTGTCGCCACTCCCAGAGTGCAACCCGTTATTTTTTTTGGTTTCGTATGAAACAAGGTTAAACTTCGAATAAATTAGTTTCACTAAAGATCAGTTCCTAAATACCCGCTTATAATTAATTTATATTATTATTTATTAATAAATGACAATCCGTTCTTATCGTTACTTTATTTTTATTTTAAGATTGTATTTACTTATTATACTGGAATCTTGAAGGAGCAAATCTACTTAGTGGAATCTGCCGTTGACGGACATTTGTAATCAACTTCAAGTAGGAATGAAGTTACACCTAAAGTCCATTACCGATATGTTGCTACACTTTAGGACTTTGTCAGACAGTTTAACTGCATTGCCACATCCTTGAAAGCAGAATACTTTACTAATAGCACTTGACACTACTGTGAAAAAGCAGAAATAGATATGCTTATAGTGACTCATGAACGGTTCTACGAATTTTATAAAATGTTAAAATAATGTATGTAACACCATCGACCATACCTGAAGACAAGCGTGGCCAAGTGGTCACTGTATCGGTCTGACACGCAATGGGTTACGAGTTCGATTTCCGGCTTGACAGATATTCAATGATGAGTTTAGATTTAGATTTCTTTTCTGGGTCTGGGTATTTCTATTTATGTTTATGTAACGTACCTGGCATAACACCAGAAAATACTAGTATGAAGTTATGAGTGTCGAAAGCGTTAAAAAATAACATCAGGTATTCCACCCGATAACTTATTCGTCGTATAAAAAATAAAATATAAATAGAATGAAATAAGACCAAGATAATGCAATACATTTAAGACTCCAATTCAATTACAGTAAGAAGATAGAATGGCACTAATACATTTTCTTCTTGTTTCAGGTAGAATTATGCAATAAATTTGCGAGAAGTTCTTTGACTCAATTTCCAGCGATGTAGATGAGGAAGAAACGTAAGTTGCCAAGTTATTAATGAGATTATATCCAGAGCAATGAGATATGAAAAATATTCACAGATCTTATTACCGTTGTCTTGAAGCCTACGAAAGATATATTGTTATAGATTAAATTAAGGACTTGTGATTTCTATTTATAAGAATATGGCGTTAGCACTGACTTACACCAATTACTTTATAACCCTCATTTACAATAAGATGTATATTTTAAGTTTTTATAAAATGAAATAGCTTATAAATTTAAATTATATTATATTAATGAAAATATTGAACCTTGGTGCAAGTGAGTGTAAGTTTAAATGTGATTGTTATTAGTATTTTTTTGCAGTTGGTCTAGACGCAAAAAACGTTTTTTATATATTGAAACTGACATTATTATGATAACCTTCTTGCTCTAGAATAACCGTCATCTAACTTTACTATAGATGTTAATAAATAATCGAACCCGAAAACTGCTTCGTTTAAAAGGCTAGCAAAGTAATGGCTATGTTAAACGGCTTATGCCTTAGGCATGATAATTAGTAGTATTTATTATACCTATTCGTTAATTAACATGTACTGATGTACTGAGCAGTGGTTGAAACTTTATCAATCGGGGGTCCCAGGTTCAAATTGGTACCTTTGATTTTTAAGTTTATTATAAATTTAATATGACTTGCTTCACTGGTGAAGGAAAGCATCGCGACGAAATCTATACGACAGGAAATATTTGAAGAAGAATATAAAAATCAAAAATATCTACCAATTTGCACTTGGCCAGAATGGTAAATGGTAGGGCCTTAATCTTTCTCATTTTAAGAAGAGATCCGTGCAGTGGGATGCATAGTGCAGTGGGATGGGTAGGAATGGGTTGACAAAGATTTATTTATATAAATTGCCATCATTAACGTACATATATTCTCTACATACATTTAAAGCGATTGTATTTTCATTAATATCATTTTCACACTTCGCGGAAAAACCACAGCGCGAAATAATGAGTAATAAAACGTATCAGATTTTTAGCATTCCCCGAAATTTAATGTTAACAATTTAAACAGGAAAAATTCCTCATTGTTGGCTTTAAGCGCTCGGAGGGCGAGTGTAATAATAGGACATAATATATTCAGGGCGAGTCAAATAAAATTAGCACGGTGAAAAATGTAAACGGTCCTTTTACAGCCGCGGCGACGTGTAAGTATTAGGAGAGAATTTTGTCTCATTCCTTAGGGACTTGTTCGACTGCCGCCCAGACAGAGCAATGGCTGGTAATGTATATTATATCTCGACATGATAGGTAATTTTATATTATAATTTGAAGCGAAAAGTAGACTTTATTTTTTCCTGATTTACTGAATTATTTTACTTTCATTTATTCTTAAATTACATTGTAAGAAAAATCGTAAATAGGAAGATCTTTATAAAAGCTTGGATGTTAATTAAACAGATAAGTGCAATATTTTATTTTTGCACGAAGCGATATATAGACCATTTTTGTGTTATTTTTTATTTGAATTTATTTTTAGAAAATAGCTCGTATATTTCTTACTTTTATAACCGGGAAAACAGACATAAGTATATACTAAATTTAGGGAATTGCATTTGCGATCAATCTTTTTTAAAGCGAAGAAATAGCTTTTGTTAACTCGTTGATGGTGGTGAGTAGTACTCGTAAAGAATTAGTATTGGAATAGACTGTTATTTTTGTACTCTAAGAATTAACATGGAAATTGTACGTACCGAATGTTTCAAAAATAATTACTTTTCAAACGAGCTCTCTATGTATTTAGGTTAAAAGGTTAGGTAACTACGTATACTTTTACACAAAACTAAATTTAATCCTTCTCTTGTTTGCCGTGTACCGTTGATTGCCAGGTTAGTAAGTAGTTATAGCTACTAATTTAACTTTTAAGATTTTCTTTTTTGTGCTTTTTATGTATATATTATCTTTCGCACTATCCTTATACAGTTTATTTACAAAGCCTCCGCTGTCTGTCCACCTGTCTGCCTGTTTCTTTTAACTTTATATAACAAAAGAAATGAATAACTGTTACGTTTTTCTGACATGAAACAAGTATTGCCGTTAGATCTAGAATAGAATAGAATAAAATTCTCTTAATGTCTTAGTGGATAATCTACTGAAAAACTAGTATTTCACTTTTTGTAAACGACACTTGTAACTTTTTTGCCGTTTGAAGAAATGTGGACGTGTAAGGAGACTCACAGAAGAATATAACCTAGTTTAGCTCGTTTCAAAAATGTGTCAAGAAAATTGCGCGGCTTGCAAATCTACATCTTTACCGTTTTTGAGTAATATGAAGTCATACATATGTGAACTTTTAATTCGGTTAAAATATAAAATCAAAGAGGAATGTTATGAAGGTTATGAAAATTATATAATTTGATTTGAACAATAACTTAATATATTTATGCCAATTGTAATACATGCGTAAAAAGTGTGTGTAAGTAATAAGTATGTTATCATTAAGGCAGACATTATTTCATGACGTAACTTACTTACTCGTCCAAATAAAATGCGTCAAATAAGTAGATCTTTAATTTTGTTCAGTCGCATTTTGATTACATTCAACACAAGTTAGTACCCAACTTTATTACATTTCCTAATGTTATAATTGTTATATCTTCTTAATTATTAAAATATTCATTCAAGATTTACATAAAATGCGGAAGTGGATGTAATTTATCCACATAAAATAGTGCACTACGCAGAATCCGATACACATCCTTTAATATTTCTGGGAAGCAGGAACATCGATTCATTTCAGCGTTTTCAGGCCGACAGTGAGTAGAAAGTCTAATGATTTGAGAAGACTTCCTGTAAAATTTCGCCAAAGCATATAAATGGAGCTAATTGGGCCGTGTATTCATTTGAGTCTTTCAACTGAGTTAGGGAAAAGTTAAATAGTAGCATTACCTATCGTGTTGTTTTTTGAGTCATTATAGTAGTATTGAAGGTAAGAAGCTTCCCAAACGTATAAGAAGTTAATATATGATTTTAGACTAAAATTATCGCGGAATTGAGACATTTTATGCTGTTAGTGTTGTGTGTCGTGATATGGAACCTAGAAAAGAAAAACGAACTAGACGTAGTGTAGATAGATTAATCTACCACTAGTACTTATCAACGGTTTCTCCCCGCCACCGCAGTTTCGCCGTGACCACGATCCATGCAACTGGGTCGAAATATCGGCAATAAAAAAAAACGCATGTCGTGAGTACCCGTTACATAATAAGAAGTTAATATGTCTTATATTCATCAGTAGGCAATGCTTAAAGTGTTAAGAAAAGTAAAAGAGATATTTTTCGAAATCATTAGTATTATCTGCAATTGGGTTACATATTGCACGTGCTACTAACTATAGATTGATTGAAACGTACGTTAATAAAGGAGTTTCTAATACATCTACGAACGAGGACTCATATAAACCTTCGAGCCTTGGAATTTAATATATTTTCTATCAAGGAATACGCTGCATTTATTGAACTTTAAAATAGAAATATTTCATTATTATCACTAGATCAAAGTCGGCAGTGAGACCTAGAAGATTTTTATACGAGTAGAAGTTTAAAAAGTATCTATTTAGATTTATATGAACGGTGAAACTAGTTTTTGGTTTGTGGGGGTCTGGAGGACTGTAATTTAGAACAAAAAGTTTGAAATTGGTTCGTAGAGACAACCAATATCTTCCATAGTTCTTAGGCAAAACTCATGGCCTTATTGAATTTGGTTGCAGAACTTGCAGGTGTTCATTGGCGGCATTGTCCTTTATATTTTTAATCAAATAGGTATATTTAATACTTGTAGGTATATAATAGGCATTTAGAGCGAACATTGGCAATTTATATAGAAACTTTCGTCTGTCTTCTCATTGTTAACATCTCGTGTTGTTTAACGTTTAACGCATATTTCAGAATTCATTACCTTAACTTACACATTTCTTTCCTTCATCTCTCTAAAAGGAGATCCTGAGAGGCATCTGTGATAGGTATGTTAATGTTGCAAATAAATAATTAATTACCCCTAATCTTGCCACTTCAAAGACAATGTGATACAAAGTTGCATACGCTCGTAGCATTCAAAGTCACGCGTACTCAACGACAATACTATAAACAAAACGATAATGATTACTGCCGACTAGAATAGCTTAGTTCTTTATGACCTGTAACGCTGTAAGATCAGAGTTTGATTCTCGGTTGGAGACATCTCCATAGTGTGATATAATCGAATAGTAAATGTAGATTATCATGTTAAATATTCATCGACAAGAACCATTTACCATCATCATCAGATCATCCATTGAACATTTTACTGGTTAAAAAATTAAGTCGATAGTTAATTTGATTTTATACTTTTACAATTGTAATGTGAATTCCAGCTAATTCACATTTGCGGTGACCATCTTAGTTTTCAAGGGTAACGCATTTGTGATCATGTGTCAGTGACCACCTACCAACAGGTGGACGGTAAGCTCTTTTCCCACTTTAATCCTTTAAAAATATTCACATAGACTAACCAAATACAAACCTGTAATATTTGACGAAAATTCCTATAGAGCATGTGGAAATATGAATGAAGCTAATTGGACCATCGGCTCATTGAAACATGCGCTGCCGTGCAGTTGGCCGGCGCTGGCGGCTCGTTGCCAGTTGGCGGTCCTCCCCAATCACTCGGGGTACATTTTTGAAACGGTCGCAAGGTTGTCGAATACTCTCGGAGTACTTTACGTCTCTAATTAGGAACGTTAATGAACTTTCGAGCAGGATGGACTTAATAAAAATGGATTTGACCGCCTTTCTTAGTTCCGTAGTGTAATTAGAACATGAGTTATGGAGATTTTGCTTATCTTTTTTGTGTCCGATGATTTTTTTCTTATAACTTTTTACTGATTAAGTCAACAGCAGAAAGATAACAGTTGTTAATAATTTACAATAGAGTCGTCTATTACTCGAATTATGAACATCAATACATGACTGTAGTTTTAGTATTATTTGAATTATATAGCTTATGATTATGACGATACGTATGGCACAGCGATCACCATACCGATTTGACATGCAGGCTTTGGGTTCGTTCCTTGGCCAAAGATATATCTAAACGAATAATTTAGGTTTTTGTGATAGGTCGGCCTATTTGTGTACTCGTTTTTATGTGTCCCTTGCACAAAAGACACCGGACGGAGAAAGGAATCTGAAATAGTGAAAGTAAAAATGATTGCAAACTATAGTGTGGTATTTTTTATTGTTAGCAGCTATAACATCCTTATTTTATTATAATATTAAAAGTTTCAATAAAATTTTCCACACACGCTTGCAACGTGGCGATAAGTGCTGATTAAAAGTTTCATACAAGTGTAACGAGCGGCCATATTGTTATTGCCACTGCTAGAGCTTATTAGAGGAAAGCTCAGATATTAAAAATAATCTCACTTTACATCCATTACGCCTGCGGTCACTACAGGCAGGCTAATTACTTTAACTTGCTAAATTAATTAGAATTAGATTAAAGTGTGCGCGAGACTTTTACTTGAGTGTTAAGTGTTGAAATTTATCGCCCTAATTTATGAATTTACTAAGTACGCAAGTAAAATAAATACGGTTTGAAATTTAGTTTGTTTTGTAATTTAAATAATTAGCGAAGGAATACACTTTTCAAATTTTAATTCAATGAAATAACTAGCATTGTCAATTCAATATTTTCGTTATGTACACGTGTAGTGAGGGGTAATATTTAATTTATATTTTTTTAAACATATGCTAACCTATTGAAAAACGTACAAAAATATTATAAAAAACACTTAACGTATGTTGAGGAAAATAACTTATTTTTTATTATGAAAATAATAATTTTTTTACGGAATAATATACCTCATGAATTTAAAACATGATCAGTATATGTTAGAATCTTTGAGCTTGCCTAGTTAGGCTCACGCTAATCTCACCTGATGGAAGGTGCTGTCACGATTTCAGATAGAACACGCCTGCCTGGAAGCCTGTAATTATGTCGCAGGGAATTATCGACACATCTTGACGTATAGGTATTGATTTACAATTTAAGAATTTGAATACTTTTACGAAAATGGTAATAAAATAAAGGTCTGAAGTATTTTTCTTCGGATCGGCTTAGTGGCTGAACCACATCTGATAAAGATATTTAAAATCATCTAATATATAAAATTCTCGTGTCACAGTTTTCGTTGCCATATTCCTCCGAAACGGCTTGACCGATTTTGATGAAATTTTTTGTGCTTATCCGGTATCTATGAGAATCGGCCAACATCTATTTTTCATCCCCCTAAGTGATAAGGGTTCTTCACCCTTAACATTTTTTTATTTATATGGCAACACAACGTTTGCCGGGTCAGCTAGTGTTATATAAAATCTTACTCCTTAAGGTTGAAGGTTAGCTTACGTTATGCTAATTATTTAATTCGAAAGCTAATTTACATTTGAATATATGTATATTTTGGAGATAAGTCGCACTCGTTAGGATTAGAAGAACACCAAAGTCTGTTGTACCATTTAATTATTCGTTATTGTAGTTTATTATATTTTTATTTGCTGTGGAATAAAGAATTTTTGTATTGTATAGTAGTGTAAAGTAGTCTTCAATTTTTCTATAATATTTTCTACAACGCTTAGTAAAAGAAACTACAGAATTATTACTAACCCAAATTGAGTGGCAGTATTTGTATAAACCCAATAATAGCTAACGTATATTTGTTAGCGTAGCTGTCGCACAATCGGAATCTGTCAGCACTGGAGAAGAAAAAATAGAGCTCGTGTTTATTTAGTTGATTAGTGACAAGCTATGTAGAAGAATACTAGCAGTCTAAAAATATATAGCTATCCAACCGTAAAGCGATCAGTAAAAATAAATAGTAAAAATCTTGTTTAGTATTAAATTTTAAAACTCAATTAAGAGGCGTACATACCTATATATATATAGGTAAAACGCATCAATGATCGGCTTCAAGTGGAACATCTTTATATATATATTTTTAATGTGCGTGTGTATGTCACTGAACTCCTCCTAAACGACTGGACTGATTTTGATGAAATTTGTTGTGTGTGTTCAAGGGGACTTGAGAATGGTTTAGATTCACAATTTAGTCCGTGGGAATAGTTTTTTTTTTAATTAATTTTTAACTCGTAAGTAGTTATAGAATCGGAAACAATGCATTTGATCAATTGATGATCTTTAGCAGAGTTGTTGTCCAAGAGCCCACGAGGGTTTGGGAATTGGTTGAGACCAATTTTCGACAGATGGCCCCACTGTCATACCAATGCAGGTACAAATTTTCCGTTTTATGTATGTCATATTATTTCTTTAAAATGCGGGCGAAGCCGCAGGCACCACTAGTTATTCTATATAAGTAGAGTTGGTTATCGTTCTATGGACATCAGTGACCACTTAACTTCAGGTGGGAGACAAGTATTTTGGCTACTCCAGTCTTATAAAAACGTCAACCCTGTAATGTAGGTAACCCCCTGTAGTGGAACTGTAGTGGAAGGTAGAACACTTTATATAGGTACAACGTTAGTTTAAGATCTTTGGCAGTAAGCACTACCAAAACGTAAGCAAAAACAAAGCGTATTAGATGTACAAACACATCTATTAAATAAAAATCAACATTCTTCATCTTGAATGGTAATGTCCCAAAAATGATAAATGTTTCAAATAAACCATAATAACCGAACTGAAACCATATTGATAACTGAATTAGTACCGGGTCGTGCTATTTAAAAGACATACTGTAAGATATTTGGTTGGTCAGGGCTTAACTTTTGAAAGAAACGACTATAAAATTGATCTTAGCTTTGAAGATCTGTTTATTATTGTGTCCAGGAGTGAAGCAGTGGGTGAGTGAATGTAAGCCGTTTTGTCATCAGACACGATGAATGAAGCAATTTCCGTCGGTTAAATTGACTCCTCTACGTTTCGCGTTCCATCTAAAATTGGTTATTAGGCCGGCACGAAAAAGTATTTCGGAGTTGTCAAATTTTAATAATCTGACACAATGGTTAGTACGTTGACACGCAGAGGGTTCTACATTCGATCTTAGGTTAGATGTAAATAAGTAAATATCTGTCCCGTAGGTGTTTTTTTGTTGTTTGCTTATTTATATATTATTAAGTTATATCTATCACTTAGGTTCCTAATTTTATAATATGGTGGAGGTGTTTCATTATTATGTTTGCCTCATGTTCTTTATTTCCGATGAACAAGTTCAATTAATCGTTTGGTTTTTTTTTAATAGAACGTTGAAGGATGTCGATGGTAGGTATATGTGTTAGTAAGTGATTAAGCTTTGGTAACCTTATTTTAGTAAAATAAATAATTTCCGATACCATTAAACGTTATTTTAATGAAATTTAAAAACTCTTTTATTATGAGGATAATATTAAGTAAAAATTCAGTAAGAGTTATATTCGAACAAGAAATTCAATCCGGGAAGCCATTAAGGCAAGACGAGTAGCAGCAGATCACTGTAATTCAAAAGGTCTTCCCCCCGTTGAGAGGGACCGCCATTTTTGCAGTTGTCACGTCACTGACAAGTCATACAATATCGTACAAAATGGAAAAGGTATACGTTTACAAGTAAATTGATATAAAAATTTTGTACCAATATTTATTGTAGTAGCAAATATATTAATCTTCTTTAGAAGAAGAATTTTAAAAAATATCCTGTCAATAACAATTTTAGGAAAATCAATGTAAGCTTTGTCCGTTAGTTTTGTTAATTTGATTATATATGAAATGAATATGAAATGAACATAAAAGTTACTAAAGAAATACCTTTATATAATATACCTGCTAAATGAAGTGGATATAGTGTTAGTGAAATCAAGTAATACAATTTTATTATTACAAGCCAAAAAATTGGCATTATTTTTTACTTGTAAATTGTTGTCACTTTTTCGTAAAGATACAAGACAAATGCGCATGCAGTTTATAAACATATGCTACCTAATCAAAGTACATCAAAAGTCCCACTTGATCACAGATGGCTAGTATCTCCTAGGACTAAGTAAGAAACGCTACGTGTAAATTTATGTGGCTTACCACATCCTTCAATTCAGGGCACCGTGTACGAAGTTTAAAGGGATATGGATTGCAAAAAAAAAATAAGTTTAAAAGGGTTTAAAAGTATAGATTTAAATAATTGGCCGAGTGCAATTCGAACTCGCACACGGAGGGTCCCGTACCCACAACATTTTAATATTTTTTGTATTTGTTATTATAGAAGCCACTGGAGTATGTATATTGTATATACATTCTGAAAATTTAAATTGTCTACTTATTACGGTTCAATATATAAAGCGAAAAACGTCGAGAAATAGCGGTGTCTTGTATGGCGACCTCCATTTATTTTAAACTTTTTTTATTTTTAGTACTTATCGTAATAGCGGCCACCAATATACATACTCTGTAAAAGTTTCAAGTATTTATCTAATACGGTTCAGGAGATAGAGCCCTGTGAGAGACGGACAGACAGCAGTGTCTTAGTAATAGGGTTCCGCTTCTACCCTTAAAAACAGCGTTAGAAAGCACTCCGTCTACGAAGGATTTGAAGCAAATTTTAACAAACTATAAAAAGTTTCTCTATTCTGAATAATGGAGAGGCGAGTTTGCATTATTTACGTCAGAGAATGCTTTCACTTTGTTTGTTAATATTTAAACTGTAAACGAGATGAGTGCAGGTATTTTGAACTATTTCTATGCTATCAAATGCTTTTTCCATGTGCACTCTGTACTAGCATTAAAATTGAGAGAAACGAGATTTTAATTTTATTTGTTTTTCGAAAATAAATATTTTGTTGTACTATTTCTCTGTACGTTAGGATTCCTTGTTACAATATTTATACTCACAATTATATAGACAATTATACAAACACCGATATCCAAGACAGGAACTATTTAGACATTTGCGTGATCGGGGTTGTAACCCGGAACTCTGCGTGTCAGTTCAGTGTCAGTAGTCTTAAAAACATAACATCATATATTAAATTATAATATACTAATAGATGCATTAAACTAAAAGAAATAACAGTAGCTTACTACTATACTTTTCCGGGCGTTTCAACTTAGTCCTTAGGGGTAGCGGCACATCTGTGGTCGACCTCAGGTAGGAATATCTAACTCATCTTCATTTAGGGTTTTTAAAATTAACACATATCTAATACGAATTTAGTAGGTGTACTGTTTGTGTTTCACGTTATGTTAAAGTATCGGCTCACTGCTGTACACACCGCACGGACATCCATCTTACTCCGTAGCTTCCAGCAGAGTTAGGGGGGGAACTATGCCCCGCTCACACCATACCATTGTTCGCGGCGTGTACACGTGAGACGACACAACCTTCATATTACTTCTCATACACTCCAGTAGGAAAATCTGATTCGCATTAATTCTCTTTTGGCAGGCATTTTTGTCTAAGTTTTAGTTTTCTAAATATTCTTTGCGTTACTTTTAGTTCGTTATTTCCGAGCTATTTCCAAGAAAGATTAGTTATTTTATTTTGCTTAATGTTTTCCGTTCACTAAACATCTAGGCGTTAAGACTAGGAATTGTAAATTGATATTGCAGTAACTTGACCTTGTTCAATCTCTCTCGTTACTCGATCAGCCGCAATTTTCCAATTACTATAATTAATTGGCTTAAAAGTAACGATGGAAATATCAGATTTACGGCTTATTTTTTGTGTCTAAAATTTAAAACTTACGATAAATTTATTTTATACATTACAGTTTATATATAAAATATATAAATTCTGTAGTATCGGATCTATATCGGATTAAAATCGTGAATTATTAAAATTACGATATTGTAAATTTTGCAAATCCATCTTCATTTTATAAATTCTTGTTTAAGTTTTGTATATATACCTATTTGTATTGTAAATCTTTATTATTATGAATATTTTTCGCAGTTTCCACAATTATATCAGGTTTTAAGTCAAAAAGATATTATTCTGGATTTTTGGCAAGTATTGTCCGAATTTATAATGTATGAGACAAAGTGTACTTAAACTCAGTTAAACGATTCACTTACGCGAAATCACAGTGTTTAATCACTAACCACTTTTGTTCTCCAGAGTCACAACAGAGGGCGTTGTTCATATATTACTGGGTTTGATGACATTTTTAGAAAAATATCAATTTAAAATTAATTGGTTACGTTACTTTCATTATTTACTTATTGTAAAAAATATGTTATAACATATAAAGTGTGATTTTGATACGCCAAGAATGTTTGGTATTATTCCATTAATTCCTTTAATACAAGTGCAATGTGTTGTATAAATTACGCACACACTTCAAACTAACAAAAGTTAAACACCTGCAATTCCAAGTCACCTAGGCTCGTACCAAGCTGTCTCATAGTGAATAAACACTCAAGGAAAACAAGACACAACTGCGATTAAATCGTAAACAAAACTCCAAGTTCTCTTTGTAATCAAGAGCTAAGGCGACAACTTATTCAATTTACATAAACAGTTTAGCATAAGCACGGAATATTTTGTCTTTTAACGAACCTGGCACGGCTCGTAATTTTCATCGTCACGGTTAGATGATATAATAAACACAAATAACATTGATCTAGATGAGTAAGAACGTTTAACTTTTGTGTTAGCTCCACTTTTTGTTGGGTATAATTCATTATAGTTTGAATTATTTGTAACTTATAATTGTATGAAGTGCCGCTGCGTTCTGGATTAAAGTACGCGGTAATGAACACATAATTAGGTGTTTTATTTGCGGTGTTCTTATTGGTCCTCAGAGCCGCATTTTTGGACAATCTACTAAGATTAGTAGATCTGGAGTCCATTACAGATGGCCTAGATTTGATGATGAAGGTGGATTGCTGGCTCGTTTACAACTTCTTATAAAAGAAACCATATATTTCTCTTACTACTCTCTTTCACTTATGTATGTTTAGGTTATATACCATTTAGGCAGACTTCATAGTTGACAAACAATATAAAAACCTTTTTTCTAGAGTATACCACTATATTATACCATTATACCAGGTGTACCGCGTAATAACAGATTTAGAAATGCAACATTTGTTACAGTTTAATAATAATCATCATCATTATCAACCATTATTGTCCCACTGCTGGGCACGGGTCTCTTCTCAAAATGAGAAGGTTTAGGCCATAGTCCACCGCGCTGGCCAAGTGCGTATTGGTAGACTTCACATACCTTTGAGATTTTTTTTATAAATCTCTCAGATATGCAGGTTTCCTCACGATGTTTTCCTACATCGTTCAAGCAAGTCATAATTAATTTCTAATACGCACATAATTTTAAAAAATCAGAGGTGCCTGGGATTTGAACCTTGGACCCCTCGATCAAGAGGCCGCGTTTCATAACCACTAGGCTATCACTGCTTTTTCTGAGTTTCACTGAGTTTAATAATAGTGTTTATTAATTGCAATCTATTTTAATATGCACGTTATTATAGATCGCGAAGACGTCATTTGTATGTTAATTGCGCTCATCTGCGCGTTAGATGATGCGTCTTGCAGATAGTTATAAGCGATTAGGGCTGAATCTCATGCATATTCCTCCCTTAATACCTGTCGCCACTTCCGCTATCATCCCATATTATTGGGAATTTTCAGGATATTTTCATATCTTGCGGTCGCTAATGTTACTTCTGAGTCATTTATTTTTGGGTATCTTTCTTACGTATATATTATTACGTAAAAAACTTTGTGTAGTACATATTTACGTATAGATTTTTTCTTTTTGATAACTGGCACTGTCTTTCGTAATATTAAAACATTTCTAAAATTTATTGTAAAATGTATCTGTTTGTTAATATATTTTGAAGGATTGCCATCACTGGAAGCGACAACCGACGTTGGGGGCTTTATTGCAACTGGATGCAACTGCATTACGTTTACCAATTGTTTTCTCTAGCATCAATGGCCATCACCCTTAGTTTTTCCGACAAAGGAAAAGCAATGGACCAACCTTAATTTGTTACTTTATGTGTATATGCAAATATCTATACACGGCAATGACCACTTAACATCAGGTGCACTGAAAATTGTATCGTCTCTACTGGATTTTCTATTCTCTAAAGTACTTTCCTCTAACAACTCCGCTGCCCTATTTTCCTGCATAGAACATAAATAGAAAAATCAAACTAACGTACTAATCCATTTTATCTATTGTACAATATCGCAGGAAGTGACTAGGCCGTGGGAATAGCTTGCATCACATTATTGTGCACAATACTAGCGCTCGCATAAAAGATGCGGTCGACAATACCCGTCTCTGGAAACCACTAGCCAGCCTCCGTTCACACGAGGCAGGCAGAGCCTCTGCAAATAGTAATATTCCTTTCAATTTGCACACGGACTCACTAACTCGTAAGTCAAGTATCGTAAAATGTACATTTACAAAGTTAAAATTAAATACTATACCTTTGAATTAGATATTCGTCCAAAGATTGCGGTTTTTTCGTCGTATTTATAATTTCCTCTTTTTAAATCGTCGTCACCATACTGGCCTGAGACGCAAAGGATCTGGGTTAGATTCTCGGTCAGAGAGATACCTGAATGATGAATTTAGATATTTGTTCTGGGTCTGCGGGTTTTCAGTGTTCATCTTTAGATGGTCACCCACGAAATATGAAATCCTAACGTGGGACTTTGAGTGTAGAGGACGTTTTTAATTGAAAGGTCGTTAAATGCGGTGTGATGATATAAATAGGAGAAGAGTTTTCCAAGTTTGAGTTTTTATTAATTTATTTTAGGTCTATATTGCTGGACTGGAGTTTAATATAATATTCGACCTTAGTAAAAGTGGCGTTGATACTTCATCAGATTTTTTTTAAATATGGGGTCCTATTTATAAAAAATCAGATGAAGTATTTAATCTGCATTGAATAAAATAGACATGAACACATGGAAATCCCACTCCAGCGTTATGACTGATTTTGTGAAAATAAAAATATTAATTCTTTCATTAATCACTATGTATGCCCGCGACTTCGACTCTACAAATCTTTTCTTTGTAGTTTCCATACCGCTTATAAATAATATTATTCTCATTTTTTTGTCACATCCTTCATCCAATATGTCATTATTATATTTTTTGGAAATATTTTGGTTGTGAAAATGTTTATATTATTATGTGATTGCTATTGTCAATGGTGAAATAAAAATAGTTCTAAAGTCTAATCACAAGCTTTTAAAGACAAAATATTTCATGAAAGCAAGTGCATTAATCTTCCGTAATGTACAAACAAACAAACAGACAATATATCGTTTTATTATTCATCATTAACTAGTTTCTTTTCGCGCGTTCGAAAGCAATATATTTTCGTAACTATGAAACCACATTAGTTCTTCAGCTTATTTTTGTAATGACAGTTTGTTATGACACATGCACGTCGGTTGGAATAAAAAATAATATTCCGTTAATCCCGAAATAGCTCTCTCGTTAAATATCTCGACGAATCTCAACTCTTCCGCAGTTTAGTGTAAATAAATAGAAAGTTACCTGATTAATAGTCCAGCGTTGGTTTATAGGTTTTCAGTTTAGGATTCGGTCTGTATGAGAATTGTTACTGAAATGAATATGTGTTAATTTATTTTGCATACAATCGTTTTGTTGTTTTTGGAGTTTACTCTTTAAGAAACGATTTGAGTTATAAGGCCCGGTACGGAAATTTTATGAGGAGTAAAATCAAGTGTAACACGAAAAGTTGAGGCGTTACGTAGAAAGAGACAAACATATATATCCACACTTTACGCGCAACACCAGTGAAGTCACTGAATAGAAATGTCATAATTTTATTTTTTTGTACTAGTGACGTGAAGGAATGCGTTGTATCGGTAAAATAGGTTCACAGACTACATATTAAAAGTATTTTTAGCCACAAATAAAACATAGATAATTTAAAATAAGCCAAATACGAAGGTGCTAAACTCGGACATGTATACATGTCCGTGGACGGTTACGGTACATTTCGTTTCGGACATGTATACATGTCGCTGGGCGGCAATGATCCATTACAATCCCTCCTTTTTATTACAATCATCATATCCTCTCAAAAAGGAAGTAGCGTTTTTAACCAAAATATGAATCAAGAGTGCTTTTATTAATTTAAAATACAGTAAGTTCAAATCCCATATGAAAGTAATTATTACAATAAAAATAATTAGCAATATATAAAACATTAAAACGTCATTAACTATTTTCTATTCGATATATATCATAATTATCGTTCTAAGGAGTAAACTCCAATCGTGCGTCGTAGCTGACACACACACACTTTTTTTTTAAATTATTTTTTTTTGTATATGAGTGAGAGCGTGTTTGAGTTGTAGGGAGTGCCAAAGAATGAAACAAACATACCTACATATCGACCCCTCCTACGTATAATATCGTAACGTAAAAGTACCTTTTCGTTTTTATTGCATTAATTGCCTTATTTTAATGTGTTTTATCGATATAAGTAATGTTATAAAGCGTATAAAATAAAATAAATATACCAAATTTCATAGAGATACCTGAAGAAATGCAGATTTTAAGCGCATTTTAGAATATTCGAAACTTTGAAACGCTCTCCTGTAAAGTTGTCATTTTGCAGTTACGATATTATACGTAGGAGGGGTCGATTTGTACATATACTGTCGAAAAACATTACCCTCCGCAGTCGGATCAAAGGGAATCATCTTTAAAAGAAAATAATAAGCTCTGACTTCTACATCTGCTTTTCAATTAAATTGTATTTTTGGATAATCAGTAAAAGAGGAATACAGTTACTGTAATAATATCCGTGTTGTCTTGTTGTCTATCAAAATGGACACAAGTAATTTCAGACATAGTGTACACGTGGTCGCATGTCTAAGCATGTGGCCGACAAATTATTTATATTTATACAATCCTTTTATACCTTATCTATACCTACATTCAAACAAAAAGAGCTTTCGGTATATTATAAGATGACATATACATTCTTTTATAGAATACACTTTTTTATAATATGGGAGTAGCAGGCGAGCATGCAATCCACCTGATGGTAAGTGACTACTGCCGCTTATGGACATCTGTAATCAACCCCAGATTGGATTAGATATTCCTGAGGTTTGCCACAGATGCGCCGCTACCCCTGATTACTAAGCTGGGACGCCTCGGAAAAGTCTGTCTCCCTTACCACATCCTTCAAACCGGAACACAGTAGCTCCTAACACTACTGTTAAGTTGCCGAAGTCGAACCACAAAGGGTTCACCACCTTCAAAATCTCGGGAAAGAGTACATGGCAAAAGATCGTGTCTAAACCTCACCTTACAGTAACGTTTATTACAGTTTGACTCAAACTATAACCTATTTCGGAAATAAAAGACTACATTCAAGCTGAAGTGGCGGGGCGGCTTGTTCTGTGACAGCTATTTCGGGTTTGAATTCAGGCCTCGATCGATAGGCTCTAAAGTTGGGGCTGCGATGTCATTTGAAAAGTGTTCTCGCATACGAATGCATATGTGACATTAAATGGTCATGATATTTTTTTATAATATAGCGGTAGAGACGAGCATGCAGTCCATCTAATGGTTAGTGGCTACAGCCGCCTATCTGTAATTAACCCCAGATAGGATTGGATTCCTACCTGAGGTTGGCCATGGTGCGCCGCTACCTCTGAGGACTAAAATGGAACGCCTCGAAAGTGTATGTCTCCCTTACCATACCCTTCACAACCAGAACACAGCAGCGCTCAAAATTGTTGTTATTAGGTAGAAATAGGTGCAGTGGTGGTGCCGCTCGAGTCAAACCACAAAGGGTTCTACTACCTTCATTGAGAGAGTATTATTTATCAGTACAGCAACATCATTGTCACCCTAATTTGTCTTGTGGCAGCTGTGGTCGGGAAGTGTGTTGATATTAAGTAGCATCGTCTGTCTTCGGATCTGATTTCTAAAAATGTATGTTCATTTTTAATTCATCAATCCATTACTGTCTCACTTCTGGTGAGATTTTAGTCTCAAGAGGAACATGAAAAATTAACATTCTACTCCCACTAGGATTCTCTATAATTATCATGCGTGCTATGGACACACAAAGTCGAATACACAAACGCATACAGACACATACTCAATCTTCTAAACCACTGCCTATATGGAAGCGAATGTGGAACCTTCTAGAAGTTAATGCTGGTCTGACGCGCAGAGGGTTCAGGGTTCGATTCCCTGCCAGATAGATCTAAATGATGAATTTAGGTAAAACAAAAATGATAAGTTCGCTTCGCTACACATCGTTAAAATTAGAAACATTTAGTATATTTAAGATCGTAATTTACTAATAGTAAGTGTAGATTGGTGGAAAGTCTAAGTTTTATTAAACAGATGTAAAAATACGCATATTTTTTTTAGTACTCAGTCAAAAGATATTAAGGATAATAGTTTAATCATTGTAGAGCATAATGGAAATAAATAGACGTATTAAATATCTTACTAATGCAATGAGTCCTCATGGACATATTTGTTTATTTGCAATTTAAATAAATAAACGTTGTAACTATAGACTACCGGTCTTATTCATAAAAAGTTATAGCACACTTATAACGTTGCTATAGTACGATTGTCAAAAAGTGTTATTCATAAACGCATTTTAGGCACTAAACCGTTCTATAAACCTTCTATAACTTATAGAGGCCAGAACCCTACTATAACAGTGCTATAAGGCCGAAAGATGGCCGACTCTCAACAGCTGATTCGTGATTACTAACCTAATTTGACAATACGTTTTTAATAAATTATGTCAATTTCCATTTTGTATACAAACTTGAAATAATTTATTTTAATATCCGATAAATAACATTATTATATCACTATTTTAAATTACAATGCAAATTTTACAAAGCTTAGATTATTAAAAATCTAGAAAACCGTCCACTTCGAAGAACATTGCACCAGTCACACCAGTGATCTGTTTTCATTAGACTATAGGAAGCATTATCGCTTTAATAAATCGATAGTAAATTTTATAATTGATCTCGTACGTAATGATCGTAAATTAGATCGCAGAGGTCCTGGTACACCTTCTGAAATACAGGGTTTACTGCCATAAGATATTGCGAATGTTTACAAAACGAAACTTAATTGAATTTAATTTATATAATTATATCAATATTACATAAAACATTAATATCCAACCAATTTTCACTCCTTTATCTTTTAACAACTTTTGCTTCACATCCTATTTTAACAAATAAAATATTTTTAAATTCGCGGTATTTACAAATACAATGACACTGACATGTTATTTGGTTTTATCGACAACCCATTGACAAGAAAGTCAAGACAGAATATTTTTTAGTACGAAATAATGTCATTTAATGATGTTTATCTATGGATATTCGTCAATTTGTTCGCCGAACTTCACTATAATGGCAACATTTTCATTTATAGTTGACTTTAGCGACACATTAGTTATAGAAGGTTTATGGAACGTTTATGAATAAGCAATTTTATAGAACGTTTTATAAGCTTATTGAACACTTTACCTAATGAGTGCTTAAAACCTTCTATAAGCATTTTTTATGAATAAGACCGTACGTATTTATACTTCTTACGTACATAATATGTGTAGTTTTTATTTAGTGTTATAATGCATTTATAACAATCTTTATAAATTGGGTTCTAAAGGTAGTAGAAACATTATTGTTTCATCTGAGATACCACCATAAGGCGTTCCTGTTATAGCTGTTCATAGATGTACTGTCCTCCTGATAAAAAATATTATTGTCTCATATGTAAATCAGCCGACATCCACACCCTTCTACTAAAACGCAAAAAGTGCTTCATAAAGCGATACCTTCTAAGGTGGTAGAACCCTTTGTGGTTCGACTCCGGCAGCACCACCGCCACACTTATTTCTACCTAATAACAGCAGTGTTAGGCGCTGCTGTGTTCCGGTTTGAAGGGTGTGGTAAGGGAGACAGACTTTTCTGAGGCCTTCCAGCTTAGTCCTCAGGGGTAGCGGCGCATCTGTGACCTCAGGTAGGAATATCTAATCCTATCTGGGGTTGATTACAGATGTCCATGGGCGGCAGCAGCCACTTACTATCAGGTGGACTGCATGCTCGCCTGCTACTCCTATATAATATAAAAATACCTTCCCGGATCGGCTTATTTGTAAACTATAATAGAGCTACTTGTAAAGTTCATGGGCATTTACTAAATTAAGTGCTTGACACTATCTGTTGAAATTGATTAAAGATGTTTTGCTTTTACCCTGATTTTTTGTATTTCGGATAGGACCCAAATGGTTCATATCGACACGGATGCTAAGTTCTGGCAGCGTTGCCTAGCACACTAACATGGCATCCTTGATGTTGAATTCGGTACCTGTCTTACTACCAGCTATCGCGAAAGTTGTGAAGTACAAATAATTTGTGAGTTCATTAGAAAAGTTACGAAGCGTTCTCCATAAAGATCTAAAACTTGTGCATCTACGTGTCCTTTACAAAACATGACGAGCTAGCTTTTGTCCGCGGCTCCACCCGCGTGAGTCTAACTTTTGACTTATAATTAGGTTATAAACAGTATGTGTGACAAATTTCATCTTAATACGATCCTTCGCCACAAACTTGACTTTATATTAAGGTATTCAATTTATTACAATTGTCATTAGTCTATTAATTTCCTACTAATGGGCTTGATTTTCTTCTTAAAGTCTTTGAAAATTCTATAGGTCAGTGTTTACCGTGCTGATTAAGCGTGAATTAGAACTTTCATCTTGATTTATTATAAACAATAGTGGGGCTGTAACACTCATAATATTGTCCGTCACTATTTAAAAAAGCGTAATTGACCTCACAAAATTAGTGATGTATAAAATTAAAACCACGAGCCTCCTTATTGAAATTCATTCATCATCAATTCATATCTAGCTGTTTGGTGTAGATCTTTTTTAATTTACTATGTTTAGTCGCCGTGCATACGACAGGTACCTAATCGCACATTGCTTTGAGCTCGTGACGCAATACTCATGTGCAACGATACATTGTGCACATACGAACGAACGACTGTATTCAAGGTTCTCTAAAATCACTTCTAGAATTGCTTTTACTACTACAACTAAAATTATTTGTGTTGCACTGAATCTTGTAGAAATGAGACTTATGTGTGCGTGGGTGGACTATTTAAATTTTATGACGAATATAATTTATTTTGCTTTTTAGTAAATGTTTTGACTTGTAATAGTAATGTTGCACTGCTCTACTCTAATGTCTACTCTGTGTATGAAAAATGTGTTGTCTGCACATCGTTGGATTCGTCTGAAAGTAAATTTGACATAAAATATTTCATATAAAAATTATACTGTATGTAGCGATTCTTTACGCAAGATCTATACGGTTGAATGGAAAGCGTGTGAAATGACCTTTAATTGGTTATTTTTTAAATTATACGCTTTTTCGATTATATAAAAAAGTTATATAAAAATAATTGAACGTATTTTCTTTCAATCTCAATACAAAAGACATTGTCTCAGATAAGATAATGGAGCAAGGTATCGAAATAATAAATAATCTCAAATCTTAATAAATTCTTATTTTCTTGCCTTTTGAACTCTTCTAGAGTATCAGTATCAGCAATCTCTGAGGGAAATTTGAATAATTTGAGTTTTATCCATCAAAGGATTTCATTATAGGGCAACAAGCTCTCGGTATTGCCCCAAATCGCAATTTGAATTTTGGTGTAAAGCTTTTGAAAGCTCAATTGCATAATTATCTTAATAATTCCAGAGTTTAAGGGCGATTTAAGATGATTTAAAGTTCATTATCATCATCAACCCATTATTTTCCCACTGTTGGGCACGGGTTTTCTTTCAGAATAAGAGGGGTTAAGGCCATAGTCCAAAGCGCTGGCCAGTTCACCAATTCGCGGTAAACTTCCCACACCTTTGAGAACTTTGTTTTTTTTTTAAACTCCTCAAGATTCGACCATAGCAAGTGATAATTAATTCCCAATAAGCACAGAACCGAAAAATCAGAGGTGCGAGGGATTACAACCTCGGGCCACCCGAGTACCTAACAGGGGGAATTTCAACCACTAGGCTGACTGCTGATTTAACGTTACCTGTAAATATTTGGCGCGAGTGTGTAAAGTGGTATCGACACAGGTCGGATGCGGCCAGGCACGTGACGGCATCCGGCAGCGGGCACCGGGAGCCCTGGCACGTGTCGCCAATTTCCACGTTGTCCTGTTATCCGATCAATAGTACTACACTCTATCCCTATGATATGAGTTCCATTTTAAAGAACACTTTTTGCGTAATGGGTCGGTAACTATTTAAAATGGAAATTTAAAAGAGAAATTATTTTTCTATTAAAAATGAAGATTATTATTTACTATTAAAACTTACGTTATAAAATAAAGTTACGATAAGCTAATATTGCATTTGTGATCATTATTTGTATATATTGTGATTGAATTAGATTTGAAGCATTGTTTTTGCTTTGTCCGTCGAAGTTATCATCTCTAGCAGTCTGTTATATCGCCATGGACAATATAATTAAGGATAAATGAATAATCTATAATTATTTCGATGACGACCCGCGTAGCGGAGCGTTCACTACACCGGTCTGACGCGCAAAGGGTCCCGGGTTCGATCCCCGGCCAGACAGATATCTAAATGATGAATTTAGATTTCTGTTTCTGGGTCTGGGTGTTTGCCTATGTGTATGTCCATGGTACCCACGACACAGGGAATCCTAGTGTGGGCTGTAAGTGTATAAAGCGTTTTTATTTAATCTAATTGAATAATGGTATTTAAAACCATTTAACTGTAGTCTGTATGTTATATTTCAAAGTCATTTGTGAATAAATAGAAGTTAGCGGAAGTTCATGTTTGCGTTACCGATGAATGTTATGACACGTCGACAATGGCTTTGTAAACAATGTTAAAAAATGTTTTAAAAAATGTATAGATAAAATTGACAATTTTGTCAATATCTATGATACAGTTTCGGTACCTTTTTATAGCCCGGTTAGTAATAATCAATCTTAACTAATTTTGGTGCACTTAAATTCGAAATATTTTCTAGGCAGTAATTATAAATTTAAAAATTTTCTTGGCAAAAATTGGTTAATATTATTAATAACGGGCAATATGCAATCAATGTACGTGCCATCCATCAAAAAGTGAGCATTCGGTCATCTGAGTGGAATCTGTTCGTAAAAATACTTTACTGAAAGGAACATCCCATCAAGCATGGCATATTCTTGGAACCGTTTTTCTTAAGAATAATAGAATGAGATAAATTATATATTCTTAATGCGGCTGTCATTACGCCCATGAGTTGGACAGATGACAATATTCTTTTAAATTTATGGTTTATTTTGCCTAGAGAAACTATTAAATCTGCGCATTATTATTTTTAGAACGAATATATCCGCACTTTACACTAAAATCGGGATCTTTTACTGTGAATACGTATGATTTAATCGATATTCCTTAAAGCCCTTAAAATAACAAAAGGGAGACTGTATGAAAAACAGAGAATTATTGGTGGCCATGTAGGAGTTTTGAAATGTCACATAACCTCTCATATAGATTTATTGCTGCATTGTCTTAAAATAATTTTAAATGAAGTCATGGTTGAGGTTTTAAATAAAGAAATGATTTTACGTCCTTAACTATAAACGTAGCATAACTTGCGCACTGCGTCGTAGGGAATTGTCATATTTCAAGCAGTCGCGATTAAATATAATAATTTTAGTTTAAAAACTAAAAACCACGCTAAAATCACTCAAAGAAAATCGTTAATCCTGATTCCTGACGATTCTAATGAGGAGAATGAGATAAAATTATTAAAATCGTGTATTGTCATCGGTTCTTCATAAGTGTTAAATTAATCGGTTCGTTCAAAGTGGGTAACAATCGAGTTCAAAGATTCCGTTACATACATACAACCCAAGCTAATAAAAGCGTTGTAAAATGTATATAAACGTGACGAATATTATTTTAGTAACTAAAAAAGAGCAATTATTAATATGTACCATTTACCACTGATTTGATGCCACATTCATCAGTGTCCCGTAACAATGATGGTCTGCATTATGCAGGTTTCAGATAGTTCACTATCATTATTTATCTACATTACAAAGGAACTACAAATCTGTGGAACTTTTCCAAAAAATCTCTCCTACCTGATGTTACATGTTTAGTTATGATTCGGACTCAGGATTACGTGAACCTGTGTTAGCATCGTACGAGTTTCTCCTAATACAAAATAATAAGGCTTTTGCTATTCAATCAAGAAAAGTTATCTCCCATTGTGGCTAGTCGGAACACATTCGTGGCTTACAAATGCTTCGCTCATGCGTATCGTCTATCGTTTACTCGATGACAGTGACACAAGTTGCTCAGTTTTATAGCGACGTGAGATTCTTCGCGTGTTTTGCGGAGTCGTAAAATTATACTGTTTCTACAGACCAGTCGAATTAGCAATGCTTCCAGTTATAAAATCTACCCACAGTGCGCACGCACGATATTTAATGAAAATAATGCATTGCACGCAAATATCAGGTGGTAAGGGTGACATACTGTTCTAAGGCGTTCCAGCTTAGTCAGGGGTAGCGGCAAATCTGTGGTCGACCTCAGGTAGGAATGTAATCTTTTCTGGGGTCGCAGATGTCCCTGGACGGCAGTAGCCACTTACCATCAGGCGAAGTGCATGCTCGTTTCCTATACGAGAAAGATTAAAAAATGTATATAAACATTTTGGCTTCGATAACATTTAATTCCAATTTCTTTTCACTCAAGTGGATACTCTAGTATGAAGAGGATGTGTCAGTTGTTCAGTACCAATGTTGTAACTACCGCGTGGCGAATCTGGCAGAATGCCAAAGGTTCAAGAATCATGGGGTCTGGTGTGGACACGATATATAATGTTCTGATTAACTGAAATTTGTCATTTGGCCTGAAATTTTCTGTTAACTTAATTGTGAGTTACGTCTAATCCCTTTTTGATTCTGGCTGTAATTTGGTTTGGTAAAGTGTATTTACCAAAACGAAGAACTGAAGCCAGAATGCTATTTTTTAACTATTTCATGAATGACTTTTTTCGACAGTACGACAGTACGAATAACGACGAATTTTCAATTAATCGTGTAACAATTTATATATTCGTAAATGCCCGATTCAGCAACGAATGTAATCAAAAGTTAGGAGAAGTATGAAATAAAATATTCCAAAATATTAGCTTTGCATCGTAGAATAGATACGAGTTACAAATATTGTATTATAACGTAGAAACTAATCCTGGCCTAAATTAAATAGTTTAATATTGCTAGATGAAGGTTCTAGCAAAGTAGAAATATGGAATCCTTATAGTAGGGTTCTAGTTTATGCATTTCTAAGCGTCACGTGTCTGGAAAGCATGCAACGTGTCTAAAGTCCGCTAGGAACTCCTTGTACTTTATTATAGGTTACGGCAAAGCTTGTGTGTGTTCAACTTAAACAGTTATTATGAAAGACTTATTGATTGCACACTTGTAGCTTTTCTTATGTAATTGTAGTAACAAAAGAGCAGATTTTTTATAATATAGGAGTAGCAGACGAGTATGCTGTCCACCTGATGGTAAGTGGCTACTGCCGCCTATGGACATCTGTAATCAACCCCAGATAAGATTAGATATTCCTACCTGAGGTCGGCCACAGATGCGCCGCTACCCCTAAGGACTAAGCTGGAATGCCTTGGAAAAGTCTGTCTCCCTTACCACACCCTTCAAAAGGGAACACAGCAGCGCCTAACACTGCTGTTATTAGGTAGAAATAGATGTGGCAGTGGTGCCGCCGGAGTCGAACCACAAAGGGTTCTACCACCTTCAAGATACTAGCTTGTTGTTAGTTGCATAGGGTGCATGGATAACATCCCATTTCTATAACTAAGTCTCATAATCTACAAGTATCCAACCAGTTGCATAACTAAAATAAACGTTGATCATTTACAGTTTTCGTTGTAAGTATACCGACACATTGAGACGCCTCAAAACATCTCATTCCTACAATTATTGCCCTATAATCTACAACTAAGCAACCAGTTGCATAACTTACATAAACGTTGACCATTTACACTTTTCGTTGTAAGTATACCAACACAGTGAGACCCAAAAACATCTCATTCCTACAACTAAAGCCTTACATTCTACAACTAAACAACCAGTTGCATAACTCACATAAAAGTTGATAATTTACACTTTTCGTTGTAAGTATACCGACACATTGAGTCGCAGAAAACTCATTCCTACAACTAAAGCCCCGCAATCTACGAATGTACAACCAGTTGCATAACTCACATAAACGTTGCGAGGTAAGATTGAAGCCAGACTCGAGCGTGGGTTAATGACTCCACAGAGGTCGCCCATTGTTTTGGTAAACAATGCGCCGCGTCAATCCTTCCAGTTATACGCCTCACTAGGTGACGTTCGACCCTTTTGGTTTTCGCGTTGGAAATACGTTACTGTGCTTAGAGACAAACGGGACTCGCACTTAACAAGTAAATTGTTAAGAGATTGTTTGTGAATGTGTACGACACATTGCTCTATCTATCTATTGCTTTTGGATCTATTTGAATAATATTTTTTTCGTACATTTCGGTTAATTTAGAGGACTACGTTCAGGGGCATCGCAACCCATATAATAACTCCAAAATCGAGAATTGACGCAGAAAGAACAGTCATTTTAATAGCGAACTAACTGAAGACAATAGATTTTTAACAATAGATTTCCTACTGGGAGTACAGGGTTCGATTAAGCATTACACATGCCTGCAAACCTCAACTTGCTTCAAGCATTAAACCTTTTCATGCTGAGAAGGGACCTATGTCAGCAGTATGTCATAAGAGTCAATATTGAGACAGCGATAACCTTCACGAACAATTATTATGTCTTTTTGTAAGACTTTCATGTTACGTTTAAAACTTTTCATTTTATTATTTTATGTACGATATCTTAATATATCTTATAACTAAAAGGTGACGTAGTGATCTATCAACGCACAGCCCAAACCACTGGACGGATCGGGCTGAAATTTACATGCAGCTAGATGTTATGACGTAGGCATCCGCTAAGAAAGGATTTTGATCAATTCTACCCCCAAGGGGATGAAATAGGGGATGAAAATATTACTTCGTAACGCGAGCGAAGCCGCGGGCAAAAGCTCGTTCTATATATAGTCACTGCTTTGTATTATTTTTTAATTATCTTAACCCAGGAAATATACCGTGGGTGATGTTATGGAATTATTCTAGAGTTAATCTTGTTAAGCGCTGACAACTAAATTGTTGAGCTATTTATGATGGCCTTTTTAAAATGTTCCATCTTAACTTTCAACAAATTAATGGAAAAATGAAAATAGGCACTCTAAGGCAATTGTTCGATTTAGAATGGGATGAGAAAATATCATATTTTTTAAGGTATACTTCTTTGGCGAAAACGTAATGTTGTATAGGATCCGAAAGTATAGTAGTTAGCAGTAGTAATTAAAAAAAAATATAAATGTCAATTTTTTTTTTATAAACTAATGTTTTCGGAAACTTTAATCAACTTTAATAAGTTGACCTCTAGGAGAACTCCTCACCACGACTGTACGTGCGTTTAATGGCATATAATTATAAACACGTGTGGGCGTTCAAATTTGTCCTTACGTTTCAGTAAGTACTGAACACCACGCTTATCGCTTAGCTTAATCGCTAATGATAAGACATGTGTTTAAGTCGGATCGGTAAGCGGGTGGCAGAGGGCGGTCAGGAGGGAAAAATAACTGGGATCGCGGATAATTAATGACTTCATTTATGTTTCTGCGCTTGAAAGTCTTGATTGTGCTGACCGCTTTTTACTTTTTTCTCAAAATAGGCCTCTTTCACGTTCAAATTGTTATTGTTCGACCGAAACCAAATTGAAAATTGTAAGGGTTCGATAAAATCTTTGAGGGCAATATCAATATCGCGAATTTTGCAGTCGGCACTCGGTACCTAATTGTACGTATTAAAATCTGAGGAAGCTATTCCGAAGAAAGTTATTATCGAATTTTAGTACCGCCCCAGTATTTGGTTTCGCATTTTTATCTGTAAAATTTCAATCTAAAACCATTTAGGTTGAGAAAGAATTGGGTTTGGGAAATAATTTGAATGCTTTCGACGGTTACTTAATTATTGCATTTATGGATCGAGCAACGCTTTTCGTTGTAGATTTATTGGGTATTAGCAAATTATATATTTTGAAACTCTTTTAATAAACACAGAAGTGTAAATGTAGGGTTCGGTTTGAAGTACGAAAATAAAGAATTGAAAGAATACCTTATACCATGTATAAGTGTTACGTTGCATTTATGTCATCATATTTTGACAAAGGATACTAGCTTTATACACTTATGAATGTACTTGATAAAGGAGACGAGGCAATCAAAGTAGTACTTAAAATGAGTCGCTAAATAGATAACGCATTTTATAAATTATTTGACAAAACGCAGGAATATAGAGTACCTATTCACAGAACTGAACTGGAATACTTAATTATAATATCAATGACCCACTTGACCCTACAAAGGCGGTCCGTTGAAGTTGTCAACGATCCCAATCTTACTGAGGAGGGACTTAAGTCTGCGGATACAGTCCTTGTCTGATGTTTGCCGTTTCTGCAATATTGGATGAAATACTATAAGGTCTATACTGTGTCTTATAGTTACTATCTCAGCTACTTTCTATTTCTACCGTGTAATAGCGATTTCAAATTGTCCTGTAACCTTAGTATGAGGTTTCACGTTTTTACAAAAATGAATTTTTATTTTTGTTTACGTATTTCCCAAACATTTTCAATCAGTTCTGATACAATCCGCTAGGGGCGCTGATTGGAAATGTATGGGCAAATACGTAAATACCAAAAGTCATTTTTGTAAAAACGCATACCTGTTTGGCTATGCACGATAACCTTCGACGAAAGCTGTAAACCATAATATTCTATGGTAAGGTAGGTTCGATGCCCGGTCAGGCAGATGTTCAAATTGAATCATTGAGTCGTTTCTTTGAGTCTGGTGGCGTGTACACATGTTACAGCGCTGCTATATACTGATATCAGTGTTTAATGACTTAGATTACTTCTTAGGCATTCTATCTTAGCTGTAACTCCTGATCTAAATAGAGTTGGTCCACATCCATGGGTGGTAGTAATCACCCAACTTTAGCTCCAATACTCGTTTGTTTCTATTAGAAAAATAATGAATTATCAAAATGGTTATACCTCGAGATCTCTTGAAAGAATAAGAGAGCAAGTTACAAAGAAAAACGTAGTAAGTGACAATTTCTACTTCACTCTTAAATCGTGTGATAGTAGCCAACGAAGAAAGAAAGGCAGAAAACAGTTTCAAACTTGCCGAGAAGGCATTAAAATTCTCCTTGTCTGTGGTAAACAGAATATTAAGTCTACTTTATGACTTACTCTTGCGCTTAGTTTAAAACAGCAAGGTACTGAGTTAAGTCTTGTCAATATTGCAGTAAGTAAACTAAAATTATTTTTATTCACTAAGGAAATGTAGTGTTTATTATAATAAATAACAGATACTGCTGCTCTAGTTAGTGAAAAAGTTACAAAGTAATAATGCTAAACAGAATAAATCCCTTTGTTATAGTAAGTTGAAGGTGGTAGAATCCCTTTGTGGTTCGACTCCAGCGGCACCGCCGCCACACCTATTTCTACCTAATAACAGCAGTGTTTGCGCTGCTGTGTTCCGTTTTGAAGGGTGTGGTAAGGGAGACAGACTTTTTCGAGGCGTTCTAGCTTAGTCCTCAAGGGTAGCGGCGCATATGTGGCCAACCTCAGGTAGGTATATCTGATCCTATCTGGGGTTGATTACAGATGTCCATGGGCGGCAGTAGCTACTTACCATCAGGTCGACTGCATACTCGTCTGCTACTCCTATATTTAAAAAAAAAAAAAATTAGAGACAAAGTTCTAGAACCCTTACGATTGGACCACAGTAGCACTGTGACTCTACATTTGAACCACTATAAGACCACTTAAAAATATAAAATAAAAATATGACTTTCACTTAATGTCTACCATATCATATTGAGTTCCATCCAATATCTAAAAATCTTCTAAGAGATACAACTCACTACGCTCTCCACGTCTCAAAAATCCCTTCCCGTCCTAAGTAACAGATGTCCTTTTATCAAGTTGCTTGTACAAAAATCACTCCAGTCTGTTATCGTGTGTACGTACATACTGTTATGCAGATTCGAGCCGGGATTCTAAACAGGAGTATTGTTATTCGCGCCACGATCGCCCGGCGTCCCGATTACGTTCCCGACAGCCGTGACCCTTTGAACTCTCGGGAAATGTCACTGGTACGGTTGAATTTTTCCCACTCAAGTTTACACTGTTTTACGAGTTTCGTACCCTTACCAAGAGTTTTCACATTTTGACAAATATGACTGTTTTGGTATTTGTTTACGTATTGGCCCATACGATTTGCTAGTTCTGACACAATCCGCTAGGGGCGCTGATTGGAAATTGTATGGGTAAATACGTAAAAAATACCAGAACGTCAAAACGTAGAAACTCATGGTAAGGGTACTGTACAAGTAACGCTCTTTATGAGGTTAATTTGAGTGGAAATTGAATGGAGAGTTAATAAGTTTCATATGGTATATTTCTTTTTTATTGATATTTAGAGCTCAGTTTTTAACCTATTCTTTGTCTGTGATATTTTCAAGAGTTTTAGAAATAAATAAATACACAAATCATTGTCAATTGATATTACTTTAAAAACTTTTCGATTTATGTTACGAGTACGGTTTTTTCATGATACAAGCCTACAATTGAAGTTGTCATATTTTCCTAAAATGATTATAATTAATTAATTCCTGCGTGCATCTGGAGGCACGGTAGTGCCCCCGCCAAGTCGAACATATTGTTTTGCTTCCCAATAGAATGAAGATGCGTATGACTACCTTATGGCATTTAAAGTATAAAAAGGTAATGAAACTTGAAATTAATATAACTGCAAAATAAATTGTGTTAATATTATACTAATTCGAAAAATAAAGTTACAACTTCACCATTATAACATTAGTTATTTTATGTGCAACAAGTTAATTTGTAATACTTTTTAGCTTCAACTTTTTATATTGAAATTGCCTAACTGTAACTGTCAAACCAAACAGTTTCTTCTTAAAACCTTTATTTTTAATACGTAATAAGTATGATATCATTTAAAAAAACTTGATTCAACGGTATCATGTGGATTTGAGTGTTAATGTTAATAAAACAATAATTTAATAATACTTGTCAAGTGACTCGTACCTAATATGCGAGCAAACATATTAAAATTGGTCCAAATTCAATTTTGGTTACTTATTTAGCACATTTGCTAAGAGAACGATAGGTTCTTTGCAGTTCATGGTGTTATGACCACTTACCTACAAATGCAGCAGTGACAGCCTAGTGGTTATGAAACTCGGCCTCTCGATCGAGGGGTCCGAGGTTCAAATACCAGGCACGCACCTCTGATTTTTCAAAATTATGTGCGTATTAGAAATTATTTATCACTTGCTTAAACGGTGAAGGGAAACATCGTGAGGAAACCTCCATACCTGAGATAACTTTAAATTTAAAAATAATCTCAAATGTATGTGAAGTCTACCAATTTGCTCTTGGCCAGCGCGGTGGACTATGGCTTAATCCTTCTCATTCTGAGAGGAGACCCGTGCCCAGCAGTGGGACAATAAAAAGTTGATGATGATGATGATTTCAAATGGCATTTGACTGAAAGTCCACTTAGCAGAACTTAGTTATAATAAGAGGATCTGAGAAAAGTTAGGAACTGACGTATGTTATTGATAGGAATCTAATTTTAAAGTTTTAGTTCGTACTTATAGTACAAAACTTTAGAAATTGTGATAGGGATTTATATGATTCATTTTGACTATTTCTAGCTGTCTTATCGAAAGTAAAGTCCTCGCAAACGAACTTTGACCACAGTTTGCAACTAAGTAAGTACTTCGTTGAAAGTGCAAAATCTATAGCCGATGTTATATTGGTTATTAAAAGTTGTACGATGAAAGTTTAATGGAAGAAAACTACGTTTTCAAAGATTTCCAGCAGCATAAATGTAAATAGTACAACTTGGAGTGTTTCAGTCGACTATAATAGCTCTCGCAGACTGTTTTTCTCTAGACTTACCTATTTTAAATAGTTAGTTAATGGGTACGTCCTTAATTAGAGCTGAACTGAGAGAAATAGAGCCTTCTCTTCTGATTTAATGAGGGGCAATCGCGTGATCCCTTTCGCACAGGTTTGGCCCCGCCTACCGGGCGGTGAAAATCAATAACATACTCCAGAAGTGCGTTTGGTGTCCTACCCCGCTGACGTCGCCACGGACCGATGTGAGGGTCACTTACACACTTGCTAACGACAATGCTCGTCGGAAGAGTGCGATGCCATGATTTCTGATTGCCCGCTTAGATTAGACAGACGATGTCACTTTTATCAGAACTTTCCTGGAGTGGCGTTTCTATTCAGATACGATAATTGATGAAAGTTTTCCAACAGTTTTCATGAAATGTTTTAACTATTTTATGAAACTTTGCGTGAAGGAAGTGCTTTATGATACAGTGACATGACAACTACATAATAATAATATTACACCTAACTTTTAGATTATGCACTCCAATATATTGAAATATTAAACTTATAGAATAGTTAGCTTCTTAGGTAGCATAAATAAATTCATATACCATTATATAACAATTTTTCAAAAAAAGAAGAAATATGTTTGCAGTCGTTACATTGAAAACAGTGGGTTACTGAAAATTTCCGAAAATTAAAACCACACAGTACGAAAACACAAAACTACACAAATCTTATTTGAACCAAGTTTCGAGAAAAATATTTTTTATTTCAACCACATTAACATTTCTTCAGAATTCTCCACCCGTACTTGAAAAACTTACACCATTTTTCGTGACTTTAGAACCGAATACATATCTTGCCAGGTAATTATTTTACATAAATATTTTTGAAAACTCAATATTATTTTGAAGGGTTATTAAAATACTTTGGACTTATAAGTATACACTAGAATTATTTTTCATCCTTTTGTTACATAGTCATGTACCTATGTATACGTTTCTTACTTCAATTGTCTAAGAAAATATCCTATAGAGTAGTTAATCGCATTAAAGGCATTATATTAAAAAAAAAAACGATAAATATCACAATTAATATATGTAACATCTAAGGGCTAATAGGTAATTCATACTAGATTTATCTCGGAATGTAATTGAAGGCCATAATGTATCTTATTTAATTATTTAACCTTAATTTCGTGGATTACCATTGCCTGAATTTTCCATGCCCTTTAAAATTTATTAGCCGCTTTCCATAAACAAAAGGAAACAGGATAATATTTTAGAAATCTTATGAAAATATGAATTTTTTATTGCGTTTCCTTAAACGAATTGTGTTAAATGCTTTTCACACGTAACTTCCCATCTGCGTTTAAGAGGCTTTAATTTTTTATTCGATCAGCAGAAAAAAACACTGGCTTAATAATTTTAACATATTATTAAGATTATTATTTTATTTGAACCATGTGTAAATTAGAGTACCTACTCGTATTAAGACAAAATTTACTTCTCAACATTAGAACTTGGAACCTTTAATTGACAGCCCAGCTATTGTTACTAATAGGTATAGTTTTATAATTATAATTTAAGGTGTTCACTTAAAATATTTAATAGTACATTGAGAATAACAACAGTTAACTGACGCGTACCAGAAACCGTATTTCCGATAATTGCCGAAGGGTCTCGGAAGGTTAGCTCTAGTACGAGCACCTGCATTAATTACAAGATTTAACGTCATCCTTCCCATTAATAAGGAATAAGCGCCCACTTTACTTTCTTTGCGTTCGGTTGTTTATTAAAACGAAAGATTAATTACGATACCGAATTTTAAGAATTCGCAACTTTGTCGACTTGGCGGTATTCAGAATTTAATTTAAAAATTCCGAAGTACTACGAGACAGGTGAGCCAAACAGCTGGGCCGTTATGAATTTTATCCCGCAGTAGTTTCGGGAATTTTTCCCGCGGACTCCGAACAACTTTATGGCTTATCCTTCAGGCGTATTCATACAGAATTTTCGGATGTGGCTAAAATTTTACATAACAATTTAATTTTTCACCGCGCGGACGAATTTTTGCCGAGTTTTTCCATTACAAATATAGAAGCTTAATTTTTACAGTCATACCTATTTGCATTTAAATTATACGTATTTATTGTTTGGAAAATTTCGAGGAATTTATTTTCATGTGATTTATTACGTATAAGATAAATTTAGCTTCTACATGCTTGTTTACTACAACTTGTAATTCGCTAGTGATACAAAGGTAGAAATGCTATAAAAATATCACCCTCATCAACACATTGCTGTTTCACTGTTGGGTATGGGACTATTCTCACGAAACCTCAATTATACTACCCTAGTGTTGACTAGTAGATTAAAGATACCTTCGGACAATCCTTACGATGTTGCCTTTTATAATTAAATCAAGGGTTGTTTCATTAAAATATAGAATGTTATTTTTTTATAATATAGAGTAGCAGACGAGCATGCAGTCCACCTGATGGTAAGTGGCTACTGCCGCACATGGACATCTGTAGTCGACTCCAGATAGGATCAGATATTCGTACCGGATGTCGGCCCCAGATGCGCCGCTACTCTTGAGGACTAAACTGGAACGCCTCGGAAAAGTATGTCTCCCTTACCACACTCTTCAAACCAGAACAATGCTGCGCTTAACACTGCTATTATAAGGCAGAAATAGGTGTGGCGGTGGTGCCGCCGAAGTCGAACCACAAAGGGTTTTACCACCTGTACATCGATTTAACATGGAGACATTTTAATTACAAAGTTATATTAATATTCTGGGTCTAGGTATTTGTATACCTTTCTCTATGACATATAAGTTCCAGGGAATACTACTTATTATCATTTATTAGTTATTCAATCATACGGCTACTTACATCTTAAAAAGACAGGTAGCGGTAATTGTGTTTTTTTCGCGAAATCCGTACTCCAAACTAGTTTTAAAAGCTCGTCGGTGTAAGCTCTGCGATGTTGTGTCAAACACTTAACTCTGTTTGCGCTCTACGTTTCTGTTCTTTAATTCTAATTGGTGCAACTTCGTTTTGAACTTTTTCTGTATAATACAAGTCGAGAAATGTTGCCATGAATTCATCTTGTCATGTTTTAAGTGGAAAATTATTTTATGTTTAACTTGTGAATTGAGGAACTCTATTATTTCAGTAGAGTATCAAAAGATGAATGCAACAACAGACTTATAATTTATGTAAGTAGATATCCACTTTTTGAGTAGGCCAGGAGTAGTAGATAATGCCGTGAAAAAAAGTGTTATTTGTTAATTATTAATAATTTTTAATAAAGCTTTCATAATTGCCTGTCTTCGGCCTCATCGCGCATAAACATACAACAAGCATAAACATACACTACATTTTCCAAGGTGTTCACCAAAGCACCATTCATTTTAAAATGCTGTAAAGCCAATGTTACTATTTAACCGCAGTCTTTGGAATGTTATTGCCATCATAATTAAAAAGCAATCGGTGAAAATGTGGCAATAATATTAAAAGCTGCTTTGGCACGACGACGCCTTCGATAGTAAGAGGAACTAACACCTCAGACAAGTTTTGTTCTATGAATTGCACAGCGTCGATATATTCTAGTACTTGTAAATAAAATCACGTAGTAAAAATGTATCTAGTTGTACGTAACTCCTTAATTAGTTAAAGAGATATAATAAAATTACTACTTAAGTAATATTTCATGTGTTATAGTGAATCTAAGTAAAAACTTTTCCAAGCGATGCTGTAACAGGTTTACATTTAAAAAATATTTAATTTCGTACTCTTTAAGTTTTATGTTAAGGTTATTACCTTTTTCATTGTTAATTTTATACAATAGGTACCATTTTCAAAACATAATTTTTAGTCCTCGGAAAATTCATTGGACTCACTTATTTTCATAGCTTCATCATCATTACCATGTTTAGTTTTAGCTACCCCAATGTACGTACATGTATAGCTTTCCATAAAACGTCACTATTATAATATAAGCGAAGTGACGCCGTGGCGTACCTGCATTAATTAAGGGACTTATCCCGGAAGTTAATGGTGGAAGCCGACGCGCCGCCCGGCGTCTCTAATAGTGCACTGATTGATTTAGGTAAATATTTACCCCTCCCGGTATCACACAACCTGTATATTTTGTGATGTACATTTTGAAATATTTTTTTAGAATTAATACCACGTTGCCTACAACCTCAAGCCTTTATGAAAATACTTTTTGTATCGCACATTTTTGTTTAGAAAACAAGTATAAACACATTTTGGCGGTGATATATTTGCACCAACCTATAAACAAATACAGGTCTGTGATTTGCACATTATTACAATGTGTACATATACAGTCTATATGGTCTTATTGTAGAAATAAAAAAATACGTTGAACTTTCACACAGAGTAGAAGTCAAACTTTATTATAACAGATATTTTCACGAAATAGGTCATGTTAGAATTAAATAGGCATATTTTTATTGATAAAAATAAAGACTTTCATAATTCATTCAATATTTGTGTTTAAAATTAGATTGATTATCATATTGTCTTCTTCAATATAGTGATATACATGTGGGGTAATACCTACATGATTAAATTTTGATTTTGTTTTATTTTTATATACCAACTCTGACGACGTGTTCAATTTGATGAAAGTAGCAACACTGAAGAAGTCAGTCAGTTAGTGTGGTAGTGTAATGTATATGGTGTTTGACAATAGCTCTGAGAAATAAAATAAGAATTAATTATCACCATCAACCTCGCATTTCAACGATCATACATATAACAGACATACATATAAATGTGGGGTGAGATATAATAGAAAACATAGAAAAGTAGGAAACTGCAGACCGAACGCGACATACATGAATTAATTAAGAGTCTGGTGTTTGACGGCGGAACCTGACGCGACGCCTAACCCTGCACCAGTACCCTGATTGATTTAGAATTTCATAACCCTCTGTTAACTAGCTTTCGAATGAAATAGTTTTTAATGAACCAATTATGACAGTGATTTAATAATGTAAATTATATAATATATGCGTGTTATTCAATAAGTCAACTAGTGTAACAGTTTAAAAGTAAATATTTTCAAAGTATAATAACGAATGCGTTTACGTCAGATCATAAAAATATTAATATTATAAGGAATTACAGATATCTTCTTTACTTGATTATTTTGGAGACTATAAGTAACTCTTATGTTATAAATGTTCCAGGTATTTCTGGTTCTTTAAAAAAATGGAAATGATAAATAAGAAAGGACGGATTTTTGTTTATATTTTATGATAATGCATTAATCATAAATTCATCCCGTGAAAAAATGATTAATATTTGTTATTTAACTCATTAATCATCATCAAATTAAAATTATAACTAATTTTTTTGCTCCTCTCCATGTTTGTTCCAAATAATTATAAAATTAAGATAATGACGTCAATAACATAGGGACGTAATAATTAATTAAATATTAAACAAATTATTTAAAAAATATTCTTGCATATCTCAACTGTTTCTAAAGTTCTGTATATCCCGTCTCGTTTATTAATAATCCTCATTTATGATAATATCTTTGATATCGCAAATTGTTCATCATTAAGTATTTTTTCATGAAATATGTATAATGTCGTTCCTCTGAAACCAAATAATATTTCATCGTAAAAATGTAACGGAAGTTCTCATTAATCGTTCACGAGCGTCATAAATTTCGCGAGGCGGTTTTTTCATCGTGCAACGACATGCATGTTTAGTATCGGGACTTACTACAATCGTTTTCTAGTTATACCAACAACGATTGTACTATAAGCGAAAAAAAATTTATCGCTGACAAATTATTATTTTTTTGGGATGCAAGTGTCGAACGCGCATGTAGTACATTTCACGTGATTGTTGGAAAGTCAAGAATTCCCTGAAGTTAGTTGTCATATGTTTTTACCATTAAGTACTATGTTGCAATACTTCTTGCAAAATAGTTAAGCTGCTGATATATGACAGAAGTGCCCAGGCCAAGATGTCGCGATACTAGAGTTACAAATATTTCTAAATTTTAAGTGTTACATTGACGTGTTTTGGTGATGTTATCAAATCGCATACGAGTGGTAGTTTCACATCTTCAGGTGTATTTGTGGTATGCAATAGCAATTTGTCATAAAAAGAGGTTTGATCCTTAGTATAATTTTAGTCCCATCTTCGCTCGTTAATCTTAACATTTATCTGACAGGACAATTTTATTGGAAGACAAAATAACATTGTGTCGTACCTCGCTACCGGTTATTAGTATGACACGTCACTCAAATTTAAAAGCGTCCATTAAAACGCCACTAAATCTTGTTTACAGTCCTGTTAGTTGCGACATAACTGTTACCTATTTAAAATTTTGTTTAATTACGCGTCATTACATTGTCGGCGATCTTTTATTGACCATTTTAGTTTAATGAGACACGGCAGTTATTATTTCGTATGTTGTTTACGTAAGCGTTTAATCATATAGCAGTTATTTAACAATGAAACGTGTTTTTGTAACTGTATAATCAGAATATAAACGTCACATTAAGCAAAACAATGTGATTTGTAAGTTTTATGGTTCAAATGTGGTTATTTTTTGTAAACCTTTAAAATAAATGCAGTAATGGTTAAGAACCTACTCCTATGTTAGACAATTTCAATTAATCAGACAATTTCCGATTGTCTATGTTAAAATTATAATGGCTTTGTCATAGTTTTGACATGGCAACAAGTTGCCATGCCATGCCAAAGAAGACATGTCATACAAAGCGTCCACTTCGCGACGTAACTGCTGCTTATGCATTCAGTTAATATTTTACATTTGCGGATTTCATACCACTTCACCCCACCGCGTGCATGCAATGGTGTTGTCGAGAACACGTGGAGAACCCGAGGCGAGCACGTTGTCGAATCGCCCGCTAGACACGTGTACCCTTAGTATGAGTTTTTACGTTTGCTCGAAAACGTTCAACGTTTACGAATTTACTCATACAGCGCCCCCATGGCCAGTACTGGAACTAAAAATTCTCATTGTGAGTTATGAAAAACTGAATAGTCAATTGCAACTACATATAAATAGAATGTATTTGTTTTTACATTTTTAATTTAATTTTAATAGCGTTATAGTTCCGTTCTTGAAACTTATACTTCGGAATTTTAATTCCGATACGGTCCACGGGGGCGCTGTATGAGCGAACTCGTAAACGTTGAACGTTTTCGAGCAAACGTAAAAACTCATACTAAGGGTAGTGATCGCCAATCGCCAATGTGATAAAGCCCTTAGTCAGGAATGCATGTTAAGCGCTCATTATGTTAGCCATGTCTGTAAGCGTTTTACACGCTGTAAACTTCGTCAAAGAACTTTAATGAGCTTGTTGCTCGGGAAAAATACAAGCTTTTTAAATTATTAGGTGTTTTGTAAGTAAATTATTATTCTTTCATTGATTATTACTGTAGTCGTACAAAACAAGAGTTTAAATATAAAAAATGACTATATCCAGAACTATTTCTATTTAATTATTCGTTCGAGGGGGGTTAGAGTAATATTTGTTTATAGATTGAGGGATACCCATAATTTTCTCTGCGTTGGAATTTCGTCGATTGTTGCTATAAATGTGTAAAATTTCATTCAAATGAAAACACTGTTTCAAATTAGTATCATCATTTCGCAACTGAACAGATGTGAGGTTTATTATAAATATAAATTGCGTCATAATAGTAATCTATCATTATGAATCATGCGTAATTAAAGTATTTTATCGCTTAAAATATACAATGGGTTTAAAAAAACTATACAGAGTATGAATGACCGCAAACCAAATATGGTGTTCCGTGTTATGGCAGACCTTCTGTCTTCATCATCACATCAACTCAATATAGCGTTGTCATCGTGTTAATTGTGTATAGGCATTCATAGGTGTACGAAATTGATTTATCGTAAAGTTATTTTATTACCAGATTTGATCCAACACCAGAAAAACTGAAATAAAAAACTTGTTTCAACTATATATTCATAAGTTATTGATTTCAATAATTCTTTTATATCGTAAAACACCTCGTTTGTCGTGTTACTTATTAGTAATACACTTTAAGTAGCGAAATATCTATTTAATAATATCTTACTAATACTGTGTAGAAGATATGATTAAGTACTGCATTTTGTGCTTTAAAAACTTTTAGATTATACGAAGACTATTGTTAGCGACATTATTAAAATGTATTATCAAAATAAATTCTATATACTTTCAGTTAAAAATGATGTTAAGACATTCAGAGCGTGAGTTGACAGTTTTATTCATTGGAATTTTTATGGCGGTATCATATTTAAATGGGCTGCATTTCCTACTAGGCTTGTGATGTAAATTTTAAAACATAATATTTCATTTATCCAAAGTAATTTTATAATGCCGTCGTTCAAACAAGTTTTCTGCTATTGAAAGATGTCGAGAGTTTTGGAGCGTGGTCGACAAAGCCTCTCCATTTTCATAGACTATTTTACTTGTAATATTTTATATTAATAATTCTACTTTTCTCATTTATATTTCACAAAAATACATTATTATCTCGTCTAATCGTAAGTTTTTAATTATTATATTTTTAAGGAAAATATAATGTGTTTGTATACCTAGTTGTGTCGTGTAGTTTCCTAAGAATAATTATAGTTCAAGAAACTAAAAAACACGCTTTTATGATAAAATCAACTAAAAAGTAGAAAATAATTTTCAATCTAAGAATCAATTAAGGAACAGTAAATAGTATAATTGTGGAAAAAGTGTGGGGTGCTTTTCGAACCTGATAAATGGAGCACCCCACACTTTTTCCACAATTATACTATTTACTGTTCCTTAATTGATTCTTAGATTGAAAATTATTTTCTACTTTTTAGTTGATTTTATCATAAAAGCGTGTTTTTTAGTTTTTTGAACTATAATTATTTATTAATTTTTAGTATTTCTCGTTATAGCGACCACCATTATTCATCGTTTGTAAAAAAATCAAGTGTCTATCTATTACGATTTAAGAGATAAATCCCAACGACAGACGAACAGACCGCAGAGGGTTTCGTTTTAACCTTTGAGTACGGAATCCTAAAAATCATTCTACAAGAGGGCATTATAGATATGTTTCAGAACATTTGAGTTATAGGGAAATAACATTATTATTTTCTAAACTAAAAATCACGATATAAAAGTTACGCCTATTGAAACTAAATAGCAATAATTATTTGCAATCTAAAGTTGCGATGAACTTTGCTGAAGGTGTTTGAAAAATCTCGCCTCGAAAATCGTTAATCCAGAGGATGTTGATAAGGACAATGGTACAAAACTATTAATGTTTAAAATATTGAATTGTCATCGGTCCTTAATAAGTATGCCAAATTTCGAGTTAATCCGACGTTTTGAAGGGGGTTAAAATCATGTTGAAAGATTCCGTTACATACTAACATACTAACATACTAACATACCAACATACCAACATACATACGTCTGAAGCTAATAAAAGCGTGTTAAAAAGAGAGGAAGAAAGAGAAAAGAAAAATAGGTTGAACGGATTCCAAGTTACAGAAGATACAGTTAACGGAAATACATTAAAATAGGAGCAATGAAGCTTTGATGTTTTGCAAATGTATAACATAGGTCAACAATTTTTAAATTTTTTTTTGTGCATGAGTTTTACTTAATATATTCTGATTATATAAGCAAATATATATAAAAAAATGAAATTACAAATCGATAATATTTGCTTTTATAGAAATTAGAGCAATTTAACATTTTTTTATTTTCGAGTCCAATAAAGTCGGTCTTGGCACACTAACGTTGTCAAAAGAGTGGCAAGGGGGCGGAGTGTAGTGTTTCTTGCATCGCTCCTTGTGTACGAAAGTAAGTGATTGCTTATTTCAGTGGAATAACGTAATTCATTTTTTTTTTTCGTTGTATCAGTCTGTACAAAATGACTTCGAGATGTTGTAAACGAGACGCCGACATATTTTATTATATTTGCGGCGAATTTATGACAAAATGAGAGAAAAAGGACGATTTATGTACAAATTTAAAGATTTCCGAGGCATACCAACTTACTTCCATCTGTATACTGTATACCTGTTAAAAATCAAGATAAAAAATGGGCCTCACATATTGTGTCAGGTAACACTTGCAGAAATATTCTGGACGGTGAGTTTATATTCATTTTTTTAATTTAATAGCTATTTTATAATAACTTTAATTAGGTTATAATATGGTACGTTTTATTGTAGGTTGGTACCGAGGTGAAAAAAGAGCAATGAAGTTTGCAGTGCCAAGATTTTGGAGGATACTCAGTAATCATCGCATAGATTGTTATTTTTGTATTGTGAATCCACACAAAGATAATAAAATCAAAGAAAACATATTATCCGGATCTACCAACGACTGTTTAGTGTTGATTAATAAGTACTTGCATTCTATTTTAAAATTTCTGTTATAAGAATGTATCATTAATTGATGTTTGTGTATCTTTTAATAAATCAACTGTGTCCATTTTTCATGTGTTATTGAGCGTTTCCTATCTTTAAAATTATATAAAACAAATTGTGTGTGATATATTATCGATCTTTTTTATTCGTTTGAAGGACTTATTGCTGCCATTATGTGTAGAATATAACATCGTTCAAATGTCCGCACGACTTTTATGGTTATGGTCTGCAAAAGGCAGAGTTCTTATGGGCGACGGGAAATCGACTGTCTCAGATTCTAGTGCACACTCTCACGGACAGCGGCGATGTTTTCGGCAGATCTTCCGTTTCGTGGATATACGAATGTTAGTCAATCATTTAATGACCCAGTAGACTTTAATTTATCCACCAGATTGCGAATAGTCCTCTCGGAAGGACGATTATGGCGACCACGCGGTAGCGGACGATTGTAGCACGCGTTGCCCGAACAGAATAACTTTTTGATACAATAATTTTATTATTTGTTCATGTTGTTGAATGCTATAAACGTCCATGGTAATTTGGCAAAACAAACTGAATAAATTAAAACTAATTTGACAGATGTTGCTTCAGTAAGATGACCGTTATCAACTTTCAAAGTTCGGAAGTCCTTGTTAGAAGACCCTATATTTTCATTGATTTGAATTTTCCAATTTGTACACATAAAAGTAAATTCAGAACTATTTTCTGTTCTTTTTCTTATTTCTAGGTATAAAAGGAATAAAAATAACGTATGTATAACCCATGCTCAAAAATTCTGTAGACCGGTGTAATACCTATGATATGACTTGCATTAAAATGACAATTGAATTTTGTTAGAATATACGTAATACTAATCCTTAATAGTTCCTCATTAAAACAGCATAACAGATTGATTACAAAAGAACAATGATTGTATTAAAAATAAATAAACAAATAAAAAATCGTTTACAAGTCTCTGGGTCCTCTCTGTCGAAAGATGTCGAGAGGATTGGGGCGTGACCAACAACGTCACTTCATTTTCCTACGTTGCACATGACCCAGATTTTCACTTACGCCTTGCCTATGTAGATCTTATTTCCTTTCATTACTTAGATAATACCAATATTCCTACTTATACGGTAGCTATTATTCGTAGCTCTGATTTTATTATATACATTGCCTATTTTTACTACTAGTATTTTATATTCTTATGTTACACAGAAGTTTGAAACACTATGTGATCATTGTCGCACATTGTCGAGAGATGATTTGCAATTTTTTGAAGAAATGCAATATGAAGATCATCTATTTGTGTTATTTACGGCTTGATTATTGAGTCTTTTCATTTAAAAGAATATTATTATAGCTAGTAAACAGGAAAAGAACTAATTTATCCATCCATCTTTACATTCCATCTGTCCATTATTTGTGATGTCAGAGTTCCATGAACATCTGTAATTATCTAATTATTTCTTAATTACGATAATTACCTGACAATTAATTGTAGTTACACGTAAACGAACTGTTCGCTAATCGAATTTGCCTATTGGCAAGTTTCAAAAGAACTTGATTCTTGTACAGATATGAATTTTCGTTCGTTATTAGAAGCGATCAATTCCACGCTAATGAAAGAGCAAAGTAACAAGCTAGTCTTCAGCTATCCAATAAGACATCCTCTGTTTGAGAGGTTCGGAGCGTGACCAACAAGGCCACTTCACTTCCCTGGGACGTTGCGCATGGCCTAGATTTTTTATCCATTTTCTAGATTTTTTCCTTACGTTGCATTTTATGTGTTATTGGTTACTACGTATGCCTCACGTACACAAAACGTACAAAAATGTTGCAATATTTTTTATAAGATAACTAGCTGACCCGGCAAACTGTGTGTTGCCATATAAATAAAAAAATGTTAAGGGTCAACAACCATTATCACTTAGGGGTATGAAAAGTAGATAGTAGCCGATTCTCAGACCTACTGAATATGCATATAAAATTTGTTGAAAATCGGTATAGCCGTTTCCGAGGAGTACGGTAACTAACATTGTGACACGAGAATTTTATATATAAGATTTTTTAAACCTATTTTTTTTATCTAGTGTTAAATTAGATATTAATTTAGTATTTATTAAATAAATTAGTTTTAAATACGAGAGAATTTTAAGTATATGTATAGACGGCCAGTATTACCCATTTGTTACATTTATATTTACTACTAAAAATTAGCTAATACAAGTAGGTACAATAAAATACCCGTATTTTATGCTCACTATATTTAAACAGAAGGTTAATACGAGTATCAAATGCCATGTGTATCTAAATACTCTTTACTTCATCTTGTTTGAGCGAACTGATAAAAAAGCCAAGATTGCCTCTCATCGTCGAGAGGTTTAAGGCGTGATCGACAACGGCACTCGAGATCCTTCGTGTATTGCATGTGGCCCAGTTTTTCCTTTTTCTAAATTCCCTTAACAGTCATATGAATAATGACGTATACATCGTCATTATTCATATGACTGTTGAACTTACGAATCTATCAGCTAATGTTAAGGGATTATCAATGCACTGTTTGAATGGAATAGGTGTGGTTTTTTAACTACAGTCGTGTTCTACCATCGTGGTCGTCGGTAATATTTTAAGCCGATAAAAAGCGAAATAACTGGCTGTTCAACAGTTGAGCAAAGGCGGCCTCGCAGTTGAGGGGTTTGGAGCGTGACCGACAGCGAGAGACTCGTGTCCCTCAGTGCATGCCATGTCACCCAGTTTCTTCCTTTTTTCTTAGATTTGCTGTTGCATAATATGAGATAATGTCTCCACTAAGTATTACATATTTTCATTATGTTTCTGAAATAACCGATGTTATTAACTTATTATACTTGTAGATTACAGGGTTTTCTTCTCATTTGAAGATAAAATTAATGGCTCATATATTTGGTTTTGTTTTATGAGTAGTACCTATAAGTAGTCTCTTTTATTAATGCAATTGAACTATTTAAATTTTATTTTAGCTGTAGAAGAACATTAATATTTTTATATAAAGTAGCTCAAACAAAAATTTGGATCGAATTGGTTGTTTCTAAGCGTTTATAGTCGGTAGGAATGCCAAGTATTTTTAAGCTCATACAAAGCAAAATACCTAGCTGTTCAACAGTTGAGCAAAGACGGTCTCGCAGTCGAGAGGTTTGGAGCGTGACCGACAGCGGCACTCGTGTCCCTTAGTGCATGCTATGTGGCCCAGTTCTTCCTTTTTTCCTAGATTCGCTATTCCCTAGCTTTTCCTGTGTCTTTTATTATCCTTAACGTTTTTAGGTAAATTACTTTGTTCCTAAATAGTGTACAGTACAGATCATTATGATTACAACGATTATTTCACATTAGATCAACTCCATACTCATCTCGTAATACTTAAATAAAGTAATTGAGACTTAAGTGCGAAAGATATTAAACCACAAAGGGTGATAGTTTATTTTAAAATAACCAGAACTCTCTCAGTGTGAATTAAAGCAGCACAGTATAAAGTAATAATAAAATATCTATGACATATTATAACTGATTCCAAGTATCCATTAAACCGACCTAACCTTAGTCGTTGTAGTAAGCTTTAGTCTAGTCATTTGGCTCAGTATGGTCAATAAATATTCATATTTTGACATATTATTACTAATACGTATTACATATTATTTATTATGTTTCTGAAATAACAGATGTTATGAAGTTGTTACGGATTACACGGCTTTTCTATCCATTTCAAGATAAAATTTATGGCTCATATATTTTGTTTTACTTTTGAGCAGAAGTTACCTGTAAGTAGTCAGTTTCACTAATGCAATATGCTGTCAAGGTTTCAAATTATTTAATTTTATATTGTGAATGAGCAAACATTTTGCAAAACCTTATTTCAACTCTTCAAAAATTGTACTAATAATGTTATTTTAGAATAAATTAGTTAGTTTATAGGTGACTATCAATTTTAAGGTCCTAAGCTTCTTTATAACCAACCATAATGTATCTTATCACTCATTACATTAAAGATATTCTCCTACAGAAAAACTAGCAAGAAAAGCCTTACCTACCATTTTATCTGTAAAAATATGTTTGTAAATAAAATTGAAGTTAATCTGTATACCTATTACTGCCTATTTCGTAGTACTAAATATGTTTTTTTTTTAATTTTCTAGACTGTTTTTTTTATATTTCATATGTACGATTTCAAAATCACTATAATTTTCTTATATCGTTGATGTAACACTAAATATGAGTAACCATTATTTAACATCAACGAGCCCTACTTCCTCGTTATAAAAAAAAACCATTGAAATATTTTATGCACTCCCGCTCCGGATTTTGCGCTCTGATAGGATTAAAACTCAATCTCTTTTTGTAACGTGCCCATGAGAGATAATACGTAGTGACTCGCTGTTGATAAATGAAGCTTACTAAATTGTATTTTGCCTATAATTTAAAATCGTACGAATTAAGGTCAGAAAAGCACAAGCGTAACTAAGCTTGTATAATTGGTGCGTTAAAAATTATGTCTTTGTCAATTATAAAGTATTGTACGAAGTAATTTAGTTTTACAACACCCAGAGAATAAAATAGACTATCTAGAGGAGACTACAGTTAATAATATGTACACATTTCGGCCTAATCAGTCTCATTCTGAGAGGAGACCCGTGCCCAGCAGTGGGACAGTAATGGGTTGATGACACATTACGATTTTGAGTAATAATTGGATTTTGTAAAAAGTATTGAATTACTGAATACATAAATATGAATTTTTTAACCGTAAAGAAATTTCAGAAGGTAAATCCCAGAGAAACATAATAATATAAGAGTTTTTAATAACATTAATGTGCGTTCGAATTTATCATGTTTTAGTATTACAGAAATCTTTGTTGATATCTATTCATAGACCACTGATTCGTAAGCCAATCATGTTTGATTATTCTAAAAGTGACTCAAGCCAATATTGCCAATTATATTTGGCAAGCATGATTTTATGTCAATTATATGCCATTTTGACGCATTTCATAATATTTCTAGTAGCATGGATCTTATGTTTACTTTTCCTGCTTAGGATTTTTCACACTTGCGAATTACAAGCGACTGTCCTGCTATTCAGGATGAGATTATAATTTATTATTTGTATACATCGTGAAAAAGAATTATAGAAGTTTGAATTTTTATTAGTTCGATGTTAACTAAACTTAAGTTTATAAAAATAAAATAGACATAAGAGGCCTTATTTAAATATTTAATCTATTGCTAATATATCACTTTCATATTAAGATTTATTTTAAATTTCACATACTTAGTAATGTTTCTTGTGGTTGAAAATAGATTTAACGTCTATATAATTAAGGTTGCCTTAAATGATCTTCAAACGAAACTGCACAATTCATTTTTTGTAATTGAGACAAGAAAAATGTGGTATTTATGATTAGCACATCAATATCTTTATAAAAAAGCACGTCACTGAAAAGTGTCTAAAAATTGCATCGCAAAAGTAGTTAAATTGCAGTGTATAATGTTAATGTGCTCCTGAAACGAGGTCAGGGTGAACTTTGATGCGATCGGTGCAACTGTACGTCTATAATATCAATCGTCAGTCCTCCATGTACCGCATACCTACTCCTAATAGAATGAATATACCGCCCTTTGAACGCTTCATGATCGTCTCTAGTATGTAAATCTATTTTATACTGAATATCAATTCAGCGAAGGAAAATAAAGGACGAGAACTCCCGTTTTGAAAATTTATTCTTAAAGTATTGAGTTTTTCATGTTTAGACGAAATGTAAACTGTTGCTCTATTTGATTTAATTTTACCAAAAAATGTACATACTTGTAGCTGTATTTTTGTTTGTTGTCAAATACCCATCAGCAGCATTTTAAATTGGTTTAATTTTTTTAAAAGGTAACGGTAAAAAGTTATTAGGTTATGTCTTTACATAACCTAATAACTTTTTTAGTTCTTTAACTAATTTGGTTTTAATTAAGGATTCAAATCTGTTATTTTTTATGTAACTTAATTAATCATACCTATTTACATATTAATTAGTTTCACGGTCAAGAAAATATCTTGAGGTAAGTGAATGACCTCACAAGTCTTTATGACGTCAAGAGTGTGTTTGCCAAACTTTTTTTGATTAGAAAATTGACAGTGCAAAATATACTTCGTACTGTTTATGCCTGCATTAATTTTATCTGTTAGTGGAAAATACACTTTATCATTTTAATTCATTTACTCGTGCTAGATAATCCTTTTATTTTCATGCGTGGATATTGAAATTTTTCAAAACAAATGATGCTCTATTGTTTTCTTTATTTGTTTGCGAGCCGATACGGGCAGATACGCAATTCTGTTGTTACAGCGTCCAATTCTATTATTGTTTTATATTTCATCCAAGCTGAAACATTTTATTGCGTTTTTTCATAGTGGTATTCGGAACTACATACTATAAATATATTTCAATGCAGGTCAATCTAAGTTAGATATGTAGTAACGTGTTTAATACATAGTTTTAGTGTAGTGGAATTAGTACAAAACAAAACTTCTGACTTTTAGCAATTTATTCTGTTTGTTCTGGTTGGGGAGTTCGGTTATGTAGAGATACGCGTCATCTTAGTTTTTACATACAGAAATCCTTTTGTGACTGAACTCCAGTAGAATTTCCGTCGATTATAGATTTTCTATAACATTGTAGGGGCTAACTAGTGTGTAGTTAACCTCCCTAATGGGATGGTCACCGCCGCCTGTGTACATTTGTTACCAACTCCGTACAGAACAGTGGTTCTAAAGGCGGTCACAGATGCATTGGCACATCCGAGGACTAAAATGTTCGCCTCATTTATAAGTCAGTCGAATTATAATGGAAATCAGCAAATCATTAAATATCAAGTATTCTGAATGGTTGCTTACGAATTTAATCGCAAAGAAAATCTTTGTTTGAAGTCTTGATTGATTGTTAATATTTGTACTGTGGGGTAGTGCTGCTGACATAGACACCATCTTCACTATTCAAAAAAAAAGCAATAAGGGCAACATATAGTCTGCGGCCTGGTCAGTCTGTAAGAGAACTTTTTCCCACTAATAATATATTGATGGTACATAGTCAATATATCTATGAAAATATAATGTATGTAAGAAAACACACTGATATGTTTGAAAAAAAAATAGTAGCCACCATAACTTTAATACTACAAATAGAAATACACTATCAATACCCAAATATAGATTATGTATGAATAACTGTATTCGCTACTACAACAAAATACCTGACCATAACAAACAGTATGTAAAAAATCGCTGAGTGCTTATTTGACTGATAAAACGGTGTGGTCTGAAGTAGCCCCAGCTCCACATGTACCATTAGGTTAAGTGCCATTTTATAATTTTTATTTTAAAAGATGTGTGTTATGGAGTTTCTTTCGTGTGTGAAGTGGTGGTATATGTATTGACATTCAAAAAGTTTTCTGTAAAGAACCTATTTTGAATGTAAAAAAATGATTTGATTTCATTTGTGAGGTGAATTGACATGTGAAATGAAGAAACCAAATGCATTGTATTCGTTTTGGACGTATATCATAATTTATTAATTTTGAGTAAAAATAAACGAATACGAGGTACATCGTCATCAACCCATTAATGTCCCACTGCTGGGCTCGGGTCTCCTCTCGCAATGAGAAGGATTAGGCCATAGTCCACCGCGCTGGCCAAGTGCGTGTTGGTAGACTTCACATACCCTTAAGATTTTTTTTTATTTAAATCTCTCAGATATGCAGGTTTCCTCACGATGTTTTCCTTCACCGTTTTAAGCAAGTGATAATTAATTTCTAATACGCACATAAGTTTGAAAAATCAGAGGTGCGTGCCTTGAACCTCGGACCCTAATACACTCCAATAATAATATCCTCAATATTTCCGTATCCAAAAGAAAATATTCATAAATCTTATGTCATTAATGTGGTAAAGCACAAAGATACAAATACGCGTTGTCTAGATAAATTTAGAAAGTTTTAAATACTTATAGCCTGTCTAGAGCTTCACAAAACATCGTTAGGAAATTTCGCAATTGGTGTCTGGATATTTTTGGAATGGAATGGATAAGAATCCAGCAGAGCAAAGCCGCGAATGACGAGTGGCCGATGACAAATGTTTCGTTTCGTTGTTTAGTGTGTAGTGAACAATGATAAATATAGTCGACAAAGTTTTCTATGCGTGTGGCGGGGGCGCCACTGGCCTTAATGCTGCTACAAAATTACCTAAGAAGAGGATTTTTTATAACAAGTTTCTAATAATAACTCGACTAATTATACATTTTAATGACAATACCTAAGATTTAGTTTTGAATGTCACAGTTTCTATAAGTTAACGTAAAAATTAAAGACATTTTACTTGAGGAAATTGCATATCTACTGTCAAGCGGCAGGATCTGATTGTCACACTTTAACCAATTAAATTTAAAACAATCATACTGTCACTACACAAGTTTATTGTCTTTAATTACAAAAAAACCTTTCCCTCGCTTTTCTTTTGTGGATGATTTAAATGTTTTCGTGAACGTGGATTAGGTGCAATTACTAGCCACATATTGCAAGGTTTTTTATGTTAATTAGGAATGATGAGGTGGTCAGTATTTTGCTAAATAATATTGAATAAGATAATAAAGATAGATAAGATCACTGTTTCCAAAAACCGCCACACGCATACAAAACTTTGTCGGACTATATAAACTTTGCCAGATTAGATTCGGCATCACGCATCACATGACGCCGTTGGAGCGTAACACTAGCGGGATATTTAATGAAGAAATACCTACTCTATGTCAGTGATTTGCGAATGCGAATTCTTTGGTGCATTATTTAGAGTGGTGCACAATAATGATAGTTTTATTAAACGCGCTTTTTATTTCACGCAAATACCTTGAGGTATTTTCGTACAAAACAAATCTGATGTCATTGACCTCTGCGATATTTGCAGGGAAGTATTTTCAAAATCGGTTCAATCATAGTCAAAGAGATTGATATAATTGTGAATATCTTGTGTCATTCTTAATAAGCTGGAAAATATATTGTATAAACGTACAGTAGTAAATAAGGATATTATTTTTAAATTATGTGGCAGTTATTCTGCGATGTCTAGTTGATGATTAGGCATGTGGGACATTTGTCACGATTAAAACAGTATTTTTTCTTAATCCACAAGACGTAGTATATTTTTATGAAAGTTTATTCAATCGGATATCTTACTTGTTACTAATGAGACTTCAAAAATAGTTTTTACTTTGAAATGATAAAAATGGGTATATTGCTTATAATAAGATTGTTTTCCTCTGTAAATTAAAATAAAAATGAAGGAAGCTTGACAATCTTAAACTATATATTACCGTGAAAAACGTATACATATAATATAGATAAAACGTAATAGGTACAAATACGAAAACATCTTTCCAGACAGTTCACGTTTACAGCATGAGTGTGGCACAAAATATTCCGTGATTTATAGCGTGCGACGATCGTTTCCATTCCGTCGTCACTTCGAGTCGTAGCGTCATGTTGCGTTGCGCTTGCGCACCGCGCGCGTCATAGCTATGGTTGCCAATGATTCCTAATATTACGAGTATAACGTTTTCGACTTTTTTATTATTATTATTTTTATGATATAAGAGTAGCAGACGAGCATACAGTCCATCTGATGGTAAGTGGCTACTGCCGCCCATGGACATCTGTAATCAACCCCGGATAGGATTAGATATTTCTACCTGAAGTCGGCCACAGATACGCCGCTACCCCTGAGGACTAAGCTGGAACGCCTCGGAAAAGTCTGTCTCCCTTACCACATCCTTCAAACCGAAACACAGCAGCGCCTAACACTGCTGTTATTAGGTTGAAATAGGTGTGGCGGTGGTGCCGGAGTCGAACGACAAAGGGTTCTACCACCTTGAAATTTATTATTTATTTATCCTTTCGTTGTTGTCAACCCATCCGTGTCCCAATGTTGAGTACGGGTCTTCTTCTAAAGTGAGAAGAATTAGACCATAGTCCATATAAGTAGACTACACATACCTTTTAAAACTTGTTCTAATAATCTCTTAGCTATGATGGTTCTCTCACAATGATGGACCGTAACTTCCCCGTACCTTCAGTAACCATGACTTCAGAGAGGCCGAGATTCAACCACTAGGCTATAATAAGCTTTTCTATTATACTAGTACGTATACATGTGGACCAGAATTGGTCCGACTACTAATGTTTAGTGTTCTAGTCGTCCATGTTTTCCGACATGGACGAGCCGGCCCTATTTAACGCTCTACTTAAGTATTGTTTCCTGGTCAAGCTTCGAAGAGTACTCTGAGTACCTATCTAGCTATTCTAGTTTTCATATAAATAACTATTAGAACATAGTAAACTACATTATTTGTATAACATTGGTAAATGATGATGTAAGTTGTGGTGGTGTTAAATTTTGTGTTTGTAAGTGAAAAATTTATACATTTAGTTCCATTTTTCTTCAAAAAAAATCGCGTCATATATACGTAAATATGCAAATCAAATATTAGTTGCTTTTGAAAAACAAACATTAAATACATCATGTCTTCTTGACATCAATTTGTATACAAAAGCAATAGAACATGTAATAAAAAACTACAGTCAATGACTTGCGTGAGGTGACATCAGTTGTATAAAAGTTTATGTTAAAAAAGTTGGCAACCCTATCCGTTTCTCACCGCGTGACTCCTAGACTTTATCATGCTACTGATAAACTCTAATTGATTGCCAACTAATAAGGACTGACCACTCTATGTTTATACATCTAACTCATTACTGATTGCATAACCATTACGTTTACCCTTGGCTTATTGAACGGCGATGCATTGATAAACTATATCAGTTGCTACCAATACCGTTATTTGTCTCAATGAATGTGTTTTTCATTAAGTATTTGCGATAACTAACGTCTTGACATGAGAAAGTAGACGGAAGATTTAGAATTCGTGTAATATCTATAGAATGCCGCAGGAACAATAATTAACAAGCGATGCGACAGACGGAATCTGAAATAGTTAATTAAAAAACAGACGCGGTCGATTGAGAAGAATAATGTTATTACGGCGTTTTAGAAGCGAGTCTTTTGAAATACAAACCGGCATATTGTTATGGTTTATTTAAATTTATTTTTCCGACACGTGCGTCAGCGGCCGATAGCACAGTTGGCCCAAGTGACCGTCATGTGACTCCCGCTAATTCCCGTTATTTTCCAATGTCTAAAACTGATTGGTAGAGTACCTACGATTTACTACTAAAATACACCGGTTATATGTTCAGTTGTGCAATGGGTACGTGAACTTCGCTATAAATATATACGCCGTTCAATAAATCAGCGTACGAAACACTAAATTATATTCTCAATTTAGTTTATTATTTCTGTTACGCCGTGTCTTGTACCTATAGATACGAATACCGATTGTAACGAGTTATTCTTGGTGCTTTCGAGTGGCAAAGCAAACATCGTTAATGTTCTGTAAAACGGTGGAAACAAATAAAAGCTCGGGTGCCTAGGTAATCTAGGTATTCGTTTTCTGACGCTGATATTCATCTACGGTTTCTTTTACTGCGTTTCATGCAATTTACATTTCCTCGACTTCTTTTATCTAGGAAAGGACCTGCTTAGCTTTCTATTAACATAATCGCAACTGTTATTACCAAGAATGACTGTTATTTTTTGCTTTAAATGAAATGTTGTGGTCGAAGCAATCCTTAAGCTCGAGTTCAATTTATGCAGTTGATTATGTCGTTTGCATTGTTTGTCATTGTATTTTGAAATCGGATTTCAGTAAGTAACATATAAAATGCATATTAAAATCATCACTAAACTTGTTTCTTTTTATTATAACCATGAACATTCCGATAAAATCTCACGAAGCTACACCTTTATCTCTATGGACAAGCAAACCGCGAAGATTTTGACAGATCGTGTCAAGGTGTTTATTTATTGTACAGCTATCCATCTTCTCTATCGCTGTTAACGACTGAAAAACTGTTTGAGAATATTCCCAATGTTTATCTAATTTGCCACGAGGTGTTTTATTCGTGCAATACAAATTTATTTCACGAAAGCAGATATTTACGAATGTAGTATATTCAATTTGGCCTATCGAATAGCGATTTGTTTTAAAATATGGATTAAAATTTTCTGAAAACGTCTATCGATGTCGATTCTGAATTAGAAATGGGGGTTTAATAAAATAAGATCACGCATGTAAAAGATAAATGACCAGATACGATCGAAGAAGTATTAGGTAGAGAAAAAGCAGTCAAAATATTGATAATGAATTCAAAGTATTTCGGGCGTGCGTTGAGTGGTTAAGATCCGTCTCATTACGTCAGGGAGCGTGTGATAAATGAGGGTATTGGAAAACGCCTTGGCACGCCTCTTGCGTCACGATGACAGGATATAAATGGGTTTTATATTGTCTATTCGCACCTAAGCCCTATCTCGAGCTCCCTTGATGACCGATCAGGAAAACATAAGGTGTCTAAATGTCTACTTGTTTCGTTCTTTTTGCGACTAGACCAACTTAGACGACTGGATGAAATGTTTGGCAAATGTCCAGAGCTGTAAATTAACGGTATTGTTTTTTCTTATTTTCAGGTAAATCGCCGAAAGATCTTCAGGGAGTCATGTGAAGCCCGAGATATGTGACGGCCACGTCGCGTTGCTCAACTTTTCTGACGTTGATATTTGGGAAATGTTTCAGTTCCCTCGGGATTCACAATACTCACTACAACTAAATTCATAGTGAATAAAAATATGAATATTGTTTAAAGAAAACTGATTGGAATGATTATTAAATATTGTAATTCTTCGGCTCCATCTGTGTTTTAAATTCGTAAAACTAACATATTAATTAAGCAATTTAGATATTCCTTATATTTTAGAGTTTAAAGGTTTTCATAAAACTGAATCAAATTCCATTTGATTATGATTGTCGGTACATTGTAGATATTTAGGACATAAACATAGCCCATAGAAATAGAAACTAACTTTAGCCCTTTTAGCTAGTCATAGAAACTAGCCATAGATTTAGTCTTCATCTAGATAAATCTAGATAAGCACTACAAATTCACTGATGAAAGGAGACATTCTAGAAAAACGACTATGCCCGTCTTTTAGCTTTGATTTTTTAGTTATTTTCTATGACACCAATGAAAAAATGAAAGCAGTGCTACTCAGAAACGCTATACAGTAGGTAATTGATGTCTACTTCATATAGATTCCATTAAATTTGCAGCTTATAGTAACACAGATGAAGCCGAAATTTTAGGAAACACATAAGACTGATATACGCTTGCAATTAATGCTTAGTGATATTATGTATAATGTTACTCAAATATTGTAAATAATTATATTACAATACATAAAGTTTTAACAGCACGATGTGGTTACGTTTTATTCCACCGCAAAGTTCTATTTTAATTAAGTCTCTGCTCTCATGTAGTTAGTAGTTGAACAACAATAACGAAAGCATATTATAGATCAGTTGAGCTTCTCGCAAGATGCAATAGAAACTTTGTGCATGATATTGAGAAAACATCTCCAATTAACGCAGGAAATTAGCTGGAACAAGAGATTACAGCTTCGAAGCAAGTGAGCAAACAGCTGGATATTGCATACTTAGGACGAGTTCACACAAGGCGTCTAATTACAAACAACAAAACAGCCATATTACACTACTACTAGTACTTACGTAAAGTTTTAACATACATATAATTATTTCCTTAGGGATCGCCTGCACAACTAAAACTATTGTTCATTATTTATACGTCAAAATATAATATGATTTCCAGATTGTAATGATACGTACCCATGTAAATGATCTTTTCACACTCTGAAATCAACTGACTCACATTTAATACTATGCCCCAAACAAAATAAATTGTAAGACGAGACAGATAGACATAATATTAACACAGATCTATCATAATCAACTAGTTAGTAGTTGTAGTTAGGAGTCACAAATTATAATTATGGTATTCATATGTTGAATAAGGAAGTAATTAATTGTAAGATTATTGAGGCTATAGTCCAAGACTATACTTGTGTAAAACCACATAATTTTATTCTTATAATTACGCTAATGCCTATCAATAATATGGTTATCGCATGCCTCATAACATGGAGGTTGGAGGTAGTACCTACTCCCAAGGTGTCAAAGTCAAGCAATTTTATTTTTATTTAAACAAAATACTGGTTTCCTTCTGTATAATATTGAAATTCGTAATTAAAAAATACCGATTAGGTATCTATTATACAATTTAAGTAGCAAACTACCACAAAGTTCGTTCTATGGTAAGGCCACTGTCTCGTATAGGCATGACCGTCAAATCGACCTACGTGACATTCTGTGCCTTACCTTACCGACTGCTGAAATCTTCAAATAGAACAAAGCAGCGTTTTATATACCTACTGTAGGGTAAAAATGCGTGTAACGGTAGTGCTGCCGCAATCAAGCATGAACAGTTTTGCATAACCATTGTTTGCTGAGGCAAGTTTCATGACAATATTGAATGTCTACCAGATAAATGTATATAGTTACAGTTGATAAGTTGATAGGCCTGATTGAGGCCTCCGGTGACCCAAGAGCTGGAGCTTACCTCGGCCAGCCAAATTAGTTTGTCAATTCAGCGAGGTAATGCTTCTAGTATCTCGGGTATGCTTCCTCGGGGCAGCGATTTGGCTCATTTATTTCATTTATATCATTTTTGTGTTAATTTGTTTTTTTAATTGTATTGTAGTTCCAATGAATATTAATATTTATTTCAGTCATCTTCTTTAATTAATAAAAATTCAATATAAATTCGTTACAGTTAGAATAGTAATAAGTAGCTAGATAATAAAATGTAATATAATAGTGTAAGCCTTATAGAAAGATGAACTTTACTAGTAGTGTAGAGAATTCCTCGGGCGATTGCCAAACACCAATATACACGGTAGAAGATACTTAGTAAGTAGAGCTCCTGGAGTAGCAAGTTAAGGTTTTAGTAGGTATAGCTTTATTCATAGAAAACATTTCCGTTGGGAAACAATAATTTTGTAAGGATTTACAAACAAACAAATTACAAAAGATGTACAAACTTTTGTTTAATTTCTGAGAAAAAGTTAATGTTGTCCACTAGCAGATCCATGATCTAGGGATATGTTACTTATCGAAACAAGTTTTAAACACAAAAATATCTCGTTAATACTAAGATCATATTATTGAATTATCATTTGTCCTAGAAGGTACATAAATATCCCTCAATGCAATCAATTAAATGGCAGTGAATTTCATTTAAATTGCAAAACCTATACATACGTACATAGAAAGCTAATGAAAGCTTTTAAAACACACAAAACGTTGACTTCATTCAACGCAATTAATGTATAAAGAGATGAACAAATGCATGTTCGATAGCGATCAACAGGCGTCGAAATTTGAAAACTACCGTCCGTTCCGAGCAATAAATTTGTTGAGCTGTCGCTGGCAAGTGGCGACCGTTCGCGATTGTAGATTGATTGGTTGATTGAAGAGCACCATTCGTTTCAGCCTGTACTGGCACAGTCTTAATTGCCATCGGAGATTGCAGTATTGAAGCGGGTATGCTATTCCGATTTATGAACTTCACCTTGCCTCTTGCTTTATGAATGTTGATTTTCTAGATGACCCCGTTTGTTTCAATTGTTTCTGTTAATATTGTGCTGAGTCAGAGTGTGAATGATAGCGAATGATTTGCGGAAGTTATACTATTTATTTTGATTTTAATAATGCAGCGTGGTGCAGCTGTCACTTGCTAGTATAGGGTAGAAAGTTCTGGATTCGATCTCGGATCAAGCAAGTCCACTGGTAAATTAATTAGTAAAGGTATGTAAATTGAGCTCGTAATTCCTCACTCACAATAAAGACATTACTTTTTGTAGACACTACTTTTACAAAATCTAATTCTAAACCATTTACTGACAGACTTATAAACATGCGAGGATACAAATGATCCCTTTGTAACCTAGGGTTTAATTTAAATTTACCAATCTATCGTTCAGTTGTACAGTAGATAAAAGAGTTCCATTAGTTTCAAACCCACACGTGGTCTTAATTGCTGCCGTAAATTGCATACAATCTGTCTCACCTGTATCTGTATATTGTTGGTTATCTGTAATTCTTGATCGTTCTTTGTTTGTGTTTACTATTGATTTGGTAGTGTTACCACATTATGTACATTCTTGAATACTTATTGTTAGATGCGTAAACTAGAGAAATCTATTGAAACTGCTATTAAGTATCTACTCAAACTTAAACTTAACTTTTAACACACTAATTTTATGATATACACCGACAAAAAAAACGTTTTTATATGTCGATTTATGAGAAAAAAATTGTTAGCTATCATAAGGGTTTCCGGTTCTCAATTAAGGTGAAAATTGCATTAACGATCATAACAAACCTATTTTAGAATTTGAGCCACTATAATTTTAATTATTAATTCTATATTAATTAATAAAATATAGTCCTTATTAAGTATGATAATAATTAATCAAATAACAGAGTACCTACCAACGTCTTTATAAATAATAATTAGATATGTATATCATTAATAATTTTATAATCTTCATATTTATTATGTATTGTAGCGTCCATCTGATCTATTTTATTAGCAGATTTTAGTAGAGCGATATTTGCAAAGAAATCAATGACTTAAAATATAATAAATAATTATTTGCTACGGTATAAGAAGTGATATAAACTTTGTTAACTGCTCAATTAGGAGAAACTTTTACAAAATAAGCACAATATCAAATAAAAAAATATCCGTAATATGTTGTTCAACACTTCCTCGATAGATGGCGTTGTACGTCCTAAAAGTGCAATAACTGACAGTCAATACTGTGAACGAATCTCGCTTCAAAATTAGGTCCTTAGTGCAACAAAGGAGGGAAGCCAGTTGAAGTGGGATACAGAAGAATAGAGCCGTGAGCAAGTGGCCGCGTCGAACACTTGGCGTTCCACCGTACCACTTGCCACTTGAGGTTCACGTTCAACTTCATTTGTTGGTAACATTTATTTTAGAGGGGCATTACATTAATTACATTAATATACATAACTTGTTTTTTATCAAAGTGTTCGTATTAAAATATCGCAATCAATAGCATTGTGTGTCAATTTCGTATGAAGTTATTAAAAGTTTGAAATACACCTAAATATAAAAATAGAAAAAAATGTGAGAAGGACATCTGACCGTTTAAATTAGGAGAACTCTTTAAGACGAGACGGTTAATGATAATTTATTATTAAGATTAGATAAGGATATAATTTCGAAAAATCAGGGGTAGGTACGTGGTATCCGAATCATAAAACCTCTAACTCGAATCGCAGTTCTTAATCAAGACTATTAAGACGGATAAGGAAAATAAAATTCAAATACTATATGTACTAGTATTGTTAAATAAATGCATAAGCTTCGAAAATAGAATTTATTTCGAAACCACAGATATACGAGCGTACTTCGACAAATACCTATTTGTGTAGATAAACCGACCGAGGCTAAGCTTATTATCAGAAATCGCATAAACCAGCTGTCGTAGTGAATTAGCCCGCATACTCCGCCAAACCGCGTAGAGCTTCGAGGGCCATCGACAGGACAAAGGGACCACAGAAATGCCAACCTGACCAGTAAACTACTTCATAATATAGTATGCGGTTATCGGTAAATAGGCAGGATCGACAATCATTGTGTTTTGATGTTATCGTTTAATACCTGTTATATTTATCGTTATCCGTATTTTGTAGATTACAAATTTCATAATGTTCATTTTGATAACATGTGATTTTTTATATGTAAAATAATTTTAAAAAGTTATTAAAGTACTTATTTCGTAGGTAAAATTTTTAAGAAATAAAATAGGTCTGTTTAATTATAATAAACTTAAAATTGTAAAAACCTATGCAATATAAAAATGATGCTATAATGTTATATTTTGATACATTTCCAGAAAACGCAATATATTTAACAGAAAATAAACATGTGTATAAAAAAACAAACATTCAAATCAAACATCAAACATTAAAACTTTGAATAAAAACTACACGTTACGTTAAATAAACGTTGTAGCTTTTTATTGACACGTTTTATTTACTTTATTAATAGGATGGCAATGTGTGTATCATTCGTATTCGTGCCTGTGAAGCGATTTAGGGTTAAACTTTGTGTATGAAAATACTTATCGGGTTTTTGGTTTGGTTTGAATACTGCTCATAAGCAGGGATAGCCTAGTGGTTAAGAAACTCGGCGTCTCGATCGAGGGATTCGAGGTTCAAATCCCAGGCACGCACCTCTAATTTTTCGAAGTTATGTGCGTATTAGAAATTAATTATCACTTGCTAAACGGTGCAGTAAGACATAGTGAGGAAACCTGCATACCTGAGAGATTTATAAAAAAAAATCTCAAAGGTATGCGAAGTCTACCAATAAGCACTTGGCCAGCGCGGTGGACTATGGCCTAATCCTTCTCATTATGTGAGGAGATCCGTGCCCAGCAGTGGGGGAGTAATGGCGTGTTGTTGTTGATGATGATGATGATGATGACTGCTCATAAAGTAAAATAAAGTTAGAAGGTGGTAGAACCCTTTGTGCTTTGACTCCGACGGTACCACAATAGGTGTGGTAAGGGAGACATACTGTTCCGAGGTGTTTCAGCTTAGTCTTCAGGAATAGCGGCGCAAATGTGATCGACCTTAGGTAGGAATATCTAATCCTATCTGGGGTTGATTACAGATGTCCATGGGCGGCAGTAGCCACTTACCATCAGGTGGAATGCATGCTCGTCTGCTATTTCTATATTACAAAAAAAAACATACGAAAGTCACAAACGTCGTGGTCTGATTTTTTCAACCAAAATTACATGCACAAAACAAACACACACATCTGTTTGTGCTATTGTATTATAAAACGAGTATATCACATTAAATTAATCACGCTAGGTGTTCGCGAGACAGCCACGTCATTCACACCAGCATGCTTCCTGGGTTTTGCAAATCACGATCATTAGCACACAGGCCGTTTACGCCCGATGACATCATTAATATTATGAACTATTTCATCAAATTCTATACGTATATAATGATATTGTACTCAAAGTACATAACGCATAAATGTAATGTTATATTGTATGGATATGTTATTGCTAAAATATTATGAATTAAACCATTGCGTTATCTATACTAATATTATAAAGTGGAAAACTTTGTTTGTTTGTTTGATTGTAATGAATAGGCTCAAAAACTACTGGACCGATTTTAAAAATTCTTTCATCATTCGAAAGCTACATTATCCACGAGTAACATAGGCTATATTTTATATGAAATATATTTGATAAATAAATTTTGAGGCGGTACAAAGTTTGCCGGGTCAGCTGTTTTTTTTATAAATGTAAAGCTTCGTTGTCATAAAAGTCTCAAAAGTTCTTATTTAAAGGATTCAATTTGACATGAAGTGGCGTGTTTTTTCAAATGATACTCGAATGTATAGTGAACAATATAGCTAACTTTAATTAAAAATATCTACATTGTAAGTAGTGTTAGTTTATTATCTATCTATGTCGCTGTCATAGATTTATACTATTTATATTTCACAATATTGATGTACACACTCACACTCACAATTTTATGTTTTGTATGGTGTTATAAATTACATCTTAATACTAGTAGTTAAAACGCGTCTTTAAAGTGGAATATAGTACCTAGCATATCCTACGCTAGTACACTGCATATGTTACGCGACAGCAAAACAGTTTCCCTGGCTGCAGGTAAACTACATTCCAAAATTATTATTTCAAGTACGAAAACTATATTTATTTGTACACTCGAAATCAGTTTTATCAGGGATTATAATAATACGATTGCTTACGACAGTTTACAAACTGATACCAAAAACCAAAACCGATATCACAATGGTACGCGTAACGCAACGATATCGTAGCTATAAACAGGTGATAAGCGACCATCAATCATGACAACAGTTTATTCTCACGTAGATAACGGTTTACAAGTATGATTAATATGGTTGTAAATCTTAAAATAACCTCGACTGTAACGACTCTAGAATAAGGAAAATATCATTTTTTATTTTTCTTTCCGATGACGATCCTACGGTGGCTTCTCATTAGAGGTACCTAAAATATGTGTCAAATACACTAATCGCGGTTTGATCTTTTAAGTTTAAACCGAAACTTGGAGGGATTTGATAGTAAGTTTTGATTAAGCATTGACAACATTATTTGGACATTCAGAAGGAATATCCTTAAATACCTTGTATGTATGTCTTATATCCAAATTTTATATGCGTATTCAGTAGGTCTGAGAATCGGCTACTATCTATTTTTCATACCCCTAAGTGATAAGGGTTGTTCACCCTTAACATTTTTTTATTTATATGGTAACAACGTTTGCCGGGTCAGCTAGTTTTGTATAAATATCCACATTGACCGCTACTTCACAATTGTATTATAAGCTAAATTTAAATCAGATGCATAATTATTAAATGTCATTGAATGTCTTTGAATGTTGTACTGAATTAGTACGATAAATTTGTTATTTTAATAGAAATTTATATTATTAATACTGAAAAAAATTAGCTTTTCCTTGCTATTAATGAGTTTAATTTTCTCAGTTCAATAGAGTCATGGTAAAAGTTTGGGGGAGATTATATTAATGTATTTTAAAATAACACTAAAGTGAAATTTACAATGAACCAAATCAAATAACAAAACATACGTTCAATTTATCATGTTAAGGTTTGATTTTTTTTGCTCTATCAAAGTTTGAAAAAATATTTATATTATTTCAATTTTTATACCTTTGCATCTAAATTGAATTTTTAAGTATATTTTTATTCGACTTTGTTTTTATTAGCTCATTGGTAATTTTCTGAGTTAATTAACACGATCAATTTCTATCAGGTAGAATGCAACGCAATGCACTGTACAAAAACTCTTTAAATAAGTAAGCTTAAATATTATAGATTTAGAGGCGGTACGAAGTTAGCCGGGTCAGCTAATACTAAATAAAAGTATAATTCACGAAATAAGTATCACTTTAGGCCGAAGCATAAGACTGGCGTGTCTCGGCTTCAACTTGCACCTAGTTCACAACGTAGCCGAGAGATGGCGTTGTACTTAATTCATTTACTTCAGTCCCTTAGAAAAGTTGCGACAGAATGCGCCAAGCATAAGTAATTAATAAGCATAATGCATTGAAATTTCATAACCTACTGTTATTTCCCATAGTCCTATATTGTCGATTTTTGAGTGAAAATTGGCTTCGTGCCCTGAAAACTGAAAATTGCTAGTCACGAGAAAACTTTGCGATGCATTCATTAAAGTGGCTTCAAAACTTCCTTCAATTCCATGCTGAAATTACTCTCGAGTCATCGCTTTCTTCATTATTCACTATGCAGATGTGATAGGTCCGCGAGAAATAAACTTTACCATTATCAACACGTCACACTGCTTGCGGTACGCGATATTCATGACAACAAACAAATGTATTTATTAAATAATAATAGGATTATATATATTTCAAAATTGAAACAATAAAAATACTAAATTAAACTAGAAAAATATAATCAAATAATACAGTAACAGAAACAAATGTTGCAGACTTTTATTAATTTCTTATGCACATAACTTTGAAAGATCAGAGGTGCGTGCCTGGGATTTGAACCTCGGACCCCTCGATCGAGAGGCGGAGTTTCTTAACCACTAGGCTATCACTGCTTAACCAACTCCATAAATAGTCAGGCTCTACATGCAGCCGGCCATAGATGCGTGGCTACGTGAAGACTAAGATAGTCACCTTATATGGTTGTCAGCCGGCATTCACGTCCTTCTAATGAAACATAAAAACGGCTTCACGCTAGGAATAGGTATGGACCTAAATAAATCATGTGTAAAAAAAGATTTTAACCTACTACAAAGCCGCAAAGAACCGCTATGGTTCTTAATTCGTCGCATACATTTTACATATTTCATTTTAACAGCATATTAACAGAATTAACAATATGCGAGCTACTTTTTTTACATTGAGTAATTTTTTGGTGGCATATTATAATAGTTAAAAACATAGTTACTCGCCACCTGTGGGTGGTTGAACAAACCTGAAACTTACAAAGGTCTCGATAGAAAAAGCTATTTCTGAACTATTCGTAAAGGAATTAAATGAGCACAGTCAATTGAAATTCCAATTAAAATTGAAAGAAAAAGAATGGCAAGAAAATAACCAAGAAAATAGAACCCGTGTACTAGTTTTATTGTATTTTATGTAATGAAGAATTCATTTTGTCTGTTTGTTCTACAGTCCTTTGTTTTCATTGTCATTGTAGTAAGTATTGATAATATATGATCATTAAAATATGAAAAAGATATTACAAATTATTATATAATATTTGTATCAGAACTAAAACTATTACTTAGTGTACAATAATAATTTGTTTTAACTCAGGAATTCAATCTAGAGTCCTTGTTTGAACTGTACGTTTTAATTAAATTAAATTTATTCGAAGATAGCATTCCTTGACAGTAGGTATATTGGTATTATAAAGGAAGCTATTACTACTACGACCATTGCCGATGTTCAGTGTTATCGACTGTCAGCGCCTGTGGTCAGCGACCATCAGAAATGGTTGTCGATTGTCGTAGACTGTCGTTGCCGTCGCCGTCCGACTGTCGCCATCTGTCGTCAACAACTGTCTGCAATTGTCGTCGCCTGTAACTATCTGTAGTCAGCGATTGTCTGCGTCTTTCGTCGACTGGCACCACCAGTAGTCAGCAACATTTGCCGACTGTCGTTGACTTGAACAGTCGCTCGTGTGTAACCTCCCTAACAGTTAACTGTGTGCATAAATCGAAACGAAAGACTAGGATATAAATTGGCCAGGGCTTGCAAAACTGTTATCTATTAAAGATTTCATAACAATGACAGGATAACTTCGAATGCATGCAAATCGTGATCCCATACAATACCGTATCGAGGACATGTAGTTCAAAAGATCGATCGTAAGTGGTTCGTTCGATCCAGATAAGAGAGATCTAATCTGAGGAAGTCTGGGATCACAGGTCATTGATGCAAATTCCCTGTATCAGTCGTACAATACATCAGTCGTTCTTTGTGTTATTTTTAAATGACACTAATACTCGTTAAAGGTTATGCAATAATTTGTTCATAAAATGAAATATTTCAAATGTATGCGACGAATTAAGAACCATAGCGGTTCTTTGCGGCTTTGTAGTAAGTTAAAATCTTTTTATACAAATGATTTTTATAGGTCCATACTTATTTCTAGCGTGAAGCCGTTTCTTTGTTTCATCAGAAGAATGTGTTTTAGTCTTCACGTGGTCACGCATGGTCGGCTGAACGTAGAACATTGTATAATATTTTTTTCACTTAAACTACATACAAATAAATGTATAGACAGTTACTTAAATAAATAAAAACCTGTAGACGATGAATCATATAAAGTGATAGCGAGATAAAAATTGTCACATTCTTCAGATATAGTTTTAAACATTCTAAAAATGCGTCAAGTTTACTTAATTTACGATTGTAAATTCCTTTTAAAATGTTTTAATAAAGAATGTCAATAAATCAGTTTTTAATGGTATTCGTTTTTAAGTCATTTCATTTGCAAGCATTCAATGCATTTTGGAATACTATCTTTTATTTTCTGTTTATGAATGGATGGTTTCACGGTGACGGACGTGACAGTTTAAGTAATGGATGCATGTGGCAAACCAACCATCTGTTTCGTGCAAATATCCAAAAAAGTACTTAATGGACCACTGATTAAAAAAAAACAGAGTATTGGTATAAGCAGCACTTACAACCCCACGAAGACGAGTATAAGAAAGTACATCACGTATAATATAAATTATTTAAATGACCGACAGAAATCCAAATAAATTATATTGGGTACGTCTGGTTTGGAATCCAATCTGGAATCCTCTACAACAAACGCCGTAAGTTAATTGTAGTGGTAGATAGGCAATATTAATAATATTTTTTTAATTATATTAACGAATCATGTTGATACTATAATAGCTATAGAAGCTATCCTGAAAATCCTAAAAATATCAGACCTGGATCTTCAGGATAGGAAGTCAAATTTGGTATCAAGCGTTGCTTGTTAAATAATATATTAAATAATTAAATAATAATATTAAATAATATGTAATTAGTATGAACAAAAGTCGATCCTTGTCAGGAAAAACATTTGATAAATTGATCAGAATAAAGAGCTTATACAGGAACATTTTCAAACACCAAACTTTAGCTTACTTTTTCAAACACTTTAGGAAACATAATCTCTATTCACTTATAGGGTTGTCATGTTAATTTGTCTCGAGTCTGGTCTTAATATTTTCATGCAACAACAAATTTAATAAAGTCCGTTACCGTTGAATAATTCAGGTGAGATGGCGGTGCGGTATACATTATTTATGATGATGACATGTCGTAGGTAACATACGTCTATCTTTGCTCTGTGGTTTTGCATCTTGGGCACGTCTCGGCCATATCGAAAGGACTTGCAGCCTCTCGAGTTTAACTTGCCAACAACAAGGTAGACGTTGGGTAGCGAAATGCTAGTACTAATTAGAACTCTCTCATACTTTAATTAGTACAAATTGAAAACATTCAAATAATAATAAAAATCTGATCATTGGAAGGAATATTTTATTATACATAAAAGATAAATTTTACTAATAAAACTGTTTTAATTAGTAAATTTAACTACAGTACTTATTAATGAAGTACTCTGATTTTTATTATATTAAAGTAATGTGAAAGTAATGTGTAGAAATTAATTTATGACTTGCTTCAACGATGAAGGAAAAATGGTGAGGTAACCTGCACACTTAAGAGATTTATTAAGAAAAAATCTAAAAAATGTGAACTCTAGCAATACGCACTTGGCCATTGCGGTAGATTATGGCCCAATCTTTCTTTATTTGAGAGCAGACCCGTGCCCAGCAATGGGACAGTAGTAGGCTAAAAGCGACGTCTTATCAATATGTCTTAACCTAATTTCGAAAAGAGGTACTTCAGAAGTTTATAATTATTTGTATGATTTAAATAATTTGTAATTACGTTATTTGTCTTTTTGTCTATCTGAACGGATTTTGTATTGGAATGGAACTGACAAGCGATATAAAAAATATATTGACTAAATTTTAATATATTATTTATTTTATCGACTTCAATTTGAACCTTATCCTAATTGTTTAAAACAAGTCCAAAGCAGAAATAGAACGTATGTTCATACATTTGACATGACGTTATACCAGTTAAATATAGTCAGAGCACTAAATATATCAACAGTATTGAACCTATTGGTGTTGTTTTGCGCGTTTCATAATAGTTACAGAGACAAATAGAGCGTTTTACATAGACAGAGATTTACTGCGCTTGTATTAATTCTACAATATCAACCCACTCATCTTGAACATAGAGTTCATAATCATGGTGGTACACAACTCTAACTCAATGTAGAGTCACGTTATATTTAGAAAGATTGTCTGTTCTTGACTGAAAATGGTTTTATCTGTTGATTTAACTTTATGGTGTGTTCTATACGCGATGTATTTATTTTTAATAAATGTATTACATATTTTAGACCGTAACGTACTTTAAAAAATATTTAACGAATCTTACGTAGATATTAAAATTTTACAACAGAGATTAAATCATAATTTACCTACAAATAGAATTAAAGTAATAATTCATATAATTTCTACACATATAGTGATGTATTGATTCTATTATCTTTATGCGAACTTATTCCTCAAATATTGACACTTTACAGAATATTTAAAATCTAATACTAAAACAAAGGAATATTAAAAAAAAATGATTGGTAACAGTAATCATCTTCACAAGCTTCTGATATAAATGAAGGAATAATGGATGCGTTGTTATTGAGACAATGCGTTCTTATGATGCATGCTGAAATCATATGCAGACGTTTGATTTGCTACACATGTGCATATCAGTGGTTTATATAGGTAGATATATTTACAATTAGCGCACTGACTATATGTAATGTATGACTTTCCTTAGACTCTTCTATTCCTGTAAAAACTATTAAAAGACACATAATCATGTGTCTTTAAAAGTACTCTTTATTTACTTTATACTAATAAAGGATTATCGGGATGCCATGGACATGTTCAAAAACACAATAATTCAATGCATATATCAAAATGCATCATTAATATGTTCACCTGGATTGAACCCAGACTCTTTGCATGTCAAAAAATGGGTGTAACCACTGCACCTACAACTTCTTGCAATTTAGTATCTACAACTCGAGAATGCTAGTGTGGGATTACTTCACTGGTCGTAAAATAGGTGTAAGTAAGTGTAATTTAATTAAAATAAATTAATTTTAAACTACGTTAGAGCACCTATAGCGTCACACCTCAAAAAGGAATTAAATCTTCCGTGAGAACTATCATAGCTACGTTGCCTCAATTGAGGTATAAGTCGAAGCAACTCGTGTCAATGAACACCATTCAAGCGACGCAATGCAATTAAAGTTAATTTACAACAAAAATAGGCATTCTTACTACATTTTAACCCTATACTTGACCTTGTGCACTTAAATGCACGTTCGAATCAGATTTTTTTTCTTGGAAAATGCAACATCGAATCTTATTAATAATAACTCAAAGCGACTTAGCAAACGTTTCTTTACGTCAGAAAATGAAATCTATATCTGTCTCGTTCACACATTGTCAGTGGTAAACAAAATAGCGAGCCGTCGGTCAGCGCCTGCGCAAAGCTCTCTAAATATCTTATTTTATCTGAATGAAATTAAGTTATATGTATGAAATTTATATAATTTTACTTTCTGCAAGCTTTATGCATTTTTTTGGTGATATTAGTTTTGAGATATAATGTTTTGAATATATAGTAATTCATGACTTTTGTTATGTGTGCATTAAAATGCACACTGCCAACGACATACACTATTACTGTTTGTCAATATTGTGTCTTAAAATGCACATTGCCAACTTTGCTACTATATACTAAGGTTCTGCACCCAAGGTAGGGGTAGGGTAAACAAGGTTCAGAAAGAGTTTTTTTGTTATAATGCATGACTGCAATTCATATTTCCCCCCTTCCACTAAATTCCCAGTCCTTAGCTTGCAATATTTTTCTTTCAGATGACTAGAGGCCGAAAAATTCTAGCTTTGGTGTCCAAATTGCGTAATTAAATCTGATGTAGAATCCAGCAAATCTTAGAAAGATGAATTCGAGATGTGTAGGTCTCATCAAGACGTCTCTGAACTCAAGTCCTGTCGAATCAATAGCGTCTTCTGTCAAAAATGTAAACATCTCCAATAATGATGCCTCGAAAACATCTGCAATATCAATCCCAGATAAGACCAAATTCCCACTTGAGGTCGGCCATAGATGCGCCACTAGCCTTGAAGACTAAGCTGGAATGCCTTAGAAAAGTATATCTTCTTACCACAACCTTCAAACAAGTGGAATAACGTCCAGTCATATGCTCAAATTCAATACAGCATTATAACGGAAATATGGATGAAGGTCTAAATAGACATATCGCTTTAAACCGTACAGATGTGATAGGCCATTGTTAGTATTGTCTTCACAGATTTTGGACATCTTCGTTTGTAATTCTTTGTTGCTGTTTCATCATGAGAATAGTGGTAAACAAAATTTATTGCCACTCAAAAAGTTTCGAGTCGCTTTATTTGGGAATCTGCGTTTTTTTTGGAGGAGGTCTTCTAATCTCTCAACTCAACTAAAATATCTAAAAACTTATTGATATGTCATAGCTTCTGAGACTTTTATCTTTAGTATTTTCGAAATATATGATATTTTTTATGTTTTTTAATTATTTCTTAGTTTAGTGAGTACTTGGCGGTGTGCATTTAAAGACACATTTTTTTTCTTGTGAACCTGGCAGTGTGCACTTAAAGACACATACTATATCCTGAAAACTGAAATTCAAAGATTTTTTATTTTATTTTTCGTAGTATCCTTATAACCCAATTAACGCAGGGAAGTAGCAAAAGTATATTTTTTTTACGATAAAATTCTCTGCCAAGTATAGGGTTAAACGCAAGTCGTTGATAGACTACGTGTACATACTCGTACATTGCTACGTCGTGAGTGTACGCATGTATTCGTATGTGTCTATGTGTGTTTTACATTTGTGTATTTAGGCCATTTCGCACATTTTAATGAAGACATTTATGTTTTACTCATTGACGTAATTCTGGCGGTGATTTATTAGACTTTTACAGGCACGCGTTTATACTGTTCATTCATTACATACGGACTTGTTTATATTGATTTCTAGTGTTTGAAGCGAAACTGCTTTATTGATATGGTTAAAAAATAGTGCGGTGCTAAAATCTTAAATACCGCGGAAGTGAATGTAATATCGGATAATGGGAGTACGAAATAACTCAAATATAAAAGAATTAACAATAATATTCTTCATATAATCTTGTTATTTTTTTATATAATATAATATACTTCTTCTAAACAGATAATCTCAAATAAAAAATCAAAGTAATGACTGCACTAATACGAATCAGAGAATCAGAATTAACATTATTTATAAACACATTTTTGTTTATTTGATGAGTAATATGTAATTTTCGAATTTAAGTAAAAGTAAAGTAAACGATATTATTTCATTTTTAATATGTGCAAGCTACTAAATAAAAGAAGAGAAAAGTCTTTGAAAACTAAATTTAGTTAATTTCGTGTTAAATTTACAGTCAAACATCTTTCCATTATTGACTAAGAAAACATTCAATTATAACTTGTAATATATATCAATCATATCATATCAGTCATATCAATGGTGAAAACGATATAAATTTTAGTTAGGTAACCCTCTTAACTTAATAATAAATTAATCCTTCGAGTTTACACTACATCCTCGCCACTAACCAGATAATCATGGTTTTGCACAGATTATTAAATTCAGTTTCAATTATTAAATAAGATCTTGCGACTTAATTTATGGTATTAATTAAGATATGGCAAAATCTATCAAAAAGAAGAAATAAATAAAATACCATTAATAAAAAGGTGCCGTATTTATAAAAGTCAGATATAATAGGTAATTTAATAATTATACACGTTGATATGTCAACATATGGGAGCTTTGACATTACTAGGCATTTATCTAGTTTTGAAAACGAGTCCTGGATTTGATCTCAGGTCAAGTAGATATCTAAAATAGTGATGAATTTAGTTCATGTCCATTGTTTTACTTTATGAGTATCCATTACATCCACGATGTATTTCCTTTTCTTTCTACTATTGAATATACTGAGAATGTAGAAAACCATAATATTGCAATTATATTTGTTACACAGTGTGGAAGGTGGTAGAACCCTTTGTGGTACGACTCCGACGGCACCACCGCCACACCTATTTCTGCCTCATAACAGCAGTGCAGTAAGCGCTGTTGCGCTGGTTTCAAGGGAGCGTTAAGGGAGTCATACTTTTTCGAGGTGTTCCAGCTTAGTCCTCAGGAATAACGACGCATCTGTGGTCGACCTCAAATAGGAATATCTAATCCTATCTGGGGTTGATTACAAATGTCTATGGGCAGCAGTAGGCGCTTACGTGGACTGCATGCTCGTCTGCTACTCCTATATTATATATATTAAAAAACATATACACAGATTTGCGAATATTTAGGTGTAGCTGAAAAAATCAACCTAAAAATGTAAGCTGTAAGCTGTAACCATATATAAGTATAGATATCTCACCGCCTTGTAATTGAAGGAAGCCATCAAATGACCTTAACGGCTGACAATTCTGTCAGCCATTTAATGGCTGTCATGGTGTAATTTATGCGGAACAGTGGCGACATGCGCAGTTAAGTGGTGCAAAAACACGAAATCAAAGAGAAAGTGTGGAGAAACATCGTTTCATTCGTAAATGATGTAAAAACTACATTTTTTAATATTTTTCAAACACGAAAATAGATGACAGTGACAATTTTAATTGTCAAAACTGGTTATATTTTTTTGTTAGGAATGAGTAATCTTTACTAATCTATGGCTGTAACTATAAACATCAAGTCTAGTTATATTTTTGGTCGTCAACTCGAAAGGATGACGAATTAATGATTATCGTATTACGTCAAAACCAGATGTTGCCGCAAACATTTTGAACCGTGACTCTAATTTGTTTAGTAAAAGTAGGCACATTTTGTCCATAATTCATTATAATATCGGCTAAATGTGCTAGGTTTAGTGTTCAGATTCATTAGACTCATAATTTAACTGTAAGCGAGCGTAGCCAAAAATCTTATAATTATGACAATTACATTTTATTTAGTTTTACATTAAATTTACATTCGAATGGGACTAGAACTGAAAACTTTCTAGAAGGAATATAATTACGGGCTCTTAAAATTTAAAATAAAAATACTAAACACAACAAGTACCTTTTATGATCCTATCCACAAAAAAAATCAAAATGTACCTACTGATGATCCTTTTCAACGGGCTAAACTTGGAAGCAGATGCACCACTTTTCTGGAGTCTATGTCACCGCCTTCCTAATGGTAAGTAATCTCAAATAGGAAGAGTATAATCTGGAGTGTAACTAGTTCTGAAGTCTTAGTGAACCCGATAATACATAAAACATCAACGCTACACGGTATATAAGTACGGTAGTGCTACAGTGGTGTCTTTGAATCTAACCATGAAAATTTGTACGATTTTATAGTATCTTTCTATTTTGCTATTACTTACAACTGATTACAATTGATAGACTGCCAGACACTTGACGCAATCTTACTTCGGTCATTAACAGGGGGTAAAGAACAGGATTCGTTAGATCATCCTAGATTGTTAATAATCGAGATCAAGCCCACATTAACATCTTGACGTAGCATCCCATGACGCACTAGCACGACGCAGTCTATTGCTGGACTTATACGTAATTACCTCGTTATAAATAATCACACAGATGCACTCTGTTCATTTGACTGTCTTACCAATCAGATTGTCTTAAATGAAGCATGAGCTCCAAACTAATCGTTGTATTTGTAATTTCTCAATCCGCTGCCGACGGTGGCCAATTTATTCCGACACGCCCCATGACGGTAGCAGTTACCTATGAACAGACAACAGACAGAATAGATGAAGCATAGACAACAATAGAAGCGACGGATAAGCTAATATATATAAGTATCTTGTAAGAGATCTAGACTACATTGTATTATTTTTGAAATAATTTTCTCTGTTATTATATTATTTATCCAATTTTTGTCAATAGGTTAAGTAGAAAAATGGTAATCAAATTTTGCAAAATAGGTAGGTAGTAACATAGGTATATCTAAAAATGAAAATAGGGGTTCTACCTAAAGTCGATGGTAGATGTGTTGCTACTTCTGATGTAGTCACCTCATATTTAAATGAATCCGTATCCACCAAATTCTTTATTTTTTAAGTATACGAGTAAAAATACAAATTTAAAATATATCAGAGTTAAGAACTTAAATAAATTCTATATGATCAGCATAGTAGGGTCAAAACTCATACTACATTAATTCTTACTGCTTCAAATTACAACATTTCTTATTCTTATTCTAATCCTGATACAAAATGCTTAATCAAATAAAATTTCATAACGAAAAGTTCTATATTTTTTTTGACAGAACATTGATCCCCTTTGCTTTAAGCCACGAATTATGAATAATTATGCGTTATCCACTTTCGGAAAATGATGTCACATCAGTTAAAATCAAAATGAAAAATATAACACTGTTTTACCGGATATAGTCGCTAGATATAGTAGATATAATAGTAGTAGAGTAGCGGATATATATTATTCTAAATGGAATGTGGCATGATCCTTAGCAGTAATTAATATAAAGCTAGTAATTAAATTCTTTACTTTGAAGGAATGTTATTTTGTACGATTATTGTCTTCTTAGAAATCTTAGTTAATATTAAACTTGTATTTGTGATATAAATATTTTGGTTAACTTTAGTAACATAGACATAATAGTACCTATTTAGTATAGCCAGGGATAATTCTTGATGCTGTCGACACCAAAATAAAAATGATTCTGTAAGTTTTTATAACATTGTAACAATTGTATATCAAATGACCATTCACTCTACCTGATCGTGAGTGGTCACTGCCTCCTATGGAAATGTGTAAGCAACTTCATAATAAAGAAGAGTATCATGAGTTTTCAAAACATTCCACAATTTTACGTTACGTTTACACAATCCATTATTCTGTTCCGTTTGCTTCAGTAGACTGAGTGAACGTAACTTTAGGGAGGGGTCAAATCTTTTTGTCTGCCTGACATGTTCGCAAAAAAGAGAGACAAAACAGAAAGCGCCAATTTGTCAATTTAGACATTTAATGATACGTTATTGACACTACAGTTCTGATACAATCCGCTAGGGGCGCTGATTGGAATTAGTATGGGCAAATACGTAAACAAATACCAAAATAGTCATATTTGTGAAAACGTAAAAACTCATGGTAAGGGTACAGGACAGTACTACCTGAAGGCGATCACAAATTCGTTACCGCTCCTCTTCAGGCGACAAAGATTGTTGCCTTAGATGTAACTTTGCTGGCATCCACACCCTTGCACCTAAACTCCAAAATTACTTTACACTAAACAAGTGTGGTAGTGTTACCCATACAAGTCCTACAACCTTTCTACAAAATTATAGTAATCGTAAGAATTGTGTGTGCAGGTTGATTTCCATATGGTACAAATAAGGAATTTGCCTTTTAGAAAATGGCAGTTATTTTTCCATGTTGATCAACTCAATATTGACTTATTTAAATAACGATTTGACGGTTGCTAAACAAACATAAATTAGCCCCATAGCCTTAGCCAGTGAATCAAAACCGATTACACAGCGATCACCGACCGACCGTAAACGGTGTAATCGGACGGAGTTTAGTCCGAAATTAAAACTTATAAAAGCAGCCACGCAAATTAGCCACAATGCATTGCGGACGCTGAAACGTTACGTAATTAACAATAGAGCAATTAAGTTTGGCGGGCATCGCAGTTCGAACTGAAAACGAATGCTATTTCGCGGCGAGCGCGTTTGGTGTTGTTGCGTAACTGTAAATCCTTTACGCCGAAACGATGCAATATCATTTCATTTTAGTGCGCATCGAAAAATCTATTAGTGGTTTCATCTACTGGTAATGTTACTACCGCAAATGCACTGAACAGGTTTAAAGGAGAGGGAATTTTATTAATTAATGTGCAAATTTTCGTGGACGGTGTGAAAACAGTAACAAAAACAACTGAGAACTATGGGCTATACAAGTAGGTAAAGTTCGCTTTAATATGTATAACAATTAAGACAGAGCGCAAAATATGTTACGAATAGATGATACCAAAAAAGGTGTAGAGGTGCTGCTGCAGTCGGAAAATCTGCTACATAACCTCACGATTTTAAACTTTTTGCAACTACTACTATAGTCGTACAATTAGAACATAATTATAGTAGTATAATGTAAATATTCCAAAAAGTTAATGGCTTGATGACCTGCATGCCTTTGTTAGCTATGTGTCAACATTCTGGAGTGTATTGTAACAAAGTCTGTCCTGACCCTCTTGATAGTGAACTTGTCTTTATGTAATATTCGCGACGCATAGAACTTTGCATGCCATATATAAAATATTTTATACGAAACATTTCTTTACGCGACAGAGCATTCACCCTCGGACACGCGAACTCCATGTTCAATCTCAGGTCAATCACAAGGAAAAATACATCAAATTTCTCCTCAAAGTCTGGGTATCAACCGCAAATCTTTGTGTGTATGCGGTTGGCACCCAGAACATACATAATCCTAGCGTGTAGTTGCGAGTATAAAAGTTATATTAAGTATAATAGCATTACTATGTATATTTAAAAGATAACAATAAAGCACTGAACGTAATGGATCGAACCTGTGCGCAGGCATCGTTCCGCTCCGCCGGTGGACAATGCAGTCAGCTGATTTTGCCAACGCTGCTTTTGCTGATACTACCTTTTCACTCGCGAATAGTTAGGTAGGAGGATTGCACAGTTATATTCTAGGGAAAAGCTCATGCGAAAAGCTGTAATATATAGAAATCGATATTCGTCTGATTTAGATGGTATAGATGTTTTTTTGTATTTTAAAATTTTACACGTCGATTGAAAAAGTTATTAAAATAAAGCGGAGCGGTGATAGGTATAATACTAACCAAGTATACATAAAGAGCGTTAACATAAAGACTTATTTGTATATATTATTTCTTAACAATGCAAATCATTTCTCTGTCATAGGTATATTTTAATTATTTGTGATATTGAAAGATAAATGGTAATACTGCTAAACATTTCCCTCATTTCTGTGATTTTATATTTCGATTTTCCTAATCAGAGATTACTACACAGTTTTCATATTTACGGAAACTGATAGGCATTTAACATAACATTTAAAAAATACGAATGTTAATACTGTTGAAGATTTTGCAAACATATCTAGGCGATTTTGCATTTTTTCAAGGATTACTGATTCACATTTTTCATATTTTCCGGAACTGATTGGCACGAACACGGCCGCTGTTAAGCTCCTACTCGTTATTATGACCGTTTTGGTCAAACGCCCTTTGAAAACGCAATAAAACGAAGCTTATAATCTTCTGTAAAGGCAATATGGATTCGCATGTTTTTCGGTGTTTGAGCTGAAACATTTTTCAACTCTGCTGGACTTGTGGACTCCGCAATTGAGGCCTAGAGTGCAGACATCCAAGAATCTACCTATATTACATATAACATTCCTTACATAAATAGGAAAATACATGTTTCATAATAATATATCGCAAAAATAACATTCAAAATGATCGTATTACTCGTACCATCTTCGTAAAAGTAGAACATAGTAATTAGCAAGTAAATACCATGAAACACAAATTACGATCATTACTTTTTAAAATACTTCAATATATCAACTAAATTTGATACGTAAAGTATGTTAAAGAAGTATAAAATGTATGTAAAGGCGTTTATACTGTCGCGCCTGTGTACGCTTGCACGCGCGTCTCATGACTTGAGTCTCTTCGGGACCCGTGCGCGTTTACGTATGGACAAACGAAACAATAAAATGCAAGGACGCGCGTGCGGATATTTTTTTTATAATATACGAGTAAGTGGCCACTGCTGCCAATGGACATCGGTAAACAACCCCAGATAAGATTGGATTCCCATTTGAGATCGGTGCTGCTACCCCTGAGGAATAAGCTAGAAAAGTATGTAGGTATGTCTATTTTTTTTATATTATAAGAGTAGCAGACGAGCATGCATTCCACCTGATGGTAAGTGGCTACTGCCGCCCATGGACATCTGTAATCAATCCCAGATAGGATTAGATATTCCTACCTGAGGTCAGCCACAGATGCGCCGCTACCCCCGAGGACTAAGCTGGAACGCCTCGAAAAAGTCTGTCTCCCTTACCACACCCTTCAAACCAGAACACAGTAATAATTAACACTGCTGTTAGTCACAAATAGGTGCGGCGGTGGAACGCGCGTGCGGATATAAACATGTGTGACAGGAAAAATAATTGAATACTAATCTGTTGACTAAATCAGTACAGAGCTATGTGCATGGTATCAGGCTTTCATGCTTTCATACCGAGTCCAATTGCAATTGACTGCTGTTAAATTTTCAATCATTTTACACGATAATTTTCACGTTAGTTAGCGATCTCGTGTCTAGTGTTTTACGTGTTTGGAACTATCTGATCTTTATTTAATATTTTGATGATTTGATGGATTTATTATTAAAATAATATGAAAATAATATTATCGTTTTTATGTTTTGTGGTGCTTAGCTGCAAATGTGTTATTCCCGAACAAAATAATAAGTGCAAATTATTTTACTAAAAGTTTGGTTTTCAATTCCATTTTGTAAAGTAAAGCTAAAGAAGTATTTTTTTTAAGAATACCTACGTCAATAACATACATTCTTACTCGAATTTGCTGGAAGAAAATCTCTACGATTAAACTTGAACACTTAGGAATCCTTTACTTTATATAAATTAGCGTACTTACTCCACATAATCATGTTATACCTTTATGTTTATCTTTTCCTTCACCATACAATTAACAATGTACATTAGAGTCCGAAATAACATAGTCGTCCTTATCGATAATCATTAAACGACAATCAATTCAAAAATTACATTTTTTTTTATAATATAAGAGTAACAGACGAGCATGCAGTCCACCTGATCATAATCATCGGTAATCAACCCCAGATAGGATTAGATATTCCTACCTGAGGTCTCCCTTACCACACCCTTCAAACCGGAACACAGTAGCGCCTAACACTGCTGTTATTAGGTAGAAATAGGTGTGGCGGTGGTGGTGCCGGAGTCGAACCATAAACCTTCAAAAATATTAGCCCTACATATTAGCCCTTATCGATAAACTAGTGGCAGTCACACTATTACCGTTTACACTTCCAATTTGTATCGATCACAACATCAATATAACTGTTTGTGAAATAATTGAGGGTTAGCATGAACTATATTTTTCAAATTACGATACCTGATTTAAAAAAAAAACAAGTAACAAACGATCATACAGTCCACGTGGTGGTAAGAGGCCACTGCCGCCCACGAACATCTGCACTAGTCAACCCCAGGTAAGGTAGGGTTTTTATCTATAAATGCGTTGCTACCCCTGAAGACTAAGTTTGAACGCCATGACTTAAAAGTAACTGTTTACTTTTATTAATTTTATTATTATTTAACAATAAGTAAAAGCAAGCTTTGAAGGACTCAAATAAATCACCGCACCTCAAAACAAATCATTAGTTTTTATTCATTCTACCAAAGATCGATCCGTGTTTCACAAAAATTCAATAGATGATTTTATAAGTTAAGAAACGTAATCTGATATAACACAAATGCATAACGTATATTGGTCGTAGCCAATACAAATGACTATTGAAATAAGAACAAGCAATAATTATGCAGAAACAACGATAAAATTAATTACCAACAGCTTTCGGAATTGCAATGAAGCATTTCCACTGCAATTCAGCGAAACGGCTATAAAGCCTTATAATAAACATGTTTGTTTTCTTCGGTAAACAAATTACTGGCAATCTAGACACAAATGAAGTTGTTACTGTAACAAAAAGCTTGTATGTATTCGTGTGCATGTAGGGGAAATTGCAATAACTTATCGGGTGCACCTTTTGACACATTCTCACCTCGTGTTCCCTTGCTACTAATGACTCAATTAAACACAACTTAGGGTGTTCGCTGACGGTAAGGGATTAGTGTCCGTTAATCATATCGTACCGTATTCTATTGTCTTCTTCCGTCTGTTTAAATTAACGTACACGTTTCGTTTAACCGTGATATTTTGAGTGAATAGTCGGTTGTCATGCTCTTATATTGTTAACTAGCTAACCCGGCAAACTTTGTACCGCCTCAAAATCTATTTATCAAATATATTTCATATAAAATATAGCCTATGTTACTCGTACATAATGTAGCTTGCGAATGGTGAAAGAATTTTTAAAATCGGTCCAGTAGTTTTTGAGCCTATACAACCAAACAAACAAACAAAGTTTTCCTCTTTATAATATTAGTATAGATAAATTAATAATTAAAACAAAGATCAATAATTAAGACGTTTAACTGTGATCTTATGACTGAAAATTGAGTGGTCAGGCTCGTATATTTTTAATAAATGAATAATCAAGACGAATCATACATAATTACTACCAAAAATTAGATTATATTTTGGTAATCAACATTATTTATATGAACAGTTTTGACAATAAAAATACTATTGAAATTTAAGCTAAAGATATCACGTAGTGGCAACCAAGAATAGAGGATTAAACTAATAGTACATTAAACAAAGCTTCACGCTAACCTTTATTAAGCAGATTAACGGTTAACGATCCGGCAAATGTTTATTTTCAGATTACAATCGTCACCGTGAGTAGGATTCCTTATATCGCTGAATAATAAAGAAGTCACTCAAGTCACAAGCCTATTGTTACAAATTTGCAATTGAAAATTGATTGCGATCGCTGTAAAGTAACATTGCAAGCAACCTTATAATTGTATCGCTACTTTAATTACATTTGTAAATGCTGTACTAATTATGGCGTCGAATTAGTTGTTATTAAAATTTATGAAGCTAATTAATGTAGCTATTAATACTATTTGTTTTTTGATTTTATGTGGTCGTGTTTAATAACGGATCCTTTAATTATTGTGAAACATTATAACCCGGTATTTGCAAATCGAAATCCTTTAAATTAGCACATATTCCAACGCGTAAACAGGTATGCGTGGTTATGCGTTAAATGTTTGGTTAAATCAATTTAATTGGACTATTTAGTATTTACTTATTTTAGTTAGAGGCTTCACAAAATTTGATTCGTGTAGATAATATTTGTACCTATTTTGTTGTTGAAAATTAATTCTCCCCTCGATTCGTTTAAACTTTTTATTTCATATTCTATCCTGTCACAAACTTGTCAAATAACAATGTACACATACTCGTACAAAATGTTTTACAAGTATTTTATCAAACAAGATTGAAGCTGAACAAAATAGAAATATTTACCTAACAAAGGTTACCTCGCGATAACGGTAAGGAGCAACACGGAAAGTATTATGAAACTTTTGAAAATTTCAATAAAAAACTTACTCTACCGTACGTGTGCACATACTTGAGGCCGGTAAAACAAATTGGAAAGCAAATAAAGGTTTCCCGTTAAAAACGACGTAAACTTTTTCAATTACAAACTTGCGTGGCGCGGTGTAATATCTTGAGAGGGGTCACTGAACTTATCAGACACCGTAAATAAACAGTATCGACGCTCAAGTTTTAAATGTTTCAATGAACGTGTTTCCTTAGATGAATTTATTTTAAAATGTTTCTAGTTTAGTCTATATCACGCGTTAGTGTTATATTGATATAGACCTAAAATTGATGAAAAGTTTGGTTGGGAAATGACACTTACATGATTTTGAAAAATTAATTTTTACAGGGTTAATTTATCTTTAAGGGTTTTCCAAATAATAATATAATGGAAGAGTAATGGCTTCGTAAAAGTTTATTTTATCACACTCTTCAAATCAAAGCACGGTGATTAACACTGCTGTTGTATGTAGGCAGAGACAGGAGTGTTGATGGTACCGCCGGAGTCGAACTACAAAGGGTTCTCTACCACCTTCGAAAGGTACGAATACTAGTACAATACAAGAAATTACACTTTTATTTTGTCCTGTATGAGTAAGTTACTGTTAAAGTTTAAAATAACAAATCAAATTAGTATCTTTTGGACATTACACGTGGGACCCTTGTCACATCAAACCTTATCATCAACATCATCACCCACTTTCGTTATCGACGCCCGAAATGCGCGTTCGCGAAAATTAAATCTTTATTAAAATTTAAGAAAAGGGACTCAACTTTTATCAGTTATGAACTTTCGTGACATTTCGCGAAGAATTATTATCGCCTTATCTTCCGCCGGGTTCGCGAGAAACGAATTCAACTTGGCCTGTATTTACGTTCACTGCAGTTTCTTTCAATTAAAGATACTTAGAGTTCCCGCTCCCAGACGGACTTAGTTCGCTTTGAAACGTTATAATTATAATGAATGGCTGCGTTATAACGTTATAAATATAATGTAATTATGAAGCGTATCAAAATTGAAAAGCGGGTGGAAAAATTTAACTGAAAGGCCACTGGAGGCGCGCGTAAATTAGTCAGCATTGTTACCCTTGCCTCCCCGCAAACAGTGGAAGTTAATTAAATAAAAATACCAACCAAATCCGCTCCCGCTGAGGTGTTAGACGGCAATCAGCAAATAAAGAACCGCCAATAAGTTAGCGGGGTTATTCACAGAATCGAAATGGGTCTGATTCATTGTCACGTCTCGTTTTGATTGGACGTGCTTTGATACCGATAGCCGGGATTGTGTTCGTTTTGAAATTTTAATATATATTTTTTTATTTTCCCCTCATATTCGATTCTATTCCGCGGTTTCGCAATATTTATGACGAGTTGTTTCGCTCGGAAGACCCAGTTAGAGTCGGATATGACTGTGACCAAGTTAGTATTCGTGTATCGAATAACTCTCCTATACGATCCTGTATTTTTATGCGAGTCACGCAGCCCCTGAAATAAACGCATTGCTATCATGTTATATTTATCGGATATCCGAAGTTATATTGATTAGTTTCCTATAATATTTATACGGGCCTATTATAGTATGAGTTAGTAATATTAGCCTGATATTGTTAGACAATAAGTGCAAGTATTAATAATTACATGAGGTGTACTTACCTATTAGTTTACTGACGATTTGAGCTTAATAAGAGGCATTTTTACATAGATTGAAAAGCTATCTGAAATCAAATAATCTTATCGGATAAATCTAAAAAATAACGCTAGTTAAGACGTACAATTACTTATCAAACCCAAAACTTACTGCGAAGTCAAATTTTCCATTAAAAAATATTATTCTTTGGTTAACAAAGAATAAAAGCTCAAGTAAAAATATATCTTATCGACACGAGATTTAACCGTGCGACGCGCCATTAAAACATAAATAGAAACAAGTAATCATACTAACTACTAATAAAAATAGAGCTTAAGCTCATTAAAATCCCTATAACTCTGGGGAAAAATTTTCGAGATTTTATCGTGGACTGAAATAGCTGGAATACTACTGCTTACTGCGATGGCTATCATTGTAGTACAGTAACGATGCACCTGTTACCGTCTTATCCACAGACAGAATATCAAGCAGAAATGCCATACAGATGCACGTTCCATGATTTATAGATTCGCTACAGGTGTGGCATCTGCCTATTTCCGCGTTATAGTAGCAAAGTTCGCACTGACGTGTTCTGGTTAAAGGTAAACGCTTACATACGGCGTTCTAATTTAGTCCTCAGTCATCATTTTATAGATTCCGTATTTGTGCACGAACGTAAAACTGGAAATTTTTCACATACATAAAATGACGACAACATGGGATTAAAGATCAAGGACTCACAAGGATTCCCAAAGTAGTGAAAACAATGAGCAAACATAAATTCAAGTACACAAACACCCACACATTCATAATTTAAATGTCTGGTCTGGCATGGAATCGAATCAGGTACAAGGAAGATTTGTATCATAACTGCTAAAAATATAATCAAAAATACATGTTTTGGTTTAGATAAAATTACAAAAAATAATTAAATTAAAAGTGTCTTAACTAACGAATGGTACTTCAAAGAATGAATGGTTTTTTTTTCTTGTTAGTAAAATTAAATATCCTTAAATGGCGTAAGGTATTTCTGCTAAACATCTATTCTGTGGTCTTATTTATATCCTGGAGTTGATCCACGTCACAAGTATCTCGTTATTATTTCGAGTCCCGGCTTACCTACTCGACGCATGTTTTAAAATACGGTAGCGATCTGAAATGTGTTATTATCTATATGTACTTGCTGTATTAAGTCTGACTTTGCATTGGGTTATATTCTATGTAGTAGCTTGCCTTGTGTTAAGACCACCCACGTTGGTTGTAATTTCGGGTACCTCTGATTTTTGGAAGTCTTGTCCATAAAGTAGGTACTGATTTACTTTTGACTAGACTGCATGATTTGTCTGCTACTCTGTATTATAAAAAAGCCCTTAAAGATATTAAAAATCTTAGGAGTCCACCATGGACTCCTAAGATTTTTACTTGTACCTAATATAATTTAAGATTACATTTATCAAAACTAGACATTACACATTTTACATTGCAGTTAAAACAAGGCAATAAAATGAAAGTAACAAAAAATTGTAATCGACTGAAAAATAATCTTTTTCCCCTCATTTTTTTTCCATGTGAAAGCAAATGTTTCGAACCCATTCTCCAACATAAACGATATTACACGAGGTGTGTTAATAGTATCTTTGTGGCTCATAAAATATCCGAGGCATTAGTCAAGAGCGTGTGTTGAAAGTGACAGTTGTTAAAAATATTCTTCATACGCTTCCCTTTTGAAGTGGGAATTGATGGTCTCGTAAAATATACAGCGTAGTGATCATCCCACTTTCTGATTCAAATTAGTTAACGACAGGTCGGATGACTGTGTAACACGAGCTATACAAAAGAAAAAGCTCTGCATATATCAAGAAATTTATCGAAATATGAGAACTCTGAACGATGACTACATCAAAGATGTGTTTTGATCAAAGGTTAGATAGATAAATAAGATAAGATAAAATACTCTTTATTGCACACTTACAGTTGAAATTTTACAATACACAATATACATAATAAAATATAAATAATTGCTTATAAGATGGTTTAACCCAGCAGCTTTATATGACACTTTATACGTATATGATTAATTCTGTTATGCTTCTGAAATATTATTTAATAAGCAAAAAAATAAGTTATAGATACGTGCAAAAATTCGAAATCACGATTCAGTAAAATCACTGAAATTGAATGAAAAAGCAATGCATTAAAACATATAAATAAAAGAAAAACATGTTTTATATCCCTTCAATATTTCCTTGATGGTGTTTCAACTTGAGGACGCATTTAATTTAACGCATAACTAGGTATCAAAAATCTAGAACTTCTTAAAGAATCTAACTCTAATTTACTTCAGGACAAATATTTTTCCTATCCAAAACACAAATTAAGTAAAACTAGACGTCAAAATCCGTTCAAAAAAGATATAAATCCATACAAAACGAACGTTCGATACAACATCGCATACTGTTGAATCACATCTCGGCCGCATTTCGATGACGAGATAGCACGGAAATAATTAGTGGCGCTTTATCCAAGCAGATCGTATTCAGCCTCGCATAATGAATGAAACGTCACGGTGCCGTGTGACGAGGGAAGAATAACGTCAGCCTCATCACTGAACTGCACTCCACAACCGATCGACTTATTTGCTATTTTTATATTAGCTACGTTTCTTTGTAGGTTTATGAAGTATTTTTCCGTTGCAATCTTCTGGTGCCTGTCTGTTCTAGAAATATATTACAGAGATCCGTAGACCACAATTAGATAGATATAAGCTGGATATACCTAGATATACTTAGGTACCTTAGGTATATTTTGACCCAACCCAGGACCTATCTTGGTGATAGATATTTATCTCAGTTTTAAGACTACTTATTTCCAGAGCTTAATTAATGGATTTGGAATTTTCATTTTAAAATACTAAATGATAAACGATCTTCCTTAGCCCTTTAGTATATTTACCCTTTATTATAAGTTTCTTATATTGGACTGCCACCAGTTCCGACGCATGTAGAGTCAGGTTCCTAATTTATTTATTGATATACCTCTACCGTTAGGAAGGAGCAAATGTGTGACTTCATGGTATCCACAAACAGAATCTGGGTGCGGCTTTGCAAGAAAAAGCCGTTGAATATTTAACATAACCAAGCGTTGTGTAATTACAAACTCCGCAACAAAAGTGACCATACTAAAGCAAAACCTTACAAATTATCGCCACTTCCACAAAGCGGCCGAATCTGTACCCTCGCCGTTTCCAACGCAATTTGTTGAAGCCTATTTAATTTTCATCCAACAACGTTTCATACTTTAATTAACCAGAAGGTTGTTTGTTCAAACGTTTAGAGTGAGACTGTTATGGTCGAGATTTGAAGAAATTGATACAAATAGCGCTGAAACAACCGCCGTCGAGTTAACAGACTTGAAATTAGCTTGTTGAGTTTAGCTATTTTATCAATAAGCTGAACAATGGAAACATTTTAAAGTTTGATTATCTTAAAGTTAGAAGGTATTTAAACTGTATTTAGCCTAAAATATGTTGTAAAGTTAAGTTTAAATGTAATTAAGTTTAAAATTATTTTTGGTTTCAATTCTTCCGGAGGAGGCACAATCCATTTCGGGTTCCGACGGGTTCATTACCTTTACCGCTTTTACGGTAATTATTTACACTATAAAATATCAAATTTGGTATTTATATAGGTGCGACGTAAAGATGAATGAAATCAGATACATTTTATACAAGACCGTCCATAAAGTTGTCCATAAACTTTATAGTACATAAAGTTGAATAAACATAGGTGAATGTGTGACAGAAAACTTTAACAACAGATTTACAGTGAAGGATGCTTAAAATTGTGATTTAAAATTAAGTCTGCTGTTATAACAGAAAAAAATAGGTATAAAAACGGTAATTCCGGAGTAGAGGCACAAACAATTCTATCAGCTTCAAATTGAAAATTAAACTTAATTTAGGCTTAGTCAAAAAGAAATATAAAGTATATGAGAATACTATAAAAGATGTGATGTTATATATAAGACGATGGTGTTTAAAGCACTTAGTCCTAATTTTAATCTAACATTTTTATAGTCAACGTCACCGCCAGCGAACAGGCGCACGGACATTTGCACATGCAGTTTCAAAGCATGCACTTTATTCATGCGTGTACTCCCCATGCGATGTAATAATTTCAAAGCTAGTCCAATTCAAATATATTGAACAACGGTACGGACAACGGCGATTTGCATTGGAAGAGCGTAAAATTAACTAAATGACCGGATATGTAGCTATTATTTCTAAACGTTGAGTTCGAATAACATTGTTTGTTTGTGATTTTGGAGATAACAAAAATGTTTTTTTTCATAAAGATCTACTTCAGCTACTTCAGCCCAAGGCATTTGTAATCGACCTCGGTTGAGATAAGAGTCTTGCGCGCGGTCGGCCACAGATGTGTTGCTATCTCTGAGGACTAAGTTGGAACGCCTCGGATAAGTATGTTCTTAATGTAAAGTTTCCCTTACCATACCCTTTCAACCGGTACCACAACAGCACTGAACATGATCATAAGGCCGAAAAAGATATAGCAGTAGTTCCTCCGGAGTCCAAATACAACGGGTTCTTCTTTAAAAACCTTAAATCAGAATTACAAACGTTTAATAACAATTCAAATATTTTCATGAAAACCATAAAATACAAATTCCTAACAACAATTACAATAGTTTAACAAATGTATATATTGTATATAGAAAACAAAAGGATATTATAAGCTCCATTCATTTTAAATTGAATCCCGGATTGGTTCTTTTCCGAGTAGTGCGTGCAAGTGATCGCGCCATTTATTGCGTCTGAGAATAGTACAAGTTTCCTAGAAAGCTGCAAGTGCTTGGAGACGATTCTTTTACAAGTTTTAAAACGCTCCACCATACACGCCACTCTGGTGAATCCAAGCTTTTCTTTTATTATACTCGCTCTGTTCGATTTTTAAAATTATTTTGATGTGACTTTAAGTTTAAACAAAAATTATAAATAAAATTAATAGAGAGTTTGCGTTATATTTGCACAGTAACAGTGTTTTACAAGATCACAGTATTTTAGGTGAACATAAGTTTATTACAGGAATGATAAATGTTTTTGAACATAATAACTAAGACTCTTTTGATAAATAGATGAACCTTTGAGAATTTATTTGAGAATTTACTTTACACAGGAAAAAGATCGAAAGTAATTTATAAAGTCTAGCAAGCCGCTTTTGGCTTACGAGGTGGTTTCCAACTATCCACGCTGGTCAAGTGTCTAATCCTCTTCAGTCTAAAAGAAAATCCGTGCCCAACTTTGAAACTCCGAAACACATTCTGAGGTGCAAAACAATTATGGAAATTCAAATTTTAGACGCTTACCTTACCGAGGATTGAATCCGGATCCCATCACATAGGTGACGGGTATAGCAACCATTGTGCTATTATCATTGTGTACAAAATCATGTGACTTTGATGAGCTCCATTTTAGTTCATAAGGATAGCAACAGATGCACAGTCTCTGCAATCTTATTTTTAGCTCTTTTCCATGTTCCATTGTTCATGGTATCGTTTTAACTGTGGCCTATTATTAAACCATCCAGTAAACCTTTCTACAACGTGATAAGTAGTAGACTTTTACGTATAAAATAATGATTTACAAAAAATGACAAAATTTTAAAAAAACCTTATTAGATTCTGTTCAAATATATGAAAGTGTATATTAGAAAAAGGAGGGTTATATTATGAATCCAGTAAAGACTGTTACTTTAGCAAAAATGAAGGCGTCCTTTAATAAAATGGAGGCATATTGTGAGTGGTCTCTAGGTAAAGTCGATTTAGTCTGCATTCAAGCAGCCTACGACCTCCGCACAAGTCGTCTATTGTGCTAGCCTTTTCCGACTTCAATATAATTTGAGGCATTTTTCTGCACACATCGCCTTTGTCGCAGGAATCCATCTTTCTATTATAAAGATTTTCCACTATACGGACCCTTTACTCGAACCCGCTTTGTCAATTTTGTAATTGTGCGATTGTTGTAATTTTATTATCTACACATTGTCCCGTAGATGGAAGCGAATTATAGGGTTCGTACACAAAACTGCGATGCGACGTCGCATCGCAAAAATCTGCGAGCTCCCTCGACGCATCGCAAGAACTTGCGAATTGATTCGCATCGCACAGTGGTTGTTGTTGTTGGTCACCCTGAGAGACGCTACGCCGCACGATATCGCATCGCAGCAATTCGCATCGCAATTTTCTGCGTTGCGAATTCGCATCGCGTCGCATCGCAGTTTTGTGTTCGAGCCCTAAGTGGATCTTGATTCGTTTATGTTGTGATATTTTAATATACACATGAATATTATGTTTTTTGTCATAAAAAAGCTTTCTATTATGACCTATACCAAATATAGAAAGTATAGTAAGAATAATAAGTTTATATAGATATGTATATAAAACCGGAGCTTTCAATACGTTTGAAGTACCTACATGTATTCAATTATCATTAATAAACTATTGGGTATCGAATATGAGATGTGCTAGAAATAAATAATGAAATGAATAAACCAATCGTATTTCGATAGACAATTAGGTTATCTTTATAGTTGTTATTGAACATGACTAATATACTTTCTTAATCTGAATAATGAAACGATATTACTTCGTTCTCTGCAGACTCAATAAGTATGAGCAGTAACTAGAAACAATTTCTAAGTAACGTGCTCAAAACGTAGTAACAATGTCGACGAACCATGTAGTTTCGTGAAACAATTCTCAAATCAGCCGAACAAAACACGTAACGACTGTTCGACTTTTGCCATTATTACAAGTCGTCCGTTACAAAAGAGTGGAACCTAAACAATTAGATCTTTGTTTAGCATTAAGCGTGTAATCTTTCCTTACAATGGCACGGCTATTCTAAGTTGAACTGTCAGCGCGAACGAAAATCGAACAAAAGATAACAAACAGTGCAGTAATCACTTTAAAAATAGATCAATACCGATTTCTCTGCGGAGAAACGTTTGCGACCGTGAAAGAACAAAGTGGCTACTGATTTGTGGTCGACGACGTCGCATTCAGCGTCTCATTCCTAGAGAGAATGTGTGATACGTAGATAGAACCGATGGTAAGTACAGCACATTTTAGTGGCAAAGCAAAAAGAGAAATTGGCGAGTGCCCAACCAACTGTACTGGCGGCTTGTTTCATACGTCACATTAATTAAGCATCCGATAGAATCTCCGTGTGACGCTCTGAGATATTTACGATAAACCCTCAAAGTAGTAAACATGATATTTCGACCGCCAGCCGACAGGTGTTTCATTCTGATTAAATAACTGTCAACATTATTCTAGATTTTGCGTTAATTTCTCTTAAATAACAGTAAATGTGCTTCCCAAATAAGCCTTTATAATCAAGTTAATATTACAAAGTTTAATTAACCACATTTTCAAATATCCATTATCATGTCATTATATCGTTCAATTAATGTCAGAGCGTTAACGGTCACACTATAGGCTTCCAACTGTTTCTAATTTAAGCTCATCATTATTAATTTGTCATATGGTGCTCAGCTTACACAAATTTAATAAACGCTAACTATCCAAATCAGCATCGTAATCATATTTATTTTGTTACATTTATTGGAGCTTTATACATTAATTTACAAACTTAGAACAAACTCTCATTTAGATATATTTTCACAGTACTAAACTTGTATATTGAGCGTAGGTAAAAGGTGAAAATTTCATTCTTTTAATGTTAGATACTGACTTAATCAGAACATTCAATGAGATAGACCACTGTTTTGAGCCTTTCTGGTGCTATCACCTACAAAATAATAAATTGTACTTTGGTTGACAGGAACAAGGGGTGTTTTATGGCAACTATTTAGGCACCGCCGATATGGTCAATATGTTGGTCATAAAGGGTCCAGGTTCAATTCCCAGACAAGTGAAAATCTAAAATAATAATAGATATAGTTTTTACACCCTAACGTCGGATTCGTTTAGCAACGTTTTAAATGCACGTACCTACCTAAATCTTCGAAATAATAAATTTGGTTTAAAAACTTGGCCTTTACAGCTTAAATTAAAACTTACTATCTACAGTCTACAGTCACAAGATGCCGGCTAGACTAACTTAAGAAGGGGTTTTATGAGTGTCCACTTCCTAAGTAAATGTGCGTACACATAGTCCGTCTTATACTGCAAAAGGCTTAAACCTATGCATATTTCGATTCACGAAACCTTGTAAAACTTATAATAACGCGACGGCCAATGCCTTTTGAGACATTGGTATTATATAAAAAAGGTTTCATTCAACGTGCAGGTTCGCCGGCAAACTAGGCTGCGTTTTCTTTGACGGCATCCTAGGAAGCCTCGTCGTGAGTAAACACCGTGGCACGATTTATGCGCAGTTTGAGCGGCTTTCGTCTTTGTTTCAGGTAATGACCCCGCTTTCATCCCGGCTTCAATGGGCGCGAGTAAAGAGTTCAGTCAGATACTGGACGTAACGCAGCGACGCTTGTAAAGTTTGCGTTAGGCATATGCGAGTCAATACGTAACTTGCATTTTTGTCATCTTACAAGAAGTTAGCAATACCTTATGGTACTGTATATGATTTTAGATTAAAATTATCGCGAAATTGAGACATTTTATTATGTTACGGGTACTCACGATATGCAAATCACGATACGAAATATCGGTAATAAAAAACGCATATCGTGAGTTACCGTTACATAATAAAATGCCTATAGTACTGTAATGTCAATACGGTATTTTTGTCAGCTATACTACAAATTAGCAATACTTTAAGATCCAAGATTTAGAGTTTCGTAAGGGAGACCCATTTGCAGCAGACTAAAGGGTAAATGTTTTCATAGTGACACTCTCCTTGATTAATTTTGGTGACAGTTCTACTATTTCCGTATGTTTACTACTAAATAATGTTTGTGTTGCTTTGTTCATATGAGGTATTTTAGAAAAAAAGTCCTCAGTAGTGTTATACCTTAGTTACTTAACAAATCTTTCAAACGAGGAAACAGCTGATTTTGGTTCGACCTTTTAGCCCTGTCAGCCCTTCTGGTTGAAGGATCGATAAAGCAACGATAGTAGAATCCCAAAAGAAAATCTATCGCCTTATCTATGAATTTGAAATAAAAATTGAGCAAGCGATTAATAGAATATTAAGTGACCAATACGAGCAGTATATACTTATAGACTTCTTTATTTAACTTCAAATAGAATAGAAATCCTACTGGAAGTCGGCCTCTGACGGGTTGCTACTAATAAAGGCCAAGTTGCCTCGCGTTCGAGTCTATATCTCACACATCGTTTAAATCAGGCTGCTTATTAACAGCGTTAACATTGATATTATAACACAAAATAAACCCTCCTAAAGCTCTATTTTTCTTAAACGAATTAAGATATAATAAATCTCTCTCAGATTCTCTAAACTAACAGACCACACAGTTTACCTGCACCTTAGTTTAATTACGATCTCGGAACCTTTGATTTCAATTCCCTTACGAAAACAAGTTCTAAAAGTTAACCAAAGCGCCGAAGGTCACTTTAACAGATAGTTAGCGAGCTTACCAAAATATAGATAGTGTGTTTTCTTAAGCTTTGAACGACTACGTTAGACGAGTGTATTTACACTAGGGATGCTCCCGAAATTCTTATTTGTATTCTTTGTTTGGATACTTGCCGTATTCATCTTTTGTCTATAACTTTTGTGGTGAACATTAAGCAGGAATTTTGTTTGAGTATTTTTTTGTAATATTAGCGCATGATTTGTTTTTAATAGAAAAAAAGTTCGTTATAACTTAATTAAAACAGTCATCTTAATCCTCACTGCCTCCTATAGATGTTATTAAGTAGTTAAAAGAGGAATAGGTCTTCTCTCATAGTTATGTTGATTCTTAAGAATTCTTAAGATTCTTTAGGCTATACGCCTATTATAATGTTATTCATCTTAAACAGCGCCAACAGAAGTGTTGCTACGGACAGGAATTGCTACATTTCCCAAATCTTGCCATTTATATTTTTCAGACATCGGTCAATTTTACTTAAGAACTTAGCCTTAGCATAATGGAATGTTTGCCCTTTGCCGATTTGTAATTCAATATATCTTACGATGTAGCAAATCATAAGTCTTCATATGGATTTCTGATGACTATATCTTCATTCAAAAATAGTATTTTAGGCTGTCCAGAACATCCCTACAGTACGTGCGGGAGAGGCGGGGCTTGTAGCGTCACACGGCCCGTTCCGACTGTAATGACCCTATAACGGCCCGCATTATTATTTATGTTGTGTAGCTGAGAACGGCATAATAGTACCATAAGAATGAAATAAATTCTCACAAACTTTGAGCTCTTAGCGCTTGAAACCGAGATAGCACTATTGTTCCACATTCGTTGAAATAATGTCTTCGGGCGGACTGTTGTGTAATTAGGTGTATATTTGAGGGACTTTGAAAAAATACGGTTTTTACACCACAGTAGGATTACCTGTGCTTTGCATGTCTGGAAAATCCAATTACAAGTACGCAAGTAGTCAGTCTATCTGCCTGGTTCGAGTTCGAACCTGGTACCTAGCATTTGAGACCAGCACAGTGCTGCTACGTCATACGGTCGACCTGTAATTAGAATGAAAAAAAAAAATGTATTGGTATTTTTACGTGAATATATTTAATTAGTGCATTTTAAAACATCAACGAACTTATTATAACTAGTTAATGGTATAAAAAGTTCTGGTTTACAAGAGTAAAAAGGGTATCTAAAATACTTTCTTCAATCTGAATATTGAAACGACTTAAGTTTCTTTTTCCCTCGTTAGTATCCGAGCAGTACCACTTAAATATTATAACGAACTACCATTAATGGATTAATTGATTTGCAAAAGTATGCTAATACTAGAGTATATTAGTCATAAATACCAGCTTCCAAGCGACGCAGTATCGCCACTTCATTATCACTGTTTATTGGAAACTCAATAACTCCAATGTAAATGCATTTTCCCTTTACCTTTTGTTTTGTTTTTCTTTTACTCCGACGAGAATATTCTGTTGTCAGCTTATTTTATTGTAGGGATAAATAAAGGTGGAACAGTTTTATTATATTATGAAGACATCTACTGGTCGGGAGGATAAATATGAGAGGAGTTGGTAAGCGTTTAAGCGTGTTACTCGCGAGTTGCTATAAAAATAAGAGGGTTTATATTGTGCGTCTTTTTACCCAAATTATGTGTTTGCCGTTGTTTCTGTTTATGTAACAAACATGTAATTGTAGCAATATATGTGATGTATTTTACTGTTTTTGTCGATTCCTGAATTCGCTATTTTAATGTTATGTTAGACGTGACCATATAAAAGTTTTCGAACAAAATAGTTATGTGCGTTCATAAAATTAGGTTTTTTAATGTCAGTCCTTTGGTCTTTTTTTTTTATAAAATAGGAGTAGCAGACGAGCATACAGTCCACCTGATGGTAAGTGGCTGCTGCCGCCCATGGACACCTGTAATCAACCCCAGATAGGATTAGATATTCCCACCTGAGGTCGGCCACAGATGCGCCGCTACCCCTGAGGACTAAGCCGGAACGCCTCGGAAAAATCTGTCTTCCTTATCAAACCGGAACACAGCAGCGCCTAACACTGCTGTTATTTGGTAGAAATAGGTGTGGCGGTGGTGCCGTCGGAGTCGAACCACAAAGGGATCTACCACCTTCAAAAAATTATGACATAGAAGTGGCAAATGAGGATGCAGTCCAACTGACTGCAAGTGGCCAGTGAGCTAAATTTGTCATAATCATTGTTGACTACCCGTACCCACCTTTATCAACCCGACGTGACGCAGCGTGAGTGACTCCAGGTCTACCCCAGTATTGAGGAGCGATCCATGCCTAGTAGTGAGATATAAAAATAATGGAAACCAACCCACCATGTATTCTCCAGAATTTAACATTTAAACATGGTTATAGACACTTAAAAGTACAGACAATTTAATTCTATCTATTTATATAGATAAAGCACTTTAGAATACTATACAAAATTTCTAAGAAGTGGTTCCACTGTCTAAAACTAAGTTAATGAAGGGTGGGTGAACCTAGTTCTCAGAAATATAGAAATAAGATTCCTGTCGCACTTGAAGAGTTAAGATCTTATTGTTTTAAGTAAAAGCTACTGAAACTTTCCTTGATATTACTGTCGTGGCACTGTTGCCCCGTTTTTTTGGCTTTTGACGTAAATATTTATTTAGATTAGTGACTATTCGATCAGTATCCTATCTAAACGTGATAGAACTTCGTGGAACACTGCCACTATCATCACACCTATTTCTATTTCACGATAGTAAAGTAGTTAAAGGCTCCGGCTCTGTCCTTATTAATATGTACTATTAAATTAGAACTTTCTTAAAATGTAACTATTTCATCTACATATTTTAGTTTATAAAAAATCTAACTTCAGTAATCTGTGTTAAATCTAAGGTTTCTTATTAAATTTCATATGCATGTTAAAAGTAATGAACACTTCGTTAATTGGAAAGGAAAATATTAGTGTTTGAAATCTGCTAACCTGTCATTGGAGAGTATGACTGAGTAAAGCCTAAATCTCTTTATCCAAACGAAAACATGTGCCCAACGGGACAGTAATAGTTCAGATGACTGTTAAACTAAAACAAAATACCCACTAAGCAGTCAGAAAAAGTCGTACCTCTGTATCTTTTATTCAGCCTCTGTAAATAAATCGGCAATTCGTTCCAACATTTAGCTTACATGTTTTATTACGTTGGTGCCCACTTCTATTTTCGTTTCTTCCTGCAAATGTTCGTACTTACCTGTAAATTCAATCATCCACATAGAAAATGTAAAGTAGATTTAAGTTCTCTAAAACTGATTTAAGCTTACGTATTTAGTTAAGCCAAGTGAATGTAATAATGTGGAATAATAACCTCACAGGTTTATATCCGTTATATTTTACTTTTGTCCGGTAAATACATCTTAGGAGATTTAAACATAACTAATATAAGAATACTTTTATTAACCTCATATCTAAGTGATAGTAAGAAATATGAAATCAGCACTTTTTTATTTATTATCTTTATATAATATAAGTCTAAATATATATAACTCAAATGTGACTGACTGACATAGTGATCTATCAACGCACAGCCCAAACCACTGGACGGATCGGGCTGAAATTTGGCATGCAGGTAGATGTTATGACGTAGGCATCCGCTAAGAAAGGATTTTGATCAATTCTACCCCAAGGGGATAAAATGGGGGATGAAAATATTACTTTGTAACGCGAGCGGGCAAAACCTCGTAAGATATAAAACTGATTTTTTTTCGCTTACACTTAGACAAAAATTGAACAACAATGAAATTGAGCACAGTGGAGTTAAATAACAAAGTTTATAATTATGACGGCCTAATTTGAAATTTCGTCAACCGCAAGTCTATTAAACCGTTCCAGTTAAGGTTCCGGGAGTTTTTATAAAAGATCCCTGTGGGCACTTTGCGGCTATAACTTTCGATTCTCCATAGAGAAAATTAGCTAGCCATTTTAATACGAAGTAAAAACGAAGGAAAAAGGCACGCGAGCCATTAGAGAGCCTTAACGACTTCGATCAGATGAATAAATGATTGAATTTTCAATTAAGATTAGAGGGCGACGAGAAACTTTGTTGACAATTGTCGGGCTTGCGACTTGCTGCAGTAGCGGCGAGTAAACGATGAGGAGTGATTTTTTCTTGGTTTTACTAATCATGATCCAGTCCAATTCATCCTAAGGTTCGGCCCCATCTTCCACAGCTGGCTATCGGTCTTCCCTCGGAATGAAAATTTAACAATTATGTTAATCTGTAACAGTATGAAAATAAGTTATAATTTAGTTTAATTTCATTTCATACTATCGTCTTAAGTCTTGGGATGGTGATTATTACTAAGCATGGATCATTGCACCTAGTTTGTAGCGGTCAGCTATCTACGAACTGACCTTGTAACTAAGCTAAGTATACCTACACTTGACTAATTAACTGATATATCGTAAACAGTAGGCTAGAAATGTAGTGCTCCATTTATAATTACTAGTCTGTGATGAGGCACACCCCTTAGGTGAGGAGGGAAATGAAAAATTTTTCATTAGCCTTTTAGTTTTAGGATTTTGAAAAAGGAAAAATGCTTTTATAAACCTCAGCTTAATTGATAATTGGAGATAGATATATTGTGTAATAGTATCTAACAGTCAAAGTCATATAACACATATTTTACAAAGTACCTACCCATAGTTTATTTTTCAAATAATCACGTTAATTAAGATCAGTCTATTGTATTATTTCTAGGCAGATTTCAAATAAAAATCTATTCAAAGATCATTAAGATAGCTTTCACGTGTTTTAAAAAATCCCTGAAGACTTCCTTAGTTAATCCCTAGTTAAGTTTAGATTCCTACCTGATTTCAGCCATAGATACGTTGTACCTCTGAGGAGTAAACTGAAAAACTTTGGAAAAGTATGTCTGCATTACTACCCCTCAAAACCTGAACACAGCAGCACATAGCACTGCTGTTACTACGCAGAAATATGTGTGGCGATGATGTTACTGGAGTCGAAGCAAATATAGTTCTACCTGCGAATAATAATATCATGTAGTTTGTAAATGTACGCTATGTTCCAAACACGGAAGTTTGTGGCGTCAGATTCTCTACACACTGATTTAAAGACAGTTACAACGTCATTATTATTATTTACAGCGCAGTAGATCAACGTTGACAAAAGTTACGAGCTAGGTTCTTCCATTAAAATAGTTTCTAAAATATCTCCGGTTGACAAAGGAACACTATTGGTTAAGTAACATTTAGAAATATGTTAAATGTTTATATATCTAACGTATTTCTGAATGTCATATTGAAAATTTAGATAAAGTTTCTTTTTAGGTTGAAATAAAAAAAAAACTTAAAGGATCTATTATAAATTAGTTTAATAATATAGGTACACATGTGCGCCTTTATAAATGACATTCAGAAAAGAATAAAAAGAACTTCTGGTCAAAAACGTTACGACTTTTGTAATTATAGTGTAATAGTGATTTTAAATTTTCTGTTAGAGAAATATAGAATAAACAAGATGTAACTAAAAATAACACAGAAATGACTTCAATTAGCTTTTATTAGAGGGTATGCTATTAAAAAAAGGCTTTCTACTGCAAATTGGTAGACTGTGTTATACATTTCAGTACTATTTTTAATGACCTCAGGCGTGTGGATTTCACCACAATGTTTTCCTTTATTGTAAGTAATAGCAAGTGATTATTATATTTATTTATATTACTCACATAGCTTAGACAAAACAGAGATGCGTGCTTGGGATTTGAACCTCGGACGCCCGGCCGGAGAAGCCGATATAGCTGACTTGGCTAACAGTACTTTTTATGGTCAAACATTACAAATCAAACCGTGATCGAATAAAAGTCGAGAGCGATTCTTTACTCTCAGATAGTAGCGTCTTTAACTCGTTTTATTAGTACGTATTACTCACTTTAATTGCTCAAATTAAATAACACTGAAGAACGCAAACATTACTAATGAAACACAATAACACATAAATTCGCAAAGCAGTCATTTCTTAAGTCACGTCCGTTGTCGGAAACAACTGCTTCCTGAATTGTGTTCTAGTTAAAAATTAAAATTTTACCCTCATTTCATTACATAACTCAGGGCATAAAAGTTACGAGTGGTTCTTACACGGACAGTGCTTTAAAGCAATTTGCTGAAACTCTACGCTTTTCATAATATTAAGGTGGGTACTGACTGAGGTACGTATGTGGACCACTTTTAGGGAAACGTCCAAATTTAAAACTTAATTTTCGGAGGACTACTTTTGGACTACTTATAATATACTCGTATTATACACCTATTGATGCGTTGCTACCCTAGAGCGTTTAGTTAGAACGCTTATTATAATTGTACCTTACCTCACCCTTCAAACCAGAATATGCTACGTATTCAACACGGTTGTTATAAGGTTTGGCGGTGGAGCCTCTAGATTCACCTACAACGGTACAACGGTAAGTATGATATTGCTTGTTTTTCATTTAATAAAATGTATTCCACTAAAAATCCCACAATCCCATTGGTGCATTTGACACATATCCTTACTCCATAGTAGTAAGAAAAGAAATCTCTGAAGGAAAAGCACCGTCTGACTCTACTGGGATAACTTTAGTACAATTATAATAAAATTGGTCTAATTCTTCCAAGCGACTTGTTTAACATTAATGTTTAAATCAAGTTTAAACTACTACATTGTAATGAGCGTCGGTACTCACCCTTAGGTGTGAAATACGTGACATCATTGAGAAATTGTTTAAAACTTCGCGCTAAACCGTCGCACCGCAGTGTGAAGGTCTTTAGCATTGTCCCTGTTATAGTGGGGAGTGGATAATTGTCGTAATTACCCGCCGATAATGCATTTTCCAGAACTACAATGCCTATACAACGCAATCGTTTTATTTCAAAACTTCTGCTCTTTATTTCTTTTGAAACAGCGTCACTTGAAATGCAAGAAAGCTTCTTGTTGCATTTTCACTTTCAGCAAGAAATAGATATCGTTTTGAAGGTATCGAATGCCACATAAAATTAAATAATACCATATCTGATTAATAAAAAAATCAAAAATTATAAGTCGTTTTAAAATTTTAATAAAGTGTTTATTTAAGGGCCGGTTTTTCAATTCTTAAATGTGGCATTATGTGCACATGAATTTATTTACATGTTTTCAGCGTTTCGCTAAATTGACAGAAAACTAAGTGTTAAAATCAAAAGTTAAGTTTCTACTTAAATTGAAATTATAGTTTAATTTACAAAGCATTATTACTGTTGTTAAAACAGACAGCGAAATATTATAAGCGTAAAATTAAAATTACAACAAGCATTTCAATTGTAATATTTTTAAGAACCTCAGTAATCAATTTACCGACGAATAGTGAAACAAAAGGGTCTCCCCTGCTCATTTATTCAGAAGCTGAAGATTCTTAAATGTAGCCAAAACTTTCTTATTTCATTAAACAACTGAATTCATTGTCATTTATTATATTTGTTAACTAGACTCTCATTCGTGGGTTTGCTTGTGCGTATTTTGCAATATACTATTTTTATACACAATTTAATGTGTAGGATACACTATTTCTCTTTTCTATCATTTATCTATTTTATAATTATTTTTTAAAACTACAAACTAATGGAACTGGATTTTAAATATTGTAAAAGTCTAATGTATTTTCTTGGAAGAGCGATGTATTTTTTATTGTTTTATTGTTGTTTTATTAAGCAGAATAGATGATATTTTATAAGTACATAGGTACTTAAACTTTTAATAAATTTTATAACGTCTCCTTAAAATATCCCGTGGCGAAATAACTTACATAGTTTTACCAACAGTACAGTTACCGAGAACTAACTTCGAAATGAAGGCTTTATCCAATACGTTGCTATTTCAAAAGGCTATATAGAAATGCCTCTGTTCTCTGTTGTATTGCACGGGCTTTTAAACCCTTCAGACACACCTTTAAAGACACAATAGCGTGAGTACTGTTACTATGTCGTAAATAGGCGATATTGTGGCACCGACGTCGAAGCCCCAGGAAACCCTATCCGGTTATCAACTTTATAATTTGTATGTTTTCTTCGTGTTCGCAATACTTATTTATAATATGTTTCGTAGAAGTTTGATTTGTGGAGAATCCTACTTTTATTAAAAAAATATATAAAGTATTAATTCAAACTTACCGGACGAATAATTAGAAAGAATTGAGTGTCATTTGAGTAAATAAAAATTTCTCCCAAAAATATCACTTCTTATACGTCAACACACATGTGAAACTCACCTTAACATAAAATTTAACTACTTTAAGAAAACAACCCAATTAAATTAATATAAAGTGACACTTAATTAAGTGCTTACTATAAAAAGATTTTTACGATCACGTTTTTATTACTTGTATATATTAAAAGGTTCGTGATAATTATTTTTGTCATTTTAATTTTATCATCAATATTAAATAATTGTCTTGTTAACTTCATTACCGAATTAAGTGTAACGTAGTTTTGAAAATTTTGATAGGTAAATACTAAAATTAAAATCAATAATTTAAATTTATTACAATAAAAAATGATACCTGATACCAATGTTTTATTGTCGGTAGGTACGCAACGCCGCGAGGTCTTCCCCCACGCCCTGTTTACTGTTCAATCTATAATTAATCGTGCGACGATTGACACATGTCCCACTGATGTGGACACAGCCCAAATGACAGTTCCAGTTTGACAGTTTTTGTAGTGTCAACCCTTTTTTTGTAACAATTTTGATACATTAAGCCCGCTCTGGCACATGTGCGCGAGATTTTTTGCGCCTAGTAGTTTGTCAGTGAAATTATGCCATATTTAAACCTAAATTTAGTTGTCCTTACATGACGTGGAATTGAAGTAAGCGACTAATTAACTATTTTCTGATTGTAAGTAACACTTATAACGTATTATGAAGTTTATATAAGACAAAATATCGCATCTTATGAAAAAATCTTTCTTAAATTCTGTTAAGTAAAAAATATTGCCAGTATTTTAGTACTTACCTTAATATCTTTGATACGATAACACAAACGTAGGTAAACTTTTAAAAGTTTTAAGTTTTTAAAACTCATCTTAAAGAAACATAGCAGCGTGACATCTATTACAGTTTTCGGAACAATGTGGTTTTATTTGGCTTCGTTGAACGCCATCTAGCGGAGGCGTGCTAACTCACTTTGTCTACGGACTGCAGCGGGAATGCCGCTAAGTGCATCATAATTCCTTAATGGCGGGATTATCGAGAACGTATTTAACTTTTGATGAATGGCCGCGTCCGAGAATTTGCATTTACGGAACCATCGCTATATGAATTTCAGTCACATGTTGTGAATTTGGACTCTATATTGTTACTCAATGCAAATAAATTCGTTTTTCAAATACTTCTTAGGCTTTGTAAATATTTGTTTGAGTTTATTATTTACGCTTATTTGGTCATTAAGTTGTATTTAAATTATATAACTAATATTTAGATTTTGTGTATCTAATTATTGTAGCCGACCTAATAAATTCAGTGCTACTAAAATTAAGAATAGTTCTAATTTACTCTTAATATTTTGTGCTCAAAACCTTTGTCGTCAAATAAATCAATTGTTTACTTACTAACATCCTATACCTACAGATTAGCGGTATTAAATATAATTACACAATTCGATTCCTAAAATGATAAATACGTATCAGAAAAAAATAATATTATTTCTACACTGTTTTGTTGGTGTAACATTTTTAAAAAGACAGTCATATAATATTGAAAGTAAGAAATATATAGCCATATAATTTTCAGCAATCATTCACCCAACCTTAATTTAAATCTCCTTTTAAAGCAACAGCTCCTTTTGTAGCAGCAGTGGGACAAAATAGATTGTCCGTTTTAAGCCCACCTTCGTTAGTTAGATACCATATGACTCTACCTCCGTATAGGTTATCTTACTATATAACTACATGTAAATAATACATATTATTAAAATAGGATAGGACTTATAGCATAACAATTTGAAGACTGTAAAAATGCTTCTTATTAGATGATTTTCTTTCCTTCGAATGACTTTATAACACAGATCGCATAGCATATCAATTCATCGTATAAAGCAAAAATACATCCACCACAGAAAATCCAAACATTTATTTTCAAATTTCAGAAAGAAATGTATACGTTGACACCTCGCCATTCAACGTGGCACCTTGCAATAAAGCTCCAGCACATTCATATCAAAATGATATTTAATAATAGACTCCACTGACAACCAGTTATTATTCCTTCGGAAAGCTTACCATTATATCTAGTACCGTATCATTAGTGTGTTCACGGTATAGCATTAGCGAATTAAATACTAACCGCTTCAACCGATATATCTGATATGATATAAGCAGAGTATTTTATGGTTACTAAACTATGGTGGGATTTTCCTAATTGGTAACGAAGTAGGTATATATTTGCAAGTATTTTTATATCTTAATACTGGGCACGGGTTCCTCCCGAAAACGTAAAGTGGTTTCTAGACAGCCTACTTTATAACTTGTTGATTGAGGGCAGAAGGTATTTTTCTGATAAAGAAGCAAACAAGAAATACATGCTTTTCGCCTGATGGTAAGTGGCCATTGCTGCTTCTTGCACTTCTGAGGACTAAGATGGTTCCCCCACATGTAGCTCATATATATCTCAGATAGGAAACGTAGGTATGTTTTATAAAATGAGGTTGAAAAAATACTTGCTGTTTCTTTATCAAAATTTAGCACGTTTATGTATTCTTGTTTATTGATTATTTATTAACCATATTAATATATTCTTAATTTTAATTGAAGATTTAATAACATATCTTTCACTGACTACTTACAATTACGTGTAGAATACCTTTTTTGTAAATGGTTTGTTAAATAAGAATTTCTGAAATATAAATGCTCGAAATAACAGCGTATAGAGAACTATCTACTATTTCTTAACGTTTCCTTTATTATATCACGTAGCTCCATTCAAGATTATCTACGTTATAATTGGATGTCCGTGATGTTCAATGGTCCATTCTAGTCCGGCTTAGTGGATCATCTGAAGTCATTGTGATTGAACACTGGCCGTATCGTAATCAGCCGCGTCGTTTCCCGTGGACATTCGTGATGTCGTATTGTCGTTGCGTTTCTATTTCGACCGGTGCGTTGACCGGCCCAGTTCTGCTGCACAACACTCGATAATTATGTTGTCAACTGACTAGCAAAGCTGACAAAGGGGATTTGGGACCGATCAGTCGCTTTTTGTCGACAAAAGCCATTACGCGAGTCGTTTCCGAACAAAGTCAACACCGTTATGAAGTTTTCAGTGGCTTCCTTGCAAAATACGCAATAGGCTGCGATTTGAATGGATAATGAGCTGTATCACTGGATAATTGAACCGATATGTAAATAAACAGCTATCCCAGCACTACTCAATCATTCCTGGGCTCAAAGGCCAGCCACTATTTTATCGCTTGTTGTCGGTCCGTGTTTACAAACCTTGTAAAACGTTGAATCGTTACCAATTTAAACATGGTCCTGTTTAATTAATGTTGAGTGCAGTTTACAAATTTGTGGAAATACTACTCGAAAGGGTTTTCTACAAAACCAGCGTTTCGCGTACAAATATTTATTTAATTTCGTTCTATGACTGTGATTTTCAGCGAACGATGTAACCGCCATAATGAAAAATAAGCTGAATATAAAATCGGGATAGCAATTAAAAATTGAGATAATCAAATTTAGCTCCATTGTGTTCTGTCGGATTGGAGTAAAATCTCGTTTTTCCAGTTGAAATTGCTATTTCAAATTGATTTAAATCAACAAAACAACATTATTTATTCCAATCCGTAGTTATTTGGTTTTCGCCGTGAAGAGTAACGTGATACATTTCTGACACGTTCCGGGGACGATTTATAAAAATAATGCCTCGCGTGTTTTGAATCTCTGTTTTAACCGAGGATAATTTATATATTTCGCACCCGTTTAGAAAAATGTCATTAATTTTGCCAAACGAGTGGCCATTTAGATAAATGCCATTGCCATTGGTCAGACAAATATTTATCGCACTTCTCATACCTCTTTCTGTGATTTTTATTTTTAACACTAGGGTAACTAAAAGTGAAATTGTAATGTTAATTAACTGATTCGTTTATGATTCGTAGTAGTAATGTCAAGAAAAGAAATCACAAGGCTTGACAATCGGTTTTCTTAGGTTTGTATTAAAAGGGCCACATTATTAATAACTTATGTAATTTATCTGTCTTAATTAAACGTAAACGTAACTTAACGTCGTAAACTTGAACTCATTAATGTTTAGGCCATAATTCACTGGGCTGACCAAGTGCAAACTTTCTTTTGTTTTCAAGAATTCTGTTTAAGGCACTCTTTTCATGGTTATAGCAAGTGATATTTAATTTCTACTACGTAATTAATTTTTAAAAATTAGAATTCGTGGGACCTCGGCCCTTGACTGAAAGGACGAGTTTGAACCACGAGGCTATCAATCCCCTTATTACTTATACACTCACTAATTTCTCTAGCAACTAGTTACTAGCTATCCCCACTATTTATAGCGTCCAATTATTTCCGGCTGGTAATTTTCTTAGTTCAATCCTTTGTACAGTGGAAGCATTCGAAGTCGCGCTGTTCGCAGTTACTGAGCGGTATCAATTAAAACTGTCGCCTCTGATTTATTTTATTGGTTCGGCAATTGATTACATTACGCCAAATTGACCGCAATGAATGGTAGTCTCACACCGCACTGCGTTGAAAAATCCGTGTTGCGATTATACTTAAGATATTTTCTTAAACAATAATTCTTGAGTAATTATTATAACATCCTTCAAAGTATGTTTTATGAAATGAAAGAATCAAATGAGATGCATTACATCCATGATTATTTTTCAAACCTAAAAGTGGGATAATAGTTGTAATTAATTATGACCACTGATTCGTTTCTGTCCCTCAGGACTAAGTCAGAACGCTTTGTGTTATGAGACAGTGATGTGGTAGAGACGCCGCTGCTATTTATCAACGGCAGGTTCTACTATCTTTAAAAATATTTTCAAAAGTGGGTTATACGATCATTCTTAATCTTTCTTCTTTAAACGTAGTAAAATGATGATGATCATTTAACTTTTTCCTGTTATTCTATAAAAGTTATGACTGAAGACTCGTTTACTTAACAATTGGTTGAAACAGATTCGAATTTGTGTAAGTAAACTTTCAAATTATTTAGAAGTTCTCGTTGTTTTTGTATTAGAATAACTTGGATATATACAATTTGTTGAAAAGTCAAAGACCTTTATTTCAAAGATACATAAGGATAACTTTTGAATAATATAGAAACTAGGTACTTATATAAAATAAGGAGAGATATTTTTGTAATAATTCATCAGGATTATAACAAAAATGTAATGTACCCAATATTACACCACCACACTTACATGTTTGGAACATACTCCACCACGATGTCCTATATTTGGTTTTGGCAACACAGGCGCGAAAAACTTAGATTTATTACATTTGGTTTTTCAAATACTGAACTATCATTATTATTTACCAAATTTAAACTGTTCATTTAGCTATTGATTTTACATTACAACGTTGATAACAGTTGAAACCATATTTACTATAACTGTATACTTCAAACATATTATGCCGACAACTAACTAGACGTAAATACTTCCGAGCGACTTGCTTTAATTATAACAACCTATACACTATTAGCGCTGTCGCCGTACGCTCTCTGCACTAAATAGCATTAAACGTCATTAGGTGATACGTTAAAGAGCATAAGATATTATAAACGCATGCGAGACTAACGACCTGTAGGGCAGGGCGTAGGTTATTTAGCGGAAACCTTGCGATAATGAAGGGAGAGTGGTGTATTTGACGTAAGGTCAGCTAGGTAGAGTTTTTTATGATATAGGATTAGTAGACGAGCATGCAGTCCGTCTGATGGTAAATAACTTCTGCCGCCCATGGACCTTTGTAATCAATCCTAGATAGGTTTATAGAAGAAACAGGTGTATAGGAAGAAATAGGTGTGGCGTTGGTGCCGCCGGGGTCGAACTACAAAGGGTTCTACCACTCTTACAGGTAGATTTATGGGGCTAAAAATTATTATGTCCTATGTGAGGGTAATCATAAGTGGTGAAGCCTTGCAGTTGTCTCAAAATTATAATTTCTGCGGTAACAAAATAATAATTTCAGCAACTGATTACGTCCTCGTCTGATAATATCCAGTTCTAATAGCCAATAGATTTCTATCGATATGGGTTTTTATAAGATTGGAGTAGGAAATGGGTATGTTGTTTATCTGATAATAAATGGTTACTATAGCCGATATGCAACTTTATAATTATCTCCATATAGAACGAAGGTAATACTTGAGCCATCTGGTATCCAAACTTTTTTTTCCGAAATGCAAATATTGCTTTACGCCAGAAACGGGTGGGGGTGTAGTACTTTCTTGGTCGAAACACTCGTCCTATCTTCTTTCGAAGTATAGCTGAGTATTAGTATGACATTTTGAGATTTTTGGATAAGACCAACATTTCGCTTATGGCAATGAAATATCCCAAGATCCCTCATCACCGTAACTTAGTGTTCTGTTCCATCTCAATTACCCGTTTACAATGGTCTAGAATATTCGAGCAATGTTCACAACAGTTGGAATCAGCACATAGTTTCAATTAGCAGTTGCTATAAAGCAATCAGGGCGCCATCTATTATCGCGTCAGCAACATCGTTTCAGTATCTCACGTCATGTACCACTTAATCGCTCATACTGAGTGATGGGTAAGCTGGCGTGATTGGTGTTGGATCCTGTTATATCACGATGCTATGCTCTGGAGTGCTTGTCTCTTGGATACGGTATGTCGGGTTAGGCAAATGACTGTTGGCTTTAGAGAGCTATTCAAAATTAGCGTATCCAATTTTAATGTTAAATCTTTTCAGTATTGGATCAACGTGATAGAGAACTGATTGAGAGAAGCGATCTCTGTTCATAAGAAGACAAGCAACTGGAATTGAAAGTCTAAAGTCATAACATAACAGAATTGGTTTAGATACATAATTATTTAATATCACTTTAATTGTTGTTGTGTAAGTTTAATAAAAGTTATGTACAGTTATACTAAATACCACTAATTCAATTAGTTTAATGTAACATGTGTGAAACATGTGTTTTTGTTACAGATTAGCCCTTATTGTATTAGAGCATATTTTATTTACCGAAATATTTTTTGTGACGGTAAAAAGGCTAAAGTGAATCTTTAAATTTCGCTCAAATTAAGATTACGTTGTCTGTCGCCTTTTCCTTATACAATGAAAATATTTTCGTGTCAGCTATCTTGTTAACGATAACTTCATCTACAATACAGTGTTATTTTCGACAAACAATTTCCTAAGCGTGCTCAAACAAAAATTAATTTATACCTCCAAAAAATGTAATATCACAAAGGCCTTCGACTCGGCGCCTATGACACATTACCAAAAATTTGCGTAATGCCAACACCGGCGATGAAGGCAACGCTTCTATTATGAGATATGAAATGTATAACGTTTATAATACGGGCGAAAATGAAGTATGGGCGGTGGAGTTAGAAAGAGAAAAGATAAGAAATAATGCGCCCCCATATATCATCACAATCGCCAGAATTCTGTAGCCCGCTGGCCACCGACCCTCTTCAGCTTTGCGAATTTCCTGTAAACGTTTAACTAAGCAGGAATCAGCCACGCAGTTTACGCAACCTACATCTTGCGAAATGTTTTATAAAGTATAACAAAAGCGATAAGAATAATAATTATATTAGGTTTATTCGATTCTCATGAATTTAACGAGTTATTGCGTATACTTAAATAAATACATATGTCGACGTATGCTGAATTACTGAATACAGAATTGAGCTATTTTAACTTGTATAACACAGAAATAGGGTAAGTTAACTTAAAATAGCTCTCAGGATCATTTTTATTTACAAGATGATTTAAAATGAAGAATAAATTGTAAATATCTGTTTTTAAATAACAATAAAATATTATTGTTACGGTGCTAAAAAGTTTTTTAACATAGGAGAAATCTACCATTCTCCTGTATGTTCCACATTATCGTCAACCCGTTATTGCCTCACTGTTGGACACCCGTTTCCTCATAGAATGGCAGAGGTTAAGTGAGGAGTTTACCATTTAAGAAACTTTATACACCTCTGAGACCGTGTTCTTAAAGAGTATATGATTTCACTAAATGTTCTTTCACCATTAAATTGAGTGTTCATTTAGTATGCAATGAAACGTAAAATTTTGTTAAAACTGAGCCTTTCAACCGAGAGGGCTGCGGTTCCAATTCCGGGTACCTCTTATCATATAAAAAGCGTAAAAAGAGTACATATGTATAGTATGTATATCAGTATGCTCTGTTACTTTTACGTAATGTCTCACTATGAAAGCTTATAGTTTTAGCAAAACAAGCGCGTAATTAATAACACTTTAAAATAACTGTTCTGGATAAGCGAAGTCAACTCAGTCAAAGTTGTCAGTAACAGTGGGTTAATGAGTTCCAGCCAGATGTTTGGGCCGTTACATTTACTTACACATTCACCGAACTAGACAAATTATTTCAACGAAGTATGCCGCCTTGCATACTTCGGATTAGTTGGAGCCCGCTCGCTCCGGTCCATCGCTCCAATTGTCGAAGCGATCGATTCATTGTTAGCATTCAAAAGGATTGTTTTGCTCCAACTATAGCTGTAAATTAACGCTATTGCTCCTAATTGTTATTTGAGATATTATTTCTGTCTTGGACTATGTTCTGTTACGTCTGGAAGTATGCATTCAAATATGTGTTTACGAGTATGTCTTATTTTCAAATAAATATTTTTAATTGAATTATAATTAACTATATCGTTACCTACAAATGGGGTCCAATATTGTTTACCGATTACTGGGGATGATCTAGTGCATACTTCACCATGCTGCTGCCATGCCGACTAATGGTGGAGTAAAATAACGTTTAGGGGCTAGGGTTATTTTAAAATTATAAAGATTTATAAAACATAAGGCGAAGTTAATTCCTCTAAGTTGTTTGAGTGACATGGGCTATATTTTTAAGCAGTGGGTAATTTGTTTTTATCATATTTCTTAATTTAAAAATTACGCCGATACCTGTTATCACGCAAGTAACTCTGACTAATGCAATTTTAATAACACGTACTAGATTATAACAATATTAGATATAATTATAATATAGCTACGTGGTGTAATAATAATGTATATGACACGTGACGAGAGTGACAATAGAGATAGTAACCGTGTAGCTGATATGATAATAGATGTGGGGTTATGATTACTTTGTATTAATTGCAAACTGAAAATTTGCCTGATTTGATGTAGATACGTCATGGTACGTATGTACTCTATATTCTATGATATAACTTTTAAATCTAATTGGATTGAATTTCTACCTGATATCGGCTAAATATGTGTTACCATACCTGAGGACTAAGTCAAAATATGTCTTTTAAGTTTGTTTCTCTAATCAAACCAGAACACAAAATATTTTAACATTGTTAAAATAGGTGTGGCAGTGGTATCTCCGTAGTCAAACAACAAAGGATCCTATCACCCTTCATTTGAAATACGTCACTTGAATAGGATTGATATTGGTACCTTCGTAATCAAGTACCCTTACCATGAGTTTTTTCGTTTTGATAAATATGACTGTTTTGGTATTTGTTTACATATTTGCCCATACAATTACCAATCAGCGCCCCTAGCGGATTGTATCAGAACTATAGTGTCAGTAACAATAAATGTCTAAATTGATAAAATGGCGCTTTATGTTTTGTCCCTCTTTTTTCTGAACATGTGAGGCAGATAAAAATACTTGAGCACTTATTTATTGTTACGTTTACTCAGTCTGCTGAAGCAAACGGAACAGAATAATGGATTGAGTAAACGTAACGTAAAATTGTGGGATGTTTCGAAAACTCATGGTAAGTTTACAGGTCACACGGTTTCCACCTTAGAAACAAACGCACCTAATCTGTTTTTGGCCAAGATTTGGTAGACAGACGTCACTTTTATTTATTTCTATAGTTTAACTACCCCTAGCTAACGTATATATGAATGCGGAGAGAAAAATTATAATATGAAAACGTTTGCCTGTATTATTTCGAACGTCAGCTGTCCACGTCACAGAAAGAGATTGACAGCGCCCATTTCCATGACTTAAAATTCAAGAATAAAAAGTACCTAAGTAACAGTAACGGTTTGTAAACAAGTTGACCTTGTGAACACCTTGACATTCGGAGCTGAATGCGAGAACGCTTTTGATTTTCTTAACTATTGAATAGATCCTTTTAGGGCGGTCGTGCTTAAGATATTGATATATAGGTAAACACGTTATTGGTGGCGTTTGATCTTGGACCTATTTTCTTTCTGTGTTTCAGTTGTCAGGGTTTCTAAGATGGCTTCAGAAAAGTCTATTTTGAGTATGTCTTTTGACTTTGTATACTTAAAATAATTAGGTATATCATAGTTACACCATTCTACTCAATTTCAGAACAAGGATAGCCTAGTGGTTAAAACTCAACTTCTCGATCGAGGGGTTAAAGGTTCAAATAGCGGCAACGCACCTCGAATTTTTCAAAAAAAAGTATGTGAAGTCTGCCAATATGCACTTGGCTAGCGCGGTGGACTATGACCTGATCCTTCTCATTCTAACACGCCTTTAAGAACAAGAAGGCTCTGTGACACTTACACAACAAACAGGTTGTGTATCAATTGGTTGCAACCTCATCGTATTTTTTTAAAGATGTTTAAAGATAATAAAATTGTGAAAAAGTTAAGATAAGTCGTGTTTCAAAGAATTTCACTTAGGCGATAAAATAAACAATGACGCTAAAATTTTATGTATTTACCTAAATAAAGCAGTATTACCTAGGTATATTTTTGAAGAGTCCCTTCTATACAATATTTATAATAAATCCCCAAGTTGAGAACCTTTTTGCGAATGTGTTTATTCAGTTTTAGAGTATGAAATTCTAGAAAGCCCTAAAGGCATATATAAAATTCAATGTAGAATAAAGCAACATAGAAGTGAATTAATTTTGTGTAAAAACGAAAAGTTTTAAGTGCAAGCTAAGCTTCGGGGCACTAAGCTGAGTATAAATATTAACTAGTGGATTCAGTGTTACTAAGATCTTTTAAAATATCTCTTGTATTTCCATTTCTCTGTTTTTATTCTCTGTTAATACAATGAATCTGTCGCTTTCAAAATTTAAGATTATGAATACTTGCTTGTTTATAAGTGGATATGTAAATAGGTAGATTGTTAATATAAGGTGAAAATATTATTATTTTATAGGACTCAGATTTATGCAAAAGATTGTTTCGTTGATGGTTGTGGTAAAAACAATACGTACAAATTTATTTCAAAATAGATTGCTTTCATCATCAACAACCCATTACTGTCCCACTGCTGGGCACGGGTCTCCTCTCATAATGAGAAGGATTAGGCCATAGTTCACCGCCCTGGCCAAGTGCGTATTGGTAGACTTCACATAGCTTTGAGATTTTTTTTATAAATCTCTCAGGTATGCAGGTTTCCTCACGATGTTTTCCTTCACCGTTTAGCAAGTGATAATTAATTTCTGATACGCACATAACTTTGAAAAACCAGAGGTGCGTGCCTGGGATTTGAACCTCAGACCTCGATCCAGAGGTCGAGTTTCTTAACCACTAAGCTATCACTGCATCTGCATTGCTTTATAAACACAAAATTGAGTGCTTAAAAGTATATTCTATATCACTCACACAATTTAGATGAATCCTATGATAATCCTCATCATGTTAAAAATCTTCAAGGTGTTTGGGTTGCAGGATGTCACAAAGAATAGGACATACCTACATAAGAGTAGGTACATACAAAAGCTCGGAAAAACATTAACATTCGCATTTCGCTATTGAAATAAATGTATGATATTTAATTTTGCACTTGTTACAAATAATTAAAGTAATACCGTGATTATAATTTTAGGCACAGAATATAGCATATTCAAAATTCTAATAATAAGCAACCATCAATTATTGTTTGTCAATTTGAATAACATCAAACAGAAACGTATTAACTAACGCACAAATTATCACGTAGGAATTATTTGAAATAGGAAATTCAGGAATCAATTCGTAATTATCGTGCATTCATTATTTTATGTAACCGTAACATAGTTATTTAAATGTGTACGTGATTGCACTAAATAAGTCATCATTATTCAGTGATAGACGTGTATAGTGCGTCAATAAAAAGCTTCACTCATAATCGAACCATTTAGCTCCGTATTCATCGCATCAATATGAATACATAAATGGTAATTCGAATTTGAATAGAGCGCTACAAAATTTATCGAAATTTGACAAAATTGTCTCTACTAATAGACACGTGCAATATTCTGTCGAAGCGTTGGATAAGTAATAGAATAAATTATGTGCGCTTTTAATGATAATTGTGATTTTTTCTTGACTATTTCAGTTATTTAGATATTTTAAAGTTAATAGAAATATTAAAGAATAATATTAACGTAGATTTACAATCAAACAAAGAGTAATATAGTTTTAAAGTTTATATTCGAATATATTTGCTGTTAACTTTATATAGAGCATAAATTAGAACTAGAGCTTAAATTATTGGTGATGTAGCCTCTGTTTAACAATAAAAGTGCCACGATTTTTATGTACTGCTGATAGTATGCTACTCTGAAAGATACTTCTAAATCTTCCATAATACCAAAAACAAGGAATTTCAGTTATCTTTAGTAATTTTCTTTACGTACTTGTTATTAACCCACGGAATCGATCGATCTTAGACAACAAGTTTTCTTCATAAAATATACAACATATTAACTGCATCATAATTTTCTATCTAACAGATGCCGATCTATGCAGATCTATTCAAAATAACTCCTCTTTGTTTGAACAAAAACGCAAGTAAAAAATCACTGCACACTCAAACCAGCATCGTATAATACTTCCATAAGATTAAGAATAATTAACAAAACTGAATTCTTCTGTAACTCTCTGCAACAGATTCAAGTTCGCCATTACCGTTTCAATTACGCCATAGTAAAGACCCATAATGCCTCGGCCGCGCCCCCAGAGCCCGATTACGCCAAGACAAGTGGAAAACAAAACGTACGATATTTCACTTTTATACACACTTCTGTAATATTATTTCATGTAAATGAAGTTGTAAGACCATACTCACATATGTCACAAAAACACAAGTAAAAATCACTGCAAGCTTAAACCATTGTGTAATACTTCCATAAGATTAGGACTAATTAACAAAACTGAATTCTTCTGTAACTCTCTGCAACAGATTCAAGTTCGCCATTACCGTTTCAATTACGCCATAGTAACGACCTGTAATGCCTCGGCCGCGCCCCCAGAGCCCGATTACGCCAAGACAAGGTGGAACGCAAAACGTAACGATATTTCACTTTTATACACACTTCTGTAATATCATTTCATGTAAATGAAGTTTTAAGACCACACTCATGCATTATCGTTTAATTGCCGTAAATAAAATTGGTTTTAACGATTCTGGTACATTAATATTGAAATTACGTTAAGACAAGGTGGAATGCAAAACGTAACTGTATTTCATTTCACTATTATACACAGTTTTATAATAAGATTTAGTGTAAATGAAGGTATAAGACCATAGACTCATACATAATTGCCGTAAATAAATAATTATTTCATTCAAGACATTTATATTCGATAGTAAATATAAATTGTAGAGACTTATAAGTAGAACACAGTACTTTTTATCTGATTACGATGTGTTCATATGACATAAAGGTAGGAAGCGACCATAAAATCCTGCAAGTTAAGAAGCTATAGCTCTTTATTAAATTTAATATTATTTATATTTAATTTAATATTATGTTAGTTTAGTTTGAATTCACAGTCATCATTACAAACAATGAAGAACAGCACAATATATCTACGAAGAATTGTACCATTTCAAAGTGTACCACTTAAGTATTTACCATTTAAATCCAGTAGGTATCAGTGAAACTCACAATACAATTGCAGCAAAGTAGTGATATCTTTTCTGAAGTGACCTGCAGGTACTCGAGTGCAGCATTACAATAAAGAACAGACATTTCACTCAGGAACAGACGAAGCTATGGTGCTCTGCACATGTGAATTTTTCGCACTTTTGTCAAATTCTGCCATTTTATTTCACATTTCAGTTTATGTGGCAATTAATACATGTGTATTGTTAAATAAATCATACGCCTAGGTTATATAATGAAAAACTTTAATAATTTCTAAAACGTGTAACATGGAAGATAGGTATCTACCTTATCAGAAAATAAATATAAACCAAATCATATCATTCCATAAACAAATGTAGAAAATCAAAAATTAATCTTATTTGATACGTCAAAACGCCAGCAAAGTGATAGCAGAAGTAGCTTAACAGCATAAACCTGTCCAGACTGGCCGCCATACTCGGCTAAGTGTATGACGGACAGCATAATCTGGCAAGGCAATCGAGTTTGCTCGCTAATCGAGCTATATGTACAATTGTACATCTATTGTTTGCCTAGTACAAATTAAAATGTTATGTGACCAAATACTACATTTTGAAATTGCTCTATACGGTGTAGTTTGTATTATGTCGATTGATCATGGGAAGTCTCTGGACATCAACACCCAATCCTATCCCTGGGCCTTATTATTATATCTAGAGTCACAGTATATAGCAACAATAATGTTGAAGAAAGTACGGTGATGGTCCCTAAGTTGAAATATGGGGACAAAAATTGACGGTACCTGAAATAAATAGAGGTGGGATTTATTTGTTATGCAGAAAACTACGGGTGGCGGGTATGAGAATTATAAATGTAATGTTTGAACATCATTATAATTGTCACTCAAGTATGAATCTTATTAGTTCAACATAGGTATCACACGGGTTACCTCACTACATAATCCTTACATTACGAGTAGGCCAGTGATTTCATAAATGGTAATGGCATTCAGTAGTATAGTCCATCCCAAAATTTGTTGTATAAAGAACTTATATCTAGACACATTTAATTTTAGCGTTGTGTACCCGCTCTAAAATATTTTGATATTATACGAAGCCCCAATTCGAATAATTTTGATAACTACGTGTTTTCGATCAACTAAAAATTTTAATATTAAATTTTCCAGAGTTTAAAATATCACCTTCGAAATTTTAACAGTAGATCCTCAGTAACGCAATTGAAAATTAACATTAAACATTATAATGATGAAGTAAAAATTGAAAAAAAAATGTCTTTGCTTTGCTCATTCGACGAACTAGGTACAAACATAACAATGAAACTTTGCAAACATGTGCGTTGTTTTCAGGGTGTCAATGAAATGCCAACCTTACCATATCCTTAAAGTTCAGTAATGCGACCACTACTTCAACGACACAGATTTAGGCGTGTTGCTTAACCATTCATAAAACTCAGTGTTTTATACTTCTACCATCTGCAAAAAAAAACCTGGAATCTGCATCTGCATCTGCAAATAATGTACTTGTTAGCCATTAGCAGAATTAGCATGCTACATGACGACATAAAAAGGGGAATTAATCGTTCGCAAGAACGTTCTATTTTCGACATTAATTTGACGGCAACTCGTTCACATCGCCGAGATTGAATGGTAGGGGGAAGTTCGCGCGGACGAGTAGCATCGTCATAATCATGCGGCAAGGCACGTCGTGGCCGCCAGCCGTCCTAATTGATTCCTGATTGCGGTCCGTGCGCTGATCGCATCACTGCCTCCTTGTAGCCCTCCGAGGACCTGCGGTTCATTACATAGCTTTTGCAGACGTGGTGCTAAGAAATTAAAGGTGGCTCATTAGTGCGCTTTGAACGTTTTTTTTGCTAATAGGAACCGAAAATTAAATTATTAATTTCTGATCGGTCTAAATACCGTGAAGTTTGTAGGTACTTCTACACGTGTACTAAGGGGGGAATTAAAGGTTTTAGGGTCAGTAGGCCTTGACATGTTTTTTAAATCGCCGACGATCCAAAAATTATAGGCTATATTAATTTCTGATGCGGTCTAAGGACCGTGAAGTTCGTTACACAAGTACTTTTAGATATATGAATGAGGTATAATTATAGATTTAAGTTCATTATTACATTTGAACGGTTTTTGTTCCTAAATGAGTCTCAAAAACTAAAGTGCTATTTATTAACCTCTAATACTCCCTTCTTTTAATATGTAGGACATAGGAGGACACTTTTCATACTTTTCAGTTAATTTAATTCATTTCACACGTTTTTGGTTATTTCATAGTATACAATACGTAAAGAAAAGATACATAAATATTGGATGATTGGTATCACTCACCGAATTATGAAAAAGGAAGATAAACCTTTCATGTATTATTTACGGAGTGGAATATTCGTAATACTATAATAATTACCTTGTTACGATTCAAGTTCCCAATTCTACGAGGAAATTGAACACAGCGCATAATGCCTGAAAATTAGTACCCACGTATAACATTAGGTTACTCGTGTTCTGGTGCACTTCCTAAGCTGATTACGTCAGAGCTTACTCAGATTGACCTTAGTACCACATGAAGAATAACAATGCCGATTATAAAACTCCATGTTTTTGAACAGAATTAGGGGAGTGTTAAATATTATAAATGAAGCGTCATAATTTTTGGTAATAATAATAATTGGCCAAGTGCAAGTGAAACCCGCACCTGGAGGGTTCCGTACAACCAATTTTTTACCAAGCTTTTTTAATTTCTAGTATTTATTATTATAGCAGCCATTGAAGTACACACATTGTAAAAATTTGAACTGTCTACCTATAACGGTTCAAAAGTTAGTTGGAAAAATATCGAATAGCAGTTTGTTGTATGGGGACCCCTTTTTGTATTCAACTCTTTTTTATTTTTAGTATTTGTTGTTATAGCGGCCACCGTTATGCATCCTCTGTACAAATTTCAAGTGTCTATCTGTTACGGTTCCAGAGATAGAGCCCTGTGAGAGACAGACAGACAGCGAAGTATTAGTAATAGGGTTCCGTTTTTACCCTTTGGGTACGGAACCCTAAAAACCAGGAAGGTGTCGTTATTATCGTTAAAGATATTTTTAATGTTGATAATAAGAAATAAAAAAGTTTGGAATTGTGATGGTAGCCTATTTACATACGCACTTACAAACTTCGTAAGGTATATTGAGCTGTTGTGTGTGTGTAACGATAGGTATCATTTAATATCACACCCTCGGGGTCAGACGGCTTAAAAATATCATACTCGGCTAGACCACTGTACCCTTACCATGAGTTTTCAAAACATTCCACAATTTTACGTTACTACGTTACGTTACTTAATCCATTATTCTGTTCCGTTTGCTGCAGTAGAGTGAATAAACAACAATAAGTTAGTGCACAAGTCCTTTTGTCTGCCTCACATGTTCGCAAAAAGAGAGACAAAACATAAAGCGCCATTTTGTCAATTTAGACATCTAATGTTACGTTACCGACTCACTATAGTTCTGTTACAATCCGCTGATTGGAATTTGTATGGGCAAATACGTAAATATATACCAAAACAGTCATATTTGTCAAAACGTAAAAAGGGTACAGATCTACATAGTAGGTAATACGAGAGTGTAGGAAAGTATGATTCAAGCCTACCCCAGTTGGTGGGGTTTAGTTCCAGCAGGGACAATGAAAAATATACACCCGTATGTACATAATGTAAAATGTTATGACGTATTTAATGAATTCCTATTTAATAAACAAATTTTGAAGGTGGTAGAACCCTTTGTGGTTCGACTCCGGTGGCACCACCGCCACACCTATCTCTAACTAATAACAGCAGTGTAAGGGCTCGAACACAAAACTGCGATGCGACGCGATGCGAATTCGCAACGCACAAAATTGCGATGCGAATTGCTGCGATGCGATATTGTGCGGCGTAGCGTCTCTCAGGGTGACCAACAACAACAACCACTGAGCGATGCGAATCAATTCGCAAGTTCTTGCGATGCGTCGAGGGAGCTCGCAGATTTTTGCGATGCGACGTCGCATCGCAGTTTTGTGTACGAACCCTAAACCGGAACACAGCAAGCGCTGCTGTGTTCCGGTTGCAGGGTGTGGTAAGGGAGACAGACTTTAACGAGGCGTTCTAGCATAGTTCTCAGGGGTAGCGGCGCATCTGTGGCCGACCTCAGAAAGGAATATCTAATCCTATCTGGGGTTGATTACAAATGTCCATGGGTGGCAGTAGCTACCTACTATCAGGTGGACCGCATGCTCGTCTGTTACTCCAATATTATAAGAACAATTGACAGACACTTAGGTAATTCGTAATAATCGATAATAATAAAAAGTTATTGCTTAACTATATGTTTTTAAAAATATTTTTATTGGCTTAAAATAAGTGCAATAGATAATTTATTTCATAAATTACCAATAATTGCTTGAGGTGACTGTAACGGTTAACACAAAAAAGTTATTCAATCAGAATTAAAATATGAAATTCAAACGAGCTTTCGCTTCCAATTTTTGGAAAACATAAATATTCATCTTCCCGAATCATCTCAAAACAATTGCTAACACAGTTTGAAAGTATAAATAGGGTGAGTTCGAGTTACAAAGCCACAACTAATTGTTATTCGAAACACATACATAATCTGGGTTGAAAGGCCACCAGTGATCTTGAATGTACTGACTCCCCCCTAAATGCCTATTCTAGAATCCTATCATAATGCACATTCGTAATCTGATTCCAGTTAACAGCCTATGCGTATGTATTGTATAGACGATACAGATGTACCATGTATATGGAAACCCACACCTCTGAGTACTATGTAAAGTGGCTCGGAATAATAATGGATTTATCTCTCAGTAGTTACTGTTATGGCAAACAGAGGTGTGAATTTAACAGCGTAGACTTGATGTCGCATGTATAAAGTTATCGACTTACGATTATAAGTAATCATTTTATTATTCTTATGTTAGTACAATGAAGTTAGACCGTTTACTTACATGTTTTGTGCAATGTTAAAAATAACGGAAAATTGTTAATAAACATGATAATTTAGCAAATTAGTGAAGCAAACGAAATACTTTAATTTCCAGGACTTTCTTGCGATTGTATTGCCAATTAATGTAGATAAAATAATTTAAGCTTATGCTTAGAAGATTATCAAAGCTTCCTACACTATTGTATTCTGTAATCGGGATGTAGTAGAAAATCTTAATGTCAAAAATATCTTTGTGGAATTTTAGCCGTCAACTTAATTTTGGATAAAATGAAAAAATGGAAAGTAAACATAATTAAAATTCAAATAAATGGTATAGAGATGTTTAGGATGTTTTCTTCTTGATATTACGCACTGAGTGAATTACCAATCGTAGGTAACTAAATTAGCAGTTCGATGAGCCAGATCAGCTGAATTTAGGCAGATCGCTTATATGCGTGTTCAGTGCCAATCTATGTGCAAACACATAGCACCCTAAGCCGAACTGTCGTGTAAGCGATATCACTACCAAATCTACCGTAATAGACACACTAGTACAGGCTGAACTTGAAAATGGTTCTGTGATATTGAGTTATATACCTACGTTTGAATTCATAGCTTAAGATTTATAATAACCTCTAACAGTTGGTACATGCAGAGAATTTAATTCAGAAAGCTTGATTTTATATGGATTCACGGATGCGTTGCTATGTGTGAAGACTAAGTTCGAACGTTTTATAAAAATACCTTCCTCTCTTATCACATCTTATAAATCAAAACACGATAGCGCTTAAACTGCAGGTGTACCTTAGATCGAAATAGGTCTAGCGATGGTGGCATCGGACGATGAAGGAAAAAATATGAAGGAATTACCAACTTCGTTTAATTAAGCCTCTGTTCTAATAATTAACAAGAATCGATGTCCCGCTTCTAAACTTAACTGTTTCAAAGTAAAGAGGAACGATGGTACTACCTCGGTAGAGGGAAACAATTGTTTACAATTTGATAATTTTTGCCCATCTAAATAGTTAAGTTTCGATCTGTAGTAGTCAAAAATTGCTAAGAATGATTTGTTACGAACGGGGGAAGGGCGGCTATAGCGTATTTTGAACCGTTGTTATAAAACTCTCACAACACGAACCACCGGTTAGTGTGACTTGCAAAGCACGTACACCAAAGCTTGTATGAGCTTTGACCATTTAAATAACACCTCTTTATTGTCACGAGTAATACGTGTGGTTGAAAATTGTTCGCCGCACCGCCGGCTCCAATGAGAGCAGACCCTTTTCACTTGTTGCGTAATTTGTAGCACAATATATTTAGCGTTCGAGCCAACATGTGTATGAAAGTTCTTACCGGGTCTGAGCACATGTCAGCTTCAGTAATAGCGGCATGTTCCTTTTGCACCTTACAACTATGCCGGCACTTAACATTCTATGAACTTCGTCTGATTGTTGGTGTAATTTTCCGGATTAATATTTTGCAAGGCAATTTTGGTGGTGTTACCAAATATTACGGGAAAACAGCTTTAATATTACTACTAAGAGTGAAAATATTTACAAATACTATTTGATTGTAGAATCCTTTATATAAGAAAATTGAAAGATACAAAATTCTTCGTTATTCGCAAGTACTTGTCTTATAACAACTGCGTATGTATAAAAAGTACAATAAGGAAAATTGTAATATTTTTTATCCTTCGTACCACGTAGCACCACCAGATTGGAATTGATAAAATATTTGGGTTGGGTTACATACGTCCTATATGTCATGTTCAAACAAAAAACTGCGCTATGTACCTACATGTTTAAAATTATATACAACAACAAATTCAAATTGAAAATTAGACGAGCTTACCTGTAAGCGAAGTCTGATTATAATTTTATGAATGGTGATCTGAAATATAATTGAGAATTACAATGTAGTATCCTTCTTCCCGCTCGTCGGCATCGCGATTGTTTAGCCTTTTAAAAACAAAAAAGTTTTAAGACCTCTGACACTGCGTATGACAGTGACACTATATTGACAGCTACCTCACTTAATTTAGAGTCTGTCATTTCCAACTTAGTCTCCTTGATAATATGCATGCTGTCTATATCTAGGAGACTCTTTTGTTCTTATTGTTGCAGTATGGGTTTTGATTTTTGGGAGGGTGGGTAATTATATTTCAGATCACCATTCATAAAATTATAATCAGACTTCGCTTACAGGTAAGCTCGTCTAATTTTCAATTTTATTTCATGGTGATCTGAAATATAATTGAGAATTACAATGTAGATGTTTAGAGACAACTGCAACAATGGAACATGTAATTAAATTAAAGATTTATTACCATACATATATATTATTATATGGATTTAATTACATTGCTGAATATTTATTCGTTCTGCATCATATGGATGAGATGTTGTGAAATCCATAGTGCTTAGTGAGATTTATTCTCAATAATAAAATATATATAAAAATACAACATGAAAATATCATATTAATAAGAAATTTTTGTCTTAATTAGGTATAATTATAAAATATACATAATTATTAGGATTGCTAACTGAATATTTACTCTAACTGTATAATATGGATGAAATATTCTGAAACACATAGTACTAAGTGAGATTCCCTCTGAATTAGATGAAATAATATTCAGTGCAATAATAATGCAATATTTTTCTCTAAATATATTATTACTAAAATTGGCCAACAATAATAATAATAGTAATATTGCAATTTAGTCAGTATTAATGATTATTCAATTCAAGCTTTTGCACCTTGCAAAAAATAAATACATACAAGGTCGAAAATATGTTTTCTACCCTCCATAGTATGTCATAATTATGTGTAGAATTAATTACTTGGTCAATTTTATTGACACAAATAATACTATTTCCTTTGCTATGTAGCAATATATGTATAAATATGTTTCATATGTGATGTGCACTATATAATAATGTACTTTTATATAATACTATACTTATATGTACCAGTAGGTACATTGTATGCATTCCAATATTATTAAAATAGGAAGCCATCCCATGTTGAATATTTAGGAATTAATACCATTTATTGACAAATTATGATTGGGTATTTGATTTGATCTTGGGAGGATATATGCCCCATGTGAGATAAATTTATATTTTATGTTGTAGGTATACCCGGTATAATATTGGGTGTTATACCTACTTTGTTTCATTATATTAGTGTGCATGTTCAAGAGGGACATGATCATTCTTAGATCAATGAAACATTTTAGTTTTATATGACTTCCTGTTTTTGTAGGTATGTATCGGATTTGCAAAAGTTACTTATACTTTTTGCTGTACCATGCTTATGCATGCCCTCTGTAAAGTTACATATCTATATGGTTGGTTGGAAAGCTTATGATGCGTTTCCTTTTGAAATCCAATCTGACTTTCGATCTAACATCTTTTCCTAAAAATGTGTGTAACTATCAGTTATGTGTATGTATAAGTTGATATCAGTTTTCATAACAGTATTTATGTATATGATTATTTCAAACCCCATTCATGACTAGACCAGAAAAGCTTATTTTTACTCAAAAGTATTTGTGCTGAGCATTTCCAGGATTAATTCAGTTTTAATAAGTCAAATATTTTATAATTTCCATGGGGTTCTGGCTTACTTAGCCTGTAATGATTACTAACACAACAGGTTCTAGTTACAGCTCTGCCAGTGATAAATTATAAAGTTATTACCCACATTTTTCTCCATCTTAATTCTTTAAGAGAAGGAAATTAGATAAATCTTCTATATATAATAATTATTTATATATATAATATAGTTTTCTTTGTTCCAGGTAAGATGTCTGCCATGTGTGTCCTATATAGTAATGTTAGAGTCCTATATAGTAACGTTCATCACACATACCCCTAAGGAATTCCTATTAATTCTAGGGATGCTAGATTTACATTTGAGAATTGATTGGGCATGCAGCTTACTTTCTTTGTTTTATGTTTTATAAGAGCATCTAGGTATACACACTAGGCATAAAAGACCCAAAGAAGATATCATATTAATGGCTGGCCATTCGCATGATATAATAATATTGTTATTACTTTTATATCATTAATGTGTCACATATTACCATGGTGGACATTATTAAATTTCATTATGAAATGATAACAATTTCAGTTTTATTGTAACTAACATAGACATTATAAAGACTTAAGTGCAATAGCAATTCTCATATTATGCTTGTCTTTATTCCAGGGTTAATGGGCTGCTGTGTTATTTGTTGACCTGATGACTGGTGTATAAATGTATGATGCATGTTTCTATATAAACCCGGTGTTGCTAAAGGAAATGTTTAAGCAACAATATAAATAATATATTATTGTTTGATTGCATTTTGTAATGTTGGGAGTACCAGGCTTCTGTTGTAAAACATTACATAGGTACTACCAATCTTTAGTCAATTTTTTCATGATGATCAACCTCATATTTTAAGCAGTTATGTACAGTAAAAGTGAAAAATATGTGCAGATATTTAATAATTAACCATATGTTTGTGGACTGAACTTCCAAACCTTTAATTATTACTGTATTTATTCCTATTGAGTCACTGAAAGATAAGTGTAACGAAATCTAAAATGTTAATTTTGTATAAATTCTCACATTTGTACATAAAGTTCACTCTTGACATTCACATATTTGCATTTATGTCACATATGCTACATAAATAAGTAATACTAAACAAGGTTTTTGAATTATTTACAAGTATGGACATTTATTATTTAGCACATTTGTATTGTTATAGTACCTGGCCTTAGAATAAATCATAAAGGTATTTGTGTCCAAAGACAACTCCAGACTTCTGGATTGATTTTATCACTGTAAACCAGTGTATTAAATAGATAATTTAAAAACTTCAATTCACGTTACATCTATATATAATAGAGTTATATATATTATGTAAGCTCAATGACTTTAAGTAGGTACTCTGTACCAGTAGTTAAGTGGTGCATTATAGTTCTGATTGTACTCCTTGATACAAATCTCCTTAGAGTTATACCTTAATAATACGAGTATTTCCTGAAATCCGCAATATCTTGAAATACACCTAATCTGGATGTTAGGATATTCATATATACCTAGCCCAAAAGATATCAAATCAAACAGCTTTATATAGCTGGTAACTGATTAACTTTTATTATACATAATTTGTATATATGTGAGTAAGAGGTACTACAATATAACCCATGTAATATTGTTTACTTTGAGCCATGTATAGGTACCTGTTATTTGCTTATAAAACAGCTGAAATTGAGTAGGAACTATAGAGTATCCATAACAAATCAATGAACTCTGCTCGATTGTGTTGAGGTATTAACACAGAATGCTACTATCAAAGCTAGGACTTCAGACGCTGGATCCAATATATGGGATACTTATAGTATTCTTTCTTCATGTGACTAAAAATATATTGGACAGATATGTGTCAGTATCAATAAGCCGGAGTCTTGTTTGCTTAATCATTGTTCCCTGATGTGGTTCTTTTGAGAGAACATGCCTTCCGTTCTATATCAGGTTAACATGAAACAGTTGTCATGTATATACACCAGTGTGTATGTGATAATGTGAAGAGCACATCTATTACCATTTGAGATCGAGCATTGGATTAACTAGTATGTAAAAATAATTTTGTCATCAATGTTGTAAGATTTTTATCTTGACGCCATATATTAAATTTTAATATCATATAACACAATTGATTTGTGTGGAACAACCAATCTCAACCAATTTAAAATTGGCAACGGGGTGCTGCATAAAACATTTATGTCACAAATGTCTATTTTAGACATTGTTTTCTGATAAGATAGCTAGTCTTCTATCATTTGTAATGCAGCTAAGTGAGTTTCAATGTCTTCAGTATGATTCCGTTACATGAGCTAATGAGCATCATGCTGTGCAGTGAATCCTGATAAGATTCTTATATGCACGGGGTTATATTTGTTTTGGGTTAGCGCACCAGCAATGTGATGATTCCTATTTTCTGTTCTCCACCATGTATTACATATATTTTTATCGTGTGTATTGTGGTGGAGCATAAATGACCTATTATGACCTTTATAGGTAAAGTGTTAAAGTGTTATTCTGAGAAGAGCATCAAAATGTACCAGGTTGATTTCCTCAGTTCTCATTGGAATATGTCATTCATCCAGTTGCTTCACACATACCTCCCAATTTTAGAGAACTCTGATGATATTATTGTATTCACTCGTTGTCCCAGTATGTTGACATAATATTTTCCATTTCTGTTAGGACACTGTTTTGTCATATAGTTACAAATATGTTTTGCTATTTGCAATAACTCCATGAATGATTCCTGAAATTATAGCTGGTTCTGAAAATTATTTTGTCAGAGTTGGTATAACAGGGTTGGCATAACCTTGTGTTGTAGCAGCTCTAGCTTGGTGCTTATAAATCATTCATGCTTTATACTGTGTATTGTTAGTGCAATAGCTAGTGATGGAAGCATTCAAGCCATTTGCCACATATAAATGTTAGCGCAGGTATCTCATACTCAATGGCGAATGAGTGAAACGTTTAGTGTCAACAAAGTAACACTTGGAGTATCTCGTACTCGACGGTTCTGATGCTTTGTATATTCGACCACTTGCCACATAGAAATGTTAGCGCGAGTATGTCGTACTCAATGGCGAATGAGTGAAACGTTTAGTGTCAACAAAGTAACACTTGGAGTATCTCGTACTTGACGGTTCTGATGCTTTCTATATTCGACCACTTGCCACATAGAAATGTTAGCGCGAGTATCTCGTACTCAATGGCGAATGAGTGAACCGTTTAGTGTCAACAAAGTAAAACTAGGAGTATCTCGTACTCGACGGTTGTGACTCTTTGAATATTCGAACATTTGTCACATATAAATGTTAGGGCCAGCATCTCGTGCTTAATGGTGAACATGGGAACCATTTAGTGTCGACAAAGCCACGCCACGAGTATCTCGTACTCGGGTGGGTGGTACTCGTGGCTCGGATGCATTTTATATTTGGACCATTAATTGCTAAATTATATGCATAAAAATGCAAGCATCTTACGGTTAATGGCGAATATGAGCACCGTTTGGTGTCTGTAACGTGCAACAGCGAGATTGGCGTGCGTGAATAGTTTTGAGGTTGTAGATACGAGAAAGTTTTTCGAACAATATAGTTTCTTTCTGAGCATATGTTAGTTATTTAGGCATTTTTATAGTCGTGCACACATACTGTAAAATGTGAATAATGCATTATTTTCTTACATACCTGGTAAGTAATTTGTACATAACCTCTGAACCGGTGATCCAATCCGAAGAAGTGCTTCGTAAATTCCTGCTACTGCGACTACAACTACGCAGACGTGATTCTTCATTCCTAGTTTCCATTTTCTTCATTTTTTCACTAGCTTTGCTTCACTATACACGTTTAACAAAACTTTGAAAAAATAGTATCACGATGCCTTGGAAGCGCGAAAAAGAAGTGAGGTAGCTGTCAATATAGTGTCACTGTCATACGCAGTGTCAGTGGTCTTAAAACTTTTTTGTTTTTAAAAGGCTAAACAATCGCGATGCCGACGAGCGGGAAGAAGGATACTACATTGTAATTCTCAATTATATTTCAGATCACCATGAAATAAAATACACCTTACATTATTCTCACGGGTATAACGACGTCACAAATTAGGGAGTACTGTATTCCTGGAATAAGTCACAAGGTCCTAAGATTTCTAGATAACCATTTTTCCTATAAACCCATTCGTTCCACATAACAAACATGAAACGTAACAGCACAATCTCGGGTACGTACAACTCTATCGACTTTTGCGTTATAAAAGTCGCGATCTTGTACGTCGCACACAATAAATGCCGCCCGGAATCCAGTTACGTGAGCGAGCCTCGACAATTGATAGAGAAACTGTGTGCAACGATGAAATTTAAAAAGTCATTTATATCGAAATGCTTTTTCTCGGCTCGCCCGCGGCGCGGCGGTATCAATTTTATTTTGTGTTGCGGCTTCCTGCGACGGCGACGCTTGTCGCAAACCCTATATACTTGTACCTACATATTTACAATTTCTCGGTTAAACAGCGAATAAATCGCAAAAGAAATTGCTTACTTAGGTACGGTATTAAATTTTGTTCCTTGGAATATTAAGTAAACATTTTTATACAATTCTCACGAAAAGATCTGCGTGATATAAAACAAATTTCTGCCTACGGTGAAAATATAATCCGATTTGACATGCCTTCACTAGAATTCAACTTAGGAGCCAAACAAAATCTTAATGGCAAACATTTTGGTGCTTGACTAGACAGTAAATACGTTTAAGGAGACTTAAACTTTTGAACTTTACCATTCGGTTTTTAATAAGTACCTACCTATTTTTGTCTTTCACGCACTTTTAAATTCTTAAAGTAAACTCCTAGATACCCAGCTTTGTCACAATGATTTTCTTCGGTGTTATACTAAATTTAATATCCAAAAATTAAAAAAAAAACATCTCTAAGGTTCGAACTACGGAATGTAAAGGTAAGAATGCATATTTCTTACCACTGATCATTATTACTACCTAGGGTCTAACATATTGATCTCTAACCAGAAATAAGGTACTCCTTAAGCCTAAACTGGAGTACAATGGAATGACTTCCACGTCTTCCCCGGCTTTCTACCAATATGAAAGTTGAAGCAATTTTCAAACTCTCTTCTTCTCAATAATCCCATCTTTAATACAATATAATGTACCGCTACATAATCCTCTAACGGACCTTGCGTCCTATTTTTATTTTAATCCATTTTCTTCGTTCAAGATCACCGGACATCCGTCGTCGAAGCGCGGTCAATGCAATTAAGCTTTGATCACAACGACACATTTTCTAGACATTTTCCTTTAACGGTTATGTAATATCATCTTTTAATAATACAGTAGCTTGACACAAAGGTTTTATTTATTTTAATTTATAGTGCATAACTCTTAGAGATGATTTCTAAATCGTTTAGATGTTTTTGAAAAGGAATTAAATTCAAAATCTACATAAAATACACCTAGATAGTCTTCGTTCGATAACTATATTATGAGCTACAAAGTTCTAATAAAATTAAAAAAAAAGCTTAAAGATGGTAAGCTCCTTGCGGTGCAAAGACATCATGATCACACCGTTTTCTGCTTAGTAATTGTGGCTATATTATGGTGTTACTATTTTCTGGTTGGAAAAGCGAGTAAACACTGAAACACTAATATTTAGTTTCAATATTGGTCATCATGGCTACTATGCCTACGTGACTAATTTTAGGTTGGATTCGAAATACGAATTTAGTGCCAATAGAAGAAGTACTTAGGTGGTAACCATTTAACAAGTAATATAGTCTACGGCTTTTTTTATAATATAGAAGAAGCAGACGATGCATGCACCTGATGGTAAGTGGCTACTGCTGCCCATGGACATCTGTAATCAACCCCAGATAGGATTAGATATTACCTGAGGTTGGCTACAGATGCGCTGCTACCCCTGAGGACTAAGCTGGAACGCCTCGGAAAAGTCTGTCTCCCTTACCACACCTTTCAAAACGGAACACAGCAGCGCCTAACACTGCTGTTATTAGATAGAAATAGGTGTAGCGGTGGTGCCGCCGGAGTCGAACTACAAAGGGTTCTACCACCTAAGGCTTTTTCCATTACATTAAAAAATATACATTTTTCAATGATTACTTTTGTATGAAGAATTTGACTAACAAATATCGTATTCATTACAGAGTCGTAAATATAATTTATCATTCTTGGCACCCTTAGAATACAATGAAAAGCGACTGATAGGTATATCATACATACTGGGATTTAATTCTAAAAGCAAGATTGACAGTTACTGTAAGTTCAGTATTTAGTTTTGAGGTGAACCGTATATGAGACGGCATACACTAATTTATTCAGAACAATGACAGAGTAAATAACTTACGCGCATTAATATAATAGATGATTAATTTGAGTAGTAAGGTTGTGTGTAGTTTAGATTATAAATGCGTGTATATAAATGTTTGTGACAACCTGATTAACTTTGGTGTGTTTGACTTAAATAGCACCATTTCTTGTCTACCTTATGTACTAGCTGACCCGGAAAACATTATGTTGCCATATAAATAAAAAAATGTTTAGGGTGAACAATCCTTATGACTTAGGGGTATGAAAAATAGATATTAGCCGATTCTCAGACCTACTGAATATGCATATAAAATTTGGTGAAAATCGGTAAAGCCGTTTCGGAGGAATACGGTAACTAAAATTGTAACACGAGAATTTTATATATATGTACTAATATGTTTATGTACTGCGGTTAGAAAAATAAAGCCTAGAGCTGTGACTATGTCAGAAAGGTGAAAGTATTAAAGTTCGACTAGGTAGGTTCGACAGGAGGTAGGTAGGAGGTAGGTTTTTGTTTACGAGGGGGAAACCTTCAAAAGGTACCCGACGACGTGGGAGCGACGCCGGGTTATGTGGGATTTTTACCGCACTAAACCCCCCCCGGTAGCCGTCCTCGGCGCTTGGTGGAGAACTCCGGGATCTCCGATGGAACACAACCGGAGTCCTCCGAGCGTGATGCCCCAATCGATCTCTTCCCTGGGGGAGCAGTTTACGCTCCTCCCACACACCTAGTGTTTACAACGGTATGCGGCCACACACACCGTCGTCCTTCCCGGGGTTATTGGACGGTTGGACGGTTCGAGCTCCCACTCTTGCCGCCTGCAACCCCAGAAGCCCCCTTTTAGTCGCCTCATTCGACAGGCAGGGGATACAGTAGCCCTATTCTAGTCCCGAGACTACAGGGACAATAGCCTAAAAGACGAAATATTGTAGCGTGTTCAGTTCGTTTTATGTCATGTATAAAAGATAACTCTGTACTATAGTTTCAGTGATATTCAAGTTACAAAAAGATTACGTTAGGTTTTATTTCTCAAAGCTCTTTTTGTGCTAAGTTTCGGCGTACATTACCTACATGTAAGGGCACAATAAACTACAGTTTTCTTTTCGGCATAATCGTCATTTCTTATACTGGCATTTGTGTAACACGAATATTCTATACAAAGGGTTTTCTCGTCACATTACTGTAAGTCTATTGCCACCCTTGAACATCTGGGCTACAGATGCATTGTTACCCTTGAGAACTAAGTTGTAACGCTATAAATAAGTATGACTCCATCACTATCCTTCAAGTCTCCCTTATCAAACCCTTCAAACCCTTCAAACCAGAAAACACCAACGCTTAATCTTGTTGTTTTAAGGCATAAAGATGTTCTGGTGGTGCCTACGAAGTTCAAATGTCAATTTTAAGTTCCATTAATCCATCTAAACATCTAAGGGAAATCAACTAATCACAAAGCGCACAAACTTCACAAGAAAACTATGTTGCCCATCATTTGGATTGCGTCTCTTAAGTGTCTATATAGAAATGATCATATTGATGATGTCTTCCTCATCGTGTCCGATGACGGCGACCCTTGTTATGTGTTTGCTCGAGCATGTGCTCAAAGATGACTTGCACAGTCAAAAGTCAAGTCAGTTTTTTTTTTTCAATTGTAATCAATTAACTATAAGTCAAACTTTTAATCAAACTATGACTCTTAGCATTTATTCAATAAAATAACGATGGAATAAATACTAAGAGTATACATAAAATAACATATTGTAGAAACTTCTACAAGTTAAGGATTACGTTTCGCAAAATCAGGACTGAAACCTTGGCGTTCAGAACGAATATGCGAGAGATAAGTTATCTCCAATTCTTTGACTTACGAGTACATACATACCTACGTATGGAATCGCCTCATAATATATTGGCATTTGCGATTGAAGTCGACTGTGAAATATTGCTTATTGGTAAAGTTTTATTGTACATGTCACAGGTGTGATGAGATTCGGGGATTTTACTGTTAGAACATAATATGTTTATTGTAGGGGGAAAAGGCTACAAAGCTCGGGGTGAAATTTAGAGCATTTATGTTTGTGTTACGAATTGAGATATATTTTTTACGGTATTTAAGTAGCAAATGGGACTCGATAGTGAAGGAAAATGAAATCTTATATATAAAATTCTCGTGTCACAATGTTAGTTACCGTACTCCTCCGAAACGGTTTTACCGATTTTCACCAAATTTTATATGCATATTCAGTAGGACTGAGAATCGGCTTTTATCTATTTTTCATACCCCAAAGTGATAAGGGTTGTTCACTATTAACTTTTTTTTATTTATATGCCAACACAATGTTTGGCGGGTCAGGTAGTTATCTGATAAATAAGAACTATACTTTATATGTACAATGTACATAGGTGCTACATGTTAGTATTGTAAGGACGTGACGAAAATATTTTTTTAACGTACATGTAATCTACCTGATGTCTACTACCGTCAATGGACATCTGTCATCAACCCCAGATTAGTTTCTGAACTGAGGTTGGCAACAGATGTGTTACTAACTGACTACTAAGTTTGAACGCCTCGGACAAGTATGCCTTCCTTACCACACCCTTCAGACTGAAAAAAGCTGAAATCTGCAAAAATCTGAAAAAGGCACGTCGTTGGTGCCTCTGAAGATGAATAACAAAGGGTTCTACCACCTTCTAATTATTTGAAATCTACGAACTGACGAATCTGCGGAAACGACGGTTTTACTTGGGGTCATTTAAATATGCGCTGATATTCCTTGAATTCCTTACGCTGCTTGTTACTTCGTTAGATTAACATAGATGGGCAGAAATTGTATAAAATAAGAAAATTAAATTTAAGAAAAAGCTCCTTTTATGGTTAGTTAAAACAAAAAAGTAAGGCCATGCGTTTTCGCGACAAACAAAATAGAAATCTGCAAAGTTTACCCCTTAAAAGAATAAATGAGAACATCGCGTCATATTTTGTGAATAAAGTAACATTATCACGACCACTTATTTAACCCTCCAAGTTAAAGACAATCTCACCTGCACGTGGCTACCGGAGCGAGGGAAAATAAAGCACACCTGCGCTCCCTGGGGTGGCTGGTTCGGACACCATTTAGTGTAATCTTAACGGTATTCGTTCCCACTTGTTACTATCCAGTGGATTTAGAACTACACCGTTTATGTTATTTTTGACTGGTATAGATATCAATTTCGTTTTTTTTTTATTATTATTTTTGTTAACTTGTTTTGTTTCCGTTATGTTCAATGGTGAATCTATCGAGAAGCTGTAAAGTAGATATGAGTAAGCAATAAGAATTAGTGCCTTAAGTATATAATTGATCGTCGAGCGGTAAAAACTCTGCCACTCAGGTCTATCAAAGGAGCTTTAGGCTCGAATCCCAGGAACGCGCCTCTGATTTTTCGAATTTATGTGTATATTAAATATTAATCAGCACTTACAATGTAAAAGAAATACCCCACCCCTGTGCCCAGCAGTGGGACAATAATGGGTTTACGACGACCTTAGTTATTGTTTCAACTTGAGACTCATTTACGTGCCTATTGTCACACTTTTATATTCCAACAAAGAACTAATTACAATCCTTTGTGTTCCAAATTCTCATACTGACGAGTAGGTATTACAAAGAAAATCTAATTTGGCATCGAGTGCGGGGCCTATAAAAAATAAAGTCTATCGTTATGTGGTGTAAATTGCTTTTTAAGGAGTTACACAGAAACAAGCCGCGATATTTTCAATTTCACGAAACAATTATTCCGCCATGTCATCAATCGGATTCCCGCTTTGATTGCGCGGCAAATTCGTTTTGTTTGGATACAAAAATTGCAATATAAAGAGCTGCCACATCATTCCCTTTTGGTTTAACGTAGATTGCTTCCAAAATGTAATATTGTTTGCAATTCATTTCAACAGGCTATCGCCCACTTTTAGTATATTCATTTTTGTTTCGGATACTAACTGAATACTCTGTAGCCAGATATGCCTATTTTTAAGCCCTTGTTAGTATCATGTTTGGGTATGACGTGTTTCGGAATGTCCTGTAAATTGCGATGAAAGAAATGTACGGATTAAGATAAAAGTCACAAAGCGAATACCTATGTGACTTTCATCTAACTACGGTAACTACGGCTTAGGGAAATGCAATTAATTTTTTTTTATTAACCGCATAGTTTATCAGTTTTTTATCATTAGAATTCTCCTACCTGTATTACAATGTCGACTCGGCTTAAACTACATATAAGTTTAACATGTCCAATATTTATTCGTTATATCGAAAAGCACGTAGTGCGTCGCCAAGTTAGATACAAGTTACGTGAAAATATTTAAAGATGAAAAGATTTGATTAGTCGACAAATTCCGAATTTATTTTTGAATACTCACTCAAAACCCAAGTTCATATCACAACACCGCCACACAATTTCTTTATCTATATTGCTGCAAGTTTAATAAAAAGATCCCAGGCAGAGTACGCATAATATCTCTATGAAACAAGTTTGTTAAACCAAGAATTTTCTTCCGAGAAATTGTAAAGGAAGTCGCAGAAGGCGAGAGTGAGTAAACGTCGAGGGCACATGATATTATAATACTCAAGGTTAGGCCCTTGTTTAACCAAGAGAATTGAATCGGAAGTCGAGAAAATATTGACAGCCCCAGGCAAAGTAGCGGACAGATATTCTAAGGAACCCGGACAAAAAAATAAAATATAGTGTCGTTATAAATCTGTTAATAGAAAAATATTAATATAAGTCCATTTTATGTATGTTTTGCTCACACTTTAAAGAGAACGTGAGAGGCAAATATAAATATTTCCACTTTGAATAAAAACCTTTATTACAAAAAGTTACGCTCTCTGCTTTAGCATATTTACTATACATAAAGCGCTTAAAATACTTTTGTGACCTAATAATTTCGTATTGAATTCAAAATAATTTATGGAATATTTAAATGCATGAGATAGTCTGTTGTCCATTAAATTATTGATTGATACAATAGACATTTCAAGATAGCCTATCTCTTGCTACTTTATAGTATGACAAGTCATTAATTCTCGAGATAAAACAAATGTAAGCTCACCTCGTTGTAACTCCTTTGTGGCGACAATACTACAATTGTTTACGTTCAATGGAAACGGGACTATTGTGTAGTTTTAGTACCAAAGAATAAAATGTTTATTTTATTTTATTTGCAACTAGCTAGTAGTCGGAACTTCGTTTGCATGACATTTGTATGACACGGGAGTGCGAATTCATATTAAATCCAATCAACGGATAGCTGGCTATATGGAAATGCATTAATTAAACACTATAACATTTTTTTCAATACTGTAATGCATGCTATTTACCAAGCAAATAGGTGTTTCAATATAATTAATCCCTCTAAATATCTTAATAAGGACAGGAGAACTCTTTAAATAAAATAAACATAAATTTATCTTTTGAACGACAACTTCATTCTGCGTAACAAAATATAATTTGCAGTTTACAATAAAACTAAGATTTTCCAAGGAAACGTCACAACGGCCATTAAAGTCGCAAAGGCTGCCTTTAAACAATACAATGAAAATAAAATAATTTATACAGGAAAGCTTAACTTCAAAAGAGTCTTTCACTCAAAAATAAAGCGTGTAGTACCTAAACAAGGTGGAACATTGTTTTGCATAACAAAGGGAAAAAAACACCTAAAGGAAAACATAAAGCCACACTTTATTCGCAGAATACTTATTCAAATGAGGCTGTCCCTTCTAAGTTTGTTTTCAATCAAAAACTCGAGCAGCTTTGTGCCGCTAAACTTTATAAATGAGACGATTATCCGCGACGGGAACGCTACGACGGGCTGCGATAGCGAGTGTGTGCGACGCTCGCACCGTACCTGTGGCTGCCAACTATCCGATACACCAATATGGGACACACATTTTTGGATGATTTTAGTGAAGCAGTAAGGACGGTGGTAGACTCCATTTACAACAGTGTAAGCGGCTATTGTGGTTCGATGTGTAATGTAATAAAAACTGCTACTATAAAGCATGTCAATGTCTTGACCTGTCTTAAAATGCGATTTTATCGTATCGTGAAAACATACCAAGTGTATTAAAAAAGGAGTTTTTAACTTTAGTTGTAGGAAGAGTTTATTTTTAATTAAACTCATTATTTTCACTACAATCTCACTTTTCACACTACAATTTCACTACAAACTAACAATCATCATAATATACCCATCTGGATGGAAGTTGAAACTGAAGCCGATAACTACGTGTCAAACTGCATGAACGTCACATCACGCAGATCATTATTATACCAAATACTTAATGAAAATTTCCTTATATAACCAGCGTGGCAGGATTGTCCCGCAAAATTTGTGACGGTTGGGGTACTAAACCCGCTCCTCCCCACGCCACCCCGCTGCACTAGACTGATAAACCCCTGGTCACCTGCGCTGCATGAATTGCAACGCTTTTTAACTCTCATTCCCTCGCCTTCAAACTTGATCCGGTTTACACTAGTTTTTATTTTCACGTAGGCACGTTGGTGCAAATAAAGGGAGAGCTATAATTTGAGATTTTGTATGTATGTATGCATTTTAATTTTGTGTATGGGTTAATATGAAGTATGAAAGCCAATACAAATTGCTATCAAGGTCTGCTTAAATAATACGATTTTACAATTTTCTATGTAAAATCAAATATCTACCTATAATTATTATTTCGTAGAAGTCTATTTTTGAACATGTTTTTCCTAAAAAGAGGTATTATGGTGGTATGGCTACCACGGTTTACCTATCACGGAGAGGAATTACAAATTCAGAACAGTATTAGGTAACGTTGCAGTTCAAGAGCCGATACCCATGCCCAGGTATAAATTCCTTAGTCGCCTCCTGTGACATTGACGGGAAGAGATGAGTATTGCTGTTCTAGAGTATCTAAATAACTGGAAAGAGTCATAGGAAGCGACTTCTATGACATCCACCAGAAGAGGGTAGTAATGCTATTCTAGACCACAGAGCGAATCTGTAAAAATAAACTGACGGAAACCGTTCACACAGACCGCTCCCAAATTCACACCAACCGAAGATTCCTGAGCAGTAAACAGTGACTCAGTATCCCCGTTTGTCAAACTACGTTACTTTACAGAAGTTTTTAATATCCGCAAGTAGCAACGTGATGAGCGAGTGTGGCAACAGTACGTCAGGATTAGCTGGCGGCTGCCGATTACGATACTCTGCCATCTTGGAAACTTTTCATACACCTTTTTGTACTTGTTTTGAAGCTTTTCGTGGCATTTTTACATCTTGGTTGTTTTGTACGACTTTTAATGACTGAAAGAATCTTTAGACGTTTTTGGTTGAAAAACTGGTAGTTTCCTCGGTGGGAAAATCATTTCATGTCTTTAAATATTATATTTTTTGCTTTCACACACCTATGTGGAATTGTGGTGTTGAGATGTTGAAGGATTTGTATTCAAGAGATTTAAGTAGGTTGAACAGTCATTGTTTATAAATGAAACATTTACAAACAACAATTACAATGCATGGTGAAAAATACTTTAGACCTTGCCCAGTTAAGAAGACCCGTAGCTACGATAAAAAAGTGCTGAGCGAAAGTCCTCGTTTTTGCTGGGTTTTATTTGTAATTGAACGAACAACCCAATTGGTTTCTAATTACTTAGGGTAGCAAATCGATTGTGCACACACAATTATCACATCATGTCGGCGCAGTGACGCTGATTAGACGCGTTTCGCGCGCTCCGACTAATTTGTCCGAATGCGTCTTGATTAGCGATTCTGCGTCCGACGGCTAACGCGGTGCCATTAGCGATGCGGTGTCGAGGGAGTGTAATTAGCTGCCTCATGCTAATTTGTCGGTCACTTCCTAAAGGAATCTATAATACATTACGCTGGAATTTGAATCAATAAGCGAATTTGGTTAGTGACACGCAACGCGTTATTGTAATAGACTGAATAGGGATCATAATGTAGAGCTTTTAAGTCTTTAGAGCTTAATATTTTTCAATTTTTTTACATTAGTTTGCGGTTAAAAGCTAGAGTGACTATCGTCTAAGATTTAAGCAATGTACACAAAGTAATAGGTTGGCCTTTTTCCTTAATTTATCTAGCTAATTTTTTCTTGAAATTTTTATTCCATTCGAACAGATAACGTTTTTTTTCAGTTTTAAATTTGAAATTAATGGTAACTGAAATATTTTAAGTATTTTTAGAAAACACTGCTCTTTTATTAACTGAATTATCGTAACAATATTTCAAAAGTTATTTACATAAAACATTATCAAAGTAAACATTCACGTTTTTTATATTATGATTTTAAAATAAACTCTTACATTTAATTTTGTATAGAATATAAAAAATTACGGTTTTTTGAGAATTCGTCAACGTCAGATGAATCCAAGAGCAGTACTAGTTAGTAAAACGAATCGTAATAATGCTTCAGTGTTACATAATTAATTTTCCACCTTAATATTTTTTTGGCGTACCGCCCAGCACCGATTTGGCATCCGCTGAGCCATACAGAGTGGAGGCCACAATCAGAACTTTACCTGGAAGGCATTTTTTGGCTAACCTTGAATATATCAAAAGGAAAATATTCAGTAAAGTTCTTGCGCAATTAATCTAAGATATTATAGGTCATTCGTAATAATCTGATATCTTTAACACCATACCGGAAGTGTTGGTAATAAGGAGGTAAAATATTTTCGGTTAAAAGAATATGGAAGGGTGAAAAGTTTCCCTTTATTCTATGTTGAAGCGTTCCAGCTTAGTCCTCAGTGTAACTGTTACCGACCTTAGGTAGGACTTTAATCCTATCTGCGGCTGATTACAGTTGTCCACAAGCGGCATTGACCACTTACCATCAGGCGGACATAGAGCTAGGTTGCTATTTCCATTTACATATAAAATAACTGAGAACTAATATTCAGATATCTTTGAAACTATACCACTTTTTATAAAATGTACCCAAATTGCTAAAACCTCTGAATTAAAAAATATATAGTATAAAAAGAATCTATTTTAGACGTAGATTTGAGACATTACAATATTTTATGCCTAAGATAGACAGAAATAGAAATTACACGTAGGTATGTTACGTACGTTTTTGTATTTCCATTACCATTAAATCACCTGAAGAAAGGTTTCACACGGTATTTTCCATACCACTAATAAATAATTTCGTTAGATCAAAGCAATTTTCAAATTTCTCTCACGATTTGAAACGCCGTCATAGTAATAGAATACTGGAAAATAAAAAAGGTTATGTTACATTTGTGTCGAATCTCGAGACGAGTCCTGATTACCCGCGCTTCAACTTTCTACGGATTTACGAGAACGTAAAAAGAGACGGAACCAATAAGCCACGTAGGGCTGTCACAAAGACTCGGTTGAATGGGTCAGATGTTCGAAATGATTTGCGTTTCCCAGAAAATCTTTGGATCCCGGCATTAGTAACCGTGTTAACTTTGGTGTCACTTACCGTGATTAATATTTGTTGTAGGCTAGTTTTGGGCGGTTGATAATATCAACGGCACAGGAATCAATAAGTAATGCAGGGTTGTCAAATGACGAGATTTTATTTGAGAAAATATTTTGTCAGTTTTAGATAAAACCTTGTTATTATAAACTTAATAATGTTACACATATTTATCGTAAATATTTATACAACGCTACTAGTAAACTAAGTGCACAAAAGCTATTATAAGCACTAGTGGGCACCGTATTCCATAGACACCTGCAATTACGACTAACTACATTTAACTCTGATAAAGTTTAAATTTAGTTATAGCTACCGCGCCGGGGATTCTGAACTTACATGTTTCATGCCTTGTAATTTTATGTAGTTTAATTGTATACCAAATTCAAAATGTAAATGTTTTTCAGGGAAAAGAATTATCTTACAAGATCATTTATTATTTACTAGTTTTTGCCCGCGGCTTCGCCCGCGTTTAAAAGAACGTAATATAACACAGTAACTGTAAATTCCTACCTTCAACTTTGCTAAAGATCATCACTTGATCAAATGCATAGTTAACGATTCAATCCTTACTAATATCGATTAAAATAATCGATGTTTTGGGTCCAAAAGATCGACTCTCTGATTAATCGATCTTAGATCGCCATCCCTAGTTCCCGTGGGATTTCCGGGATAAAACTATCCTATGTCCTTTCTGAGGTCTCAGAATATCTTTGTACAAAATTTCAATAAAATCGGTTCAGTGGTTTAGGCGTGAAGAAGAGACAACCAGACAGACAGACAGACAGAGTTACTTACGGATTTATAATATTAGTAAGGATTTATTTCTCGTATTTCTGCCTCGTAGCTCTCTTAGGACTATGTATATGATGAGATTCAGCCTCATACACTATGATATAGTTTGTTGGGTGTGGTAAAACAACATTTTTTTTATATAAAGTGTTAACTATGTCGTCTTCGAAGGGTGGTAACTTATAAAGGATATAATTCGAACATAAATTAATTTGAATGAAAATAAGTTTTAGTAAGCGCCACGTAGCACGTGCGGCGAAATATCGACGAGACCTGTCGTCTAAAAAAATTTCTACGACAAACGCCCTGCATTAGCGACCGTCAGTCTCCCTTGCTTCGAATTGATCTTAAATAACATTTAAGTCTGTTCCATCTAATGATAATAACAATGTCATAACGTCCAAGTGGTAATAAAATTTATTTTTTATTTTTTATAAATGACAACCCTGTCGCAACGTCTTTTCCTACAAACAACTTACGGTCGCTTTTAAGTAATATTTAATGAAGGGACCGTCTTCCACATTCACAGCTACAACACAATTAGAAAAGATCAATATCGTCCATTTCATTTATTTACACGTTTGTATTCAGTCTGTGAGGAAAACCCCAGGTAATTATATCATCCAATTATAGAGAATAGCTTACCTATATCGCCTATCAATCGATATCTAATAGCGCTTCCCTGTGATTGTAATATTTTGTTCCGAGAATACTTAAGTGGTGAAAATTATAGAGTGCAACCGACATAATTGGACCACTTGCAGATTTTACTGTCCTCGTTTATTACCTGACTATCACTGGAATGAAGAACCCTCTATTGTCATATACAAAGGGGTGTTTTATAAATTAACTGTTGTCCATTAAAGTTGACCGCGGTATCTCATGTTACCCCTACTACTTTACATGTCTTTAAATCATTATGGATGACAATTCGTATGCATGTTAAGTTCTTTATATTTCTTTATTCTATCATAATATTGATTTGTAGTTGACCGATCAATCAATTTTTCTTGCCGTTCAGATTCGTTTGTCGATCAGATTCGACATAGATCTGACTAATCTGATCAATCCGACGTGGATAAGACTTGATTGATCCGACATTTGCCTAGCGTTGCACTACTTTTTATTATCAAATGTTTAAAGATATAAAATGAGAAATGATTTTGTGTATTTTGTCATTAATGAAATTTTTCATGATCTATTTTAGACATCATCCTTTTCTAACATTAACTAATGTGAAATTTTCGACATAATTCCAAATAGGTTTCTAAAACATTTTCTCTACAAAATTCACGACAGTATAAAAGAGTTATATCCTCTTGTCGTTGAGTATCTTCTTTCCTTGTGAGATGGTTTAGTGAGCATGACCCACCACGTGGTTCCACCCCGAGCTACTGGTTATGCAGGTCTACGTAATTTTTATTCTGTACACTAGTTCACTGCATCGTACTAAAACTGCTATCAAGATTTAACCAAACTAATATTAGTACCATTAATACTAAGGGTTTGTGGAATACTTAATAGTAAGGTATAATTAAAGTTCCTAGGAACAATGTAAGAACCGTATCTTTGATTGCGAAACTCCGGAAAATTTATTATAAAATTAAGTTGGTAGGTAACTAAATCATAGATAGCTGAGAAAATCCAATTATCGCTTGCACAATGGGTCACGGAATAATCTAAACTAAGAAAATTAATCTTCTCAGTCCAGAGGAGCACTGTCTGTGCAAACTTAGACAATGGATTTATAGTTCATCGATTTCGGCCCATTCGTAGCGGATATCATAGACTATGCTGGCTAAAGCTCTGTTCGAAGTAAGGCGAAAATAATATATTTTGTTTTATTATTTTTAATTGATGTAGTAAATATACCAGCAACAAAACAAAAACAACACAAAAATCATTAAGCTGTTCATTTTTGTCTAATTAATTTTGGGCATGGAACCACCGGGATACTCCGAATAGGTATTAAAATTTCTTAGCAGATATCATTAACAATAAGATAATAATTTGTGGATATTAATGTTTTTGTATCTTTATACTCTAATTCCAATAAGGCCGTCTCTCCGAGGTAATGTTAAAAAATACTACCTCGATGCAGCTAATGAAGTGCCCGAGGTATAACAATGTCATAAATTACTATAGAACCTGAGCAGAAGGTTCTATCAATATCAAAAACTAAATCGTTTGCATTTATAATAATAGAGTCATAGAAAATGAAGTCATTATTGCACTGGACATCAAGAAGACACTTAAATCTTTAAAAAAAGATAAACAATATTACGAATATCAAGTTTAAAAGTAATGTTTCGGCCCCAATAAAACATTTGACGTTATTAAGTAGCTTTCGTATCCATCTTCATGATAGACTCCCACGAAATAACATTTTTATTGCGAAAGAGGGAAATGATGTACAAAAGCCGAAACTTCTTAGCAATTTGACTCTCGTTTGAAATGAAGCAAATAAAGTAAGACGAGTCGTTGAGGGTCGGCCTAGCGTTCCGGCACAAATTCTAAAAGATAATATTTAAAAACAAAGCCAGTTTCAACTGTGTTTAAGTGTTGAGAAGCAACAAAAGCGAATTTCAAAGAATCACCGAGTTCCATTCACTTTAATTATTTTTTATTTGTAATTGCACAACCGTAACTATCGTCGACGCTACTAGAGATTCTTTTTGTTTTGAAATTTTAATTCTTTTTAATTCATTATAACACTATTTTTCGCATTTCGGAATGCAAAGTTCGTGAAAATTTGTTGTTACACATTTAAAGAGACGAATTGCCTTCATTTAATTAGACTTAATATTGTAAATAATATTTTGTTTATTAATTTATATGCAGTCTTGTAGTAATATCTAATAAGGAGATGGTCAGCATAACAGTTCATAAAATAAAAAAAATGTCATACTTTTCTTCTAAGAGTTCAACTACCTATATGATTCCAGGCATAGTTGTTTAAAAAATAAATGGAAACAAACAAATGTAAATGTAATTGCTCAAAATGGTACACAAATCGAAATCAAAATTCTGAACAATAAAAGGGGCGATGCGTCATCTACGGAGCAATTTTAAGCAAACTCTCATGACCTTAAAAATCAACAGTTATTGTATGCTTTGGCACGTTCATTCGTAAAATTGTTTGGTTTCTACTCGTGCACGTATCATAAAGGTTTCACGATATGTTAAAGCTCGTATGAGTTTTTAGGGTTCCGTTCCCAAAGGGTTAAAACGGAACCCTATTATTAAACCTCCGCTGTCTGTTCATCTTTCACATTGTCTGTCTCTTGAACCGTAATACAAAGTATTTATAATAAATAAAAAAGCTGATAATAAAAGGGAGTCCCTATACAAAAAATCGCTATTTTTCAACTTTTTCGGATTATCTATTGAACCGTAATAGATATTACGTTGAAATTTTCGCAACGCATTTACTTCTCTGCCTGCTATGATAATAAATACTAGAAAAATGAAAACTTGGTGGTACGGAACGCTCCGTGTTCGAATTTTACTAGCATTTTCCCAATTATTCGCATAATCGTAATATTGATGATAGACCTATATTTTATACAAACAATGTAATGCAAACACAGTCGTGCAATTCAGTTGTGAAACAAAAGATAATAAAATAGTAAAATCGAAGCTACATTAAATTTTCGTGACAGTTACTCGTAAATAAATAAAAAATGTCAAGTTTCATTGTACACTGTATTTTTCTGACAAAGTAAAAATGATGATGAAATAATGACAATTTTATTACACAAAGCTATTGTGTAACAACTTTGTGTTTTTTTTTACTGCCGTAACACTAAAGTTAGTTAACTTGTTAGAGGCAAATTAACCGTAAAATTCATTTAATACTAACGAGTTTTATAAATTGTATTTGAAATTTTCGTTTTTAATATAACCGATTGTTGCACTGGTAAATTTAAACTTCAGAGGGAAGTTACTTGCTTAATACCATTTGGAATTGTTTGATATAGTCTCGCACTATAGAGCTTAAAACCACTGAGGGTGAAATAAAGGAAGGTATTCCTTAGTTGTCCTTAGGCCAGGTAAGCCTGAAGGCGATAGTAGTAACCCATTGCATTCACAGGACTCAAGAAAATTTCGAAGGTTTTAATTAAACAAGACCTATATACTTAAAAATACATTGATGTATGTTATGTTTTGAAAAAAAAATATAACTGAAAATGCCTTTAACAATGACATTATGATAGCAAGGAACTTATATACTTAACTACACATAAAATAAAACTTTAAAAATCTGCATAACTTATTAAAATCTCAAGGAATAATGATGAAGAAACGGAAGAGTTTAAAAGAGAAATCCTGAAATGCTCCGTAAAAATATTACTGTCGTGTTTTAGACATCGCGTTCCGACGCAAAATATGTTTTATCGCGTAATGCATCGTCGCATTTCGCATTTCTCTTATGATATGCAACATATGTATTTAAGGCAAAGTATACCTACAATTTATGGTTTTTAGTTACCTTATCTTATGTGCCGAGAAGTTTTATCTATTGTAATTGTAAACTCAGGTAATTTTAATATTCACTTACGAAATGTTACGGTATATTTTATAACATACTAAGCTTGATCTCATGACTGGCAGATTTCTTTTGTACTGAATAATTGACACCTAATGATTCATGAAATAGTTATGGATTAAAAGTCGACCGGAATATTTAAAACTCAATGTATTGCTAATATCTCTTAGTAAGAGATAAGTGGTAAGACCATCTAATTTGACTACTTATTTATATTTTTAAAACAAACAGTATCCTTATACAAAATTAAACAAAAATACATTTGTACAAATGAGTACTTGTGTTAAAACATGATTTATCCTGACGTATAATACAGCATAAAATATCAAATTAGTGGCTCGCTGTCCCGCGGCGTCCCTTCATTCCGGCACGTTTAATATTTTAGCCATTCCGCTCACGCGCCGTCTTCAACGGCCGTCCTGATTGCCGTTAAATTGAACTAAAAACTTCTTCAATGCTCCTAAAACGATTCAATTATATTCCATATTTTCGTCGATGCAAATCCAAATCTTAATCTCTAAGTCATAATTTCTTTACTGTTACTGTCACCAACAATATTTTCTCGATAACGTACAGCTTTCTTAAACGACCTGGAAAAGAAGTGAATGTCGTAATCGAAAATGTTTGCATTTGGAGATTAAATAACTTTACGCGATGCAAGTAGTTTGCTCAGTAACAATTTATTACACTAGCGTGTAGAAGTACGAATAGCGTTAAGATGTTTTCAATAGAACGCCAACGGGATGTAAAGTTTCGCAATAGTGCGCCCTCGGATCGTGCAATTATTGCCAACCGAGTCCTGATTGAATTCTTAGGTCAAGTTTGCGCGGAAAGTTTGCATAAAAGACCCAGCAAATTCTCCCTGTTTGAGATTTTTGTTTAATATATTTTCGCGGACCTGTTATTTTACTAAAACTATAAAACGCTTTTCCGTTTCAACTTCGCTTCGCAATTCAGTTTCGACAGATCCATTAGACGCGTTTTAATTTGTTGTAAAAGCAAAGGTAGGTAAACTGTGTAAAATTTTCGCTAAAATTGACCAAGCGCCAACATTTCGTTAACACGCATGTCATGTCTGGAAGTTCCGCCTGTGTTTTCGGTAGACTATTCGGAATTTAAAATGGATTCGTTTATAAAGGCATTTACTAGGGTTCGCATTTTCGATGAGGGAGAAACGGCAGGTGAGTGACTTGTTTGCCGGTGGCCCGGTCCAACACGAGCAAAACGTACGACAGTTTAGTCGACGCCGAAGCTGCCGTAGCGCCCTCTATAAATCAGACGGCGATTGACGCCTTCCTACAGGGAGTGATCTATTCTACCGCCTCGATGATGCAGCTCTTATACTTGCAAGGATTTTTCGACGATCGATAGTGAAATGCTGCATAAATTCATGGGACTAAAATATCTAAAGCATTAGCTTTAAATGCATTAGCATTTGCTTTTAAATTATATTCACAAATATACAATGTTGCTGCGAAAGTTGAGTTTAGTTTATGTAAGCTTCGGATTTAGTTGACAGTTTCTCTTTTGTAGTAAGTAGCCTGAGTTTCCGAAGTTTAAGACACTATTCAAATTCAAACAAATAAGCTGATGAAAATTCAAAAGAAGATTTTCTATTTCAGAACTAAATTTACGATATTTTGGCAGTTAAAAATTCCATCTATTACATTTCTTCTAAAATCTATACGAGCTAATTTATTTTTCATTTGTTACAGGTAAGCCAGCGCCACCGTCAGTCGACCGATTGAAACATCAATAAATGAGTCCCGTAAATTGGCTGTTGTTGGAAAAAATCCTAAATTTTTGATATCAATGCACGTGGAGTGCGGCTTGTAGCGTTTTCGAATAGGTCCGAATAGGTAGGTACATATTTTACGAAGTCTCCTCACGCGCCGTCTTCAACGGGCCCTGATTGCCGCCCGATCGAAATTATATTTCACTAGCACATTCAAACCTCGCTGGACAAGATTGCTTTTCGCTACAAGGACTTGTTAAATATTTGATTTTGTAAAATATTTTCACATAACGCTGTTAGCTTAACGTGGGAGTGGAATTCCGTAAAAGGGTAATGTTCAGCAGAATTTAAATCTTTTTGAAGCTATATGCTGAATGTTAAATGTTGAATATTATGCAGACTAAAATGTTATTTAACAACTCATATTGTATTAGTTGTTTATAAGTGTTTGAAGGTCCACTACTAGAAATAAGCTCCCCTATTTCACGTCACTCTGTTCTATGTTGTGTTATTTGCCTCCAACACTTTCTTTATTTTTCTGGTTGTCGATCCATCTCAACCTGATCTAATTTAGCCGGAGAGCTTAATCGTATAGATAATCAGTATGGAATACCTAATTACTTATTAGTTCATTGTAGCGTAACATATATTAGAAAATACTTAAGACAAGTCTTATGTCTTATATGTGACAAGTTTATAAGTAGCCACTATGACCATGCCTATGTCCGTTTAAACCGGAGATACTTGAAACCAGTGCACAGAAGTATTGTTATCCCAAAGAACAATGTTAGAAGATCTTGAGTATTTATATATTATCTCTAACATAACGAATATTGTACAGAACAGGGAGAACATTATCATGCAATATTCTCACATGGCGAAGTTTGAAGCTGTTTCTCTATACTCTATAGGGATGCTTCCAATAACGTTGTCAATGCTTTATTGGCAGTTGAACATCCAATACCCAATGCACCAAGTATAAATTAATGATAACGTTATACTCATAAATGTTATTTAAATTTAATTATGATTGAAATTAATTCATCTAATACGTATCTAATAGTGTAAAATATTCAATGAAGGTACAAATAATATTCATATATTTTAGACTTCTATAAAAAATATAAAATTGAGGAAGTTATAGATAAGGTAACCATTTTTCGAAATAATTAAATGATTTAAGTAATAATAATAAAATATTAATTATTGAAAATTAAACAATTAATTAAATGTCTTAAATGGATTTTATGTGTACAAAACGAAAGGATTCAGAATAAGACATAGAGAATAAGTCCTAAAATAGACAATTTTGCAAAGTAGTCTAAATTAAGACTTACTCGTAGTTAAGTTAATTAACAACTCGAAGAGGAATACGTTTTGGAATTATTTTAACTAGAGTATGAAAGAAAAATTTACATAGAAAGTAATTATTGTAAATAACATTCACTTACAAATTGAATTTCCTCTACGTAAGCATACTTGCAAATACACTTTTAATTTATACGAACCTTGATTTTTATAACTGGAAAAATAATTATTTAAAAACATTGCGATAAAAATTGAAGATCAGTACAGACATAAGTATGCAGCACTCGAAAAACGTGAGATTTGAATCGCATATCATTGCATGTAATTTAAATTTTACGTTATATGTAATTTTTGCATTTCGCTTAAAAATACTTGTAAATCTGAAACATACATACGTTGTACAAGTAAATAACCCAAATACGGGTGCTTACATAATTATAGCACCTATTGGATCAAATTTTAATGTAATTAGGTACTTAATCCGCTGAAATACTTCTGCTGACAAATGACTTGAATTGTCTATTCCATTTTTGTATAAATTGATATAGATTTTTGTATTATTGTATTCAATTTTACGTAAACCTAAGATTTTTGTGAAGTACAAATTAAGTAAGTGATTATCTAAATTTAAGGTAAAAATGTAACCCTCTCTCATAATTGACATACATGAAGTTTAATATTGTGATGGCAAACTGATCTGGTGGTAGGCTTGAATCTATCCAAGTTAGCTTAGTTGACTTTGCTGATTTTCTAGACTTTCCTATGTAACTGAGATTTTCGCTGATTTCACTTTGGTGCGTTTTATACCTACTTTTTATTATTGATACGGTAAGTTAAGAAATACAAGATTTAATACAATTGTAAACTTATCGTACTTACAGGATGAGCAAATTAGTTCTTGTTCCCTTTTTATTAATGACCATACCAATAATAAAATTCCTTGTAATTATTTTATGTTTTGACTGTTTTTGAAACATTTAATCGCAATAAATAATATCTAAAACAAGATTATAATGTTTGTGTGGGTATCTGTACCTCTTTAACTTCGTAATTTCAGAACGGATCTACACGAAATTTGTCATATGAATAGATTATAGCCTTGGATTAACATATAGACTACTTTTATCCCGAAATCTGAAGCAGTTCCTGAGGGACAACTTTCATTTATGCCATATTGTCTGTAAAGAAAAGTGCATAAAAAGGATTCGACCTGAAATTACTAATGTGGGATAGAAATAAAAGATGATGGTTGCTGTATTTTCAAGTTTTATTAGTTTTCTTTACACAATGTATACTACCGCTTAATCGCTTACAACCCAAGGGACATTTTTATTTTAGTGTTGCCAACTCAACCCTTCCGCCACGTTCCGTTCAACTTAAAAAATTTAAATCATACACTAATATGTCTTTATTTTGTAGCTGACGTTACTTTGGCAATATTTAATAAAAATGATACACAAACATTACGTATAAAGGCGCATACAGTGATCTCTGTGGTGAATATCATACACACACAAAAAGAGAAGTATATACAAAAGAAGTAAATACTTATTTTAAGTACACTCTTGCTTGCCTTATGACAGACTTGTTCTTTAAAATCGGTCTCTAAATCTGGGGATCTTAAGTTAGAATCTAAGACTTTCGAAATGATGATTTGTGATACTAGAAATTAATTATCGCTTGGCTTAAATTTAAAGGAAAAAATCTTGAGGCTAGCTGAGAGTTCTTAGAAAATATTCTCAAAGGCGTGAGAAGTCTACCAAAGTGCACAGGTTTAGCGTAGTAGATTATGGTTTCAAAATCCTACTCACTTTGATAGAAGACCAGTATCCAGCAGTGGGATAGTAATGTGTTGGGTTGGGATAGGCTTACTGGGCGAAAATTAAGTATATCTGATGAACATAATGATGAATAGAATTCATTAAATCTTAGTATGTAACTGCGATTAACCGAAGGATTTATTTGCTATAAATATTTTTGTCTTATGGGTCATTACCATTTGGCAAAGGGAGATCTCCCGCCGGGCTAGGTGATCGTGCTCGGGGAGCGGCCGTGCTCCAACAGTCTCAGTTTGGAGCTTGTATATATGCCAGATATTTAGATAACTTCGATAACGTGATTCAGAATACTCGTGGCGCCATCTCTTGACGAGTAGCGGGAGGTCGCCACAACAATCTGTATGTGTACAGCTATAAATTTTCGGTTTTAATGATTCAAGTGCCGTTCATTGTTGTGAAATATTCGATCGGAAACGTGATATGGGTGTTACCTACTTTAAAGTGTCAGAAGCCGTTGCGGAAATTATTAACAATCAAAATGAAATAAGCATTTAAATACGTTCATTATCAGGAAAACGGTTTAATTACACCAATTAATAACTGATTGTACCGACTTTTTGGCAGAATTTTGCAGCGTAAGGTAATTTTTAATATTATTATTAAGGATAAAATTACTTTATAAATTGCCTTATAATAACTTAAGTAAATAATCGTTTTATTTTAAACGGTATACAGGAAAATTAAATTATTACTGGAGGTTGTTAGTGGCTTTTGAGTGTACCTTGTAAAAGAGAGCTAGATTTAGATCTAACGTTCATACACAGTGTTAGGAACCCTCTAAGTATGTTCAAATACAGCAAAATAGAACATAAAATCACCGAGTAAGTATCCAAACAGACTGTTAATGTAAAATACAAATTCTAATATTAGGTGCATGAGATAAAGAGATTTCATTAGAATCTACGTATACGGATATTGTTGGTCTTGCTTTGGCTAAGCGTGTTATATAATAAATCGCGAAGAGTGCGCACATTTTAGATCGAATGGAAAAATCCTTATCCTTACTAATATTATAAATCCGAAAGTAACTCTGTCTGTCTGTCTGGTGGTCTCTTTTTCACGCCTAAACCACTGAACTGATTTTAATCAAATTTTGTACAAAGATAGTCTGAGACCCGAGAACGGACATAGGATAGTTTTTATCCCGGAAATCCCACGGGAACTAGGGATGGCGATCTCAGATCTATTAATCGGAGAATCGATTTTTTGGACCAAAAAAATCGGTTATTTTAATCGACATTAGTAAGGATTGAATCGTAAACTATGCATTTGATCAAGTGATGATCTTTAGCAAAGTTGTTGTCCATGAGCCCACGAATGTTCCAGAGTTGGTACGACCAATTTTCGCCAGATGGTGCCACTGTCGTTCCAACGAAGGTACGAATTTTCAGTTTTATGTATGTTAGTATGTCATATTATTTTCTTTTAAACGCGGGCGAAGCCGCGGGCAAAAACTAGTATCCACATATATTATTAGGAGTCTACTTCATTACTTCGTATGTATATAAGACTCATTAGTGGTGGCATCATACAAGATTATTTGCTGTCACCCACACGTTTTATCGTGCATATTAAACGAAGTACGAGCAATAGCTGCTACTCCAGAAGCTTACGTTCATGATATGAAATCACGAATATATTAAATAGGTAATATGCTTCTAAGTTAATATTGTTATATCACTTACATATTATACAAATACTAGGTTTCCATTTCTAAGACACTGAAATTATAAAATTTTGATACAAACATTTTAATATTAGCTGTTCTTATACAAACATGCTATCCTTTCGTTCGTTGGTTGTATGTAGGTCCATGTGTTATCATATCATGCCGAATAGAGACATGTTGCTACATAGGTGTTGCAAATTTTGAATGGGTACAATATTCAACCTGGTAAAGACAATAAAATAAATAAATTCTTGGTTAGGATTTAAGTTGAAGATGGCAATTATAAGAAGGAAGGAAGAAAAACTGGATTGATTAAAAAAAAAATCCCTCCACGAAAAAGCATGTACATGAAACCACGGCACAGTTTGTATCCGAAAGCTGTCGTGAAACTTAAAGACACGACGTCTGGCGGCCGCTAGTTAATAACAAACCAACTGAGGGTATTTTGGTATCCATTTCAATCCCAGGCAAGGGCATGCACCGAAACTTATCCAACTCCGGCTGAAGTTTACAAGAAACTCCGTCTTCCGTGGCACTGTCTATTAGATCTGGAAGAAACACTCAAAATGTACTTTTTATATACAATAAATTGTGAGAAGTAGTCTCGAATAGTGAAATGTGTTATTGTTTTGGTGCAAATTAGTCCAAATTTTGGTGCGTGAATACAGGAAGTGTAGTGTAGTGTCTAGCTATGATTGTTTCGTGATATTATTCCAAAAAAATATAAACCCGAATAGATGTAGGTTAGATATACAGGGTGAATTTTTCAAACGGGCCTTCAGGGCCAAAACCGAAACTATAAGGATTAGCGAAAAATGCTGAAAGGAGTTACGAGGCCGATTTTGATAAAAACTAAAACTGCATCATTACTTTTTTTAAATATTTTTTTCCCTAGCCGGGAATCGAACGAGTTCATTTTGAAAAAAATAGACCCTTTGTATTATTCCACTATCTGATAGTGTTGCTTATAAGGATCAAAATCTGGGAAGTAATGATAAATGAAAAACTAAAGGAAAAGCCTCAATTTTAAGAAAATACATATTTTTTCATATTAATTTGGCAGTTAAGGTCCCGCCATTCATCAATTTAAACATTTCGCGTATTAACAATTTTTTGGCTCAATGTTTCAAATCATTCGAAATGGACGTTTTGTTTTTCAAGAATTTATATTTTTATGTCCGACTTAGTTAAGGTTACTTTTAGGACCATTATAATAGATTTAACTTGCTATGGGCGGAGTTTCGTTTAATACAGATGTAAAATTGACAATTTGCGAGAATGTCTTTTTCGAGTCAAATCCGAGTGATAACTAAACAAAGAGATAATTATAGAAAATTATATTTACTGTTGAAACGTAGTTATAAACAACAAACAATAACAATCTACTATTAATCACTTATCTATTTTTATTAACAAATAAATCCTAAAAACGGCGGTAATTTACTTGCCAAACTATTACTTTCTCATACTAAGCCGTATGTCACGGTTATAACATCGAATAATTAGTTGATTAACCAACAAATTCTTCAATGGTATGACTTACATGTTTCTAAAGAATTACACACAAATCATTTGATATGTATAATCCTTAAGGATTAGTATGGCAATGTATGGAAAAATATGTTTTTTTCTTAAAAAAAATCCTTTTCCTTTAATTTGTCACATAACATTACTTCCCAGAATTTGATCCTTATAAGCGACACTATCAGATGGTGGAATAATATAGAGGGTGTATTTTTTTCAAAATGAACTCGTTCGATTCCCGGCTAAGGAAAAAGATATTTTAAAAAACTAATGATGCAGTTTTAGTTTTTATCAAAATCGGCCTCGTAACTCCTTTCAGCATTTTTCGATAATCCTTATAGTTTCGGATTTGGCCCTGAAGGCCCGTTTGAAAAATTCACCCTGTATAGTACTAATCTACCACTAGTGCTTGTCAACGGATTTTATCCGCCACCGCAGTTTCGCCGTGACCACAATCCACGTAACTGTGAGTCCTCATTACGTTATAAAAATCAATATAATTTATTAATAAATAATTTTGGTATTGCTCGACATTGAATATTAAAATTTGGTGCTAGAACCCTTTGTGGTTCGACTCCGGCGGTACCACTGCCACACCTTTTTCTAACTTATAACAGCAGTGTTAGGCGCTGCTGTGTTCCGGTTTGAAGGGTGTGGTAAGGGAGACAGACTTTTCCGTTCCAGCTTAGTCTATACAGACTAGTTAGTTTATACAGATGTCCATGGGCGGCAGTAGCCACTTACCAACAGGTTGACTGTATGCTCGTCTGCTACTCCTATATTATAAAAATAAAGCAATTAACCATATGACCCCTTATTTTATCATTGCTAGTTGATATAAAAGTATAATACATAAACCTGACCACATGACATCCTTTTATTATGTTTTACATTACATTACAATTTTGTTTCACATATAGATAAATCAACTCGTTCAAATTGAATGCAATTACCGAACAGTTTAAATCTCAGATATCGGATCGTTCATTACGTTGTTTCAGCTTGTTTAGAGCACGTAAGTTGGGCGTCGAACGTTTAAACTTGTGATCCGGATGCCCGGGCAGGTTCGGTCGAACTGAGCTACAAGTTACGATCAAAGATCGAAGCGTTTGGACCGACCATCTCCGAAGCGTCCCCAAGTAATCCCAGATGGTGCTGCGATAAATTAAAGTCTAGGGTTGTTCGTATTTAAATTAAGTTACTTAGTACTCAACATTCGAATTTCGAACGTAATTTTATATTTACTCGTATTGTATTTCAGGTATTTCTTTATCACGTGTTAATCGTCTTTGTTGTTCGTTAATACAAGCACACAAAAAAGACAATTGGCTAGCATAACAAAATAACTTTGAGAGCCATTGGTATAGTTTGACATACTTTTACGTACACACAGACAATGTTTGGATTGCACAAGCTAAAAAAATTGTGATAATTCAGACTCATGAATGGTATATAATTATTAAATGTTTTTTTACAACAACACTAATACGAAACTCGGTAAAACGGTTAATAAAAGTAAACAAACAATTAATGAGAAATAATGAATACTTTAATAATGATATCAATAATACATACTTAAAAATAAATCTACGCTTAAAATAAATCTACGTTTAACCATTATTTTCTTTTCCAATTTAAAAATCAAAATCAACAGTCATCAACCAAATAATCAAAGTTTAACCAGTGTTAAAATAAGGTAAATACGACAAAACCTGTCACTTTTAAGTATCGTCTAAGCCTCTGTATTTAGTGAAGTGTCTAGGGAATAGACGATGACAGCCCTACAAGCCAGACTAGTTGACTTGAAACTGCCGAATGAACAGTTATAACAGTCTACGAACTGTATTGGTATTCTGTTCTGTATTCAATATCTATTTATCGCTCGCCCACATTTCGGTATCAGATTTATTGGCAAATTAATTTTAAAGGAAATTAAATATTTATATCGTAAATTAGACCAAATGCCACTGTGGACGCACCGTTTTGCCTTCGTCGTGTCGTCGTTTCTGCTAAATATTTACCAATGTTAATGATATTGTTTCATCGATGCAACTCAACCACTTAGTAAATATTGTGTTTCAACGTTACAAACGCTTAGAATGTAATTTTGTTAGAATTACAAACTGTGTTATATAATTTATTTGTGATGAGGCTTATGTAATATCAGCCGATAAGAGTAAAAACGATGTAGATATTAATTCTTTATTGAAAAATTGAATCTTAGTAGGTTTATCTTAGTAAGCTTAGTAATATTGTGCATCTAGATTATAAAAAATAATCTTATAATAGGTACCTGTTTTTAAAGTCTTTTTTTTTGTGGAAGTAGTAAGTAAGCATGGATTGCAGCCTTGATTTTAAATGGCGTCCTAACAACTACCGCTTACAGAGATATGTACCAGACCTACATAGAATTGGAGAGTTACCTGAGCCCTGTTCCAAGTGTGTTGCTAGCCTAAGTTGACTAATATCTGCTTTTTATCGTAACCACCTTCAAAGTGGAACACAACCGTAGTAGCGTTTCTTCCAAAAATCAGAAACAAGCTGACATTGCTGCATTTACCTGGAAAAAAAAATTGAAGTGTGAGGTACTTTATTAAGTCATTGTTTACATTAGCTACATCGACGTTTGATACCAAACCACAACATAAGTTTATGGGTGTCACCAGGTGTGGCAACGCAGCCTAACGCACGAGTTACCGCCCTATAATACGCGTAATGCGATATTCAGACACATTACACTCAAGTTTACGACTCCTACTGAGAACGCGGCGTTTATGAATCTTTGAACGTTCTCAAAATCTGTATTATGGTACTTTTCACGTGTTTTACGTTGTTGTCTCATATGTCTTTCAAGTGGTACTGTTGACCTCTCTTTTTGTGAATATTATCGACTTTCAAAATTGTGTTTCCCATTACATTCATATTTTGATCATGGTATCGTGTTTTAGTGTTATAATTGTTTTAGGCAGTTTTAACACTTAGAAATTAAATATAAGTGTTAGGATTTTATTTATAGGTGCTTTTTATTACAACGTTTCTTAATGTCGGTGAATACTGTCGTGTCAGAAAAGTCTTTTATGTCGTGTGGGTTAATGTCGGAGTAGATTAATAAAAAAAATAGCCAAATGAGAGTCAAAGTCGCAACCGGTTCCGTATAATAAAATTTTCAACGTTTTACTTATTTTAAGCGCATGCACTGTATACCTAAATACAGATTTTGATTAAGATTCAACAGTTAAACCGAACGCTGACACATTTATTTTTTTTCCATAAGACTTCCTTTTTTCATTTTTGGTATTTGGCATTTTTACTATTTTTCGTTGTTATAGCGTCTATAGTAGGTAAGACACGCTCAGTAAAAAAAACAAACACATGATTCTACGAAAAAGAATCATGTAACCGACAGATAGAAAACGGAGGTACAGTAATAGGATCCTGTTTTTAACCTCTCAGTACGGAACCCTAAAAACGGTTAAAAGGTAAGTGAAAAATGAAATTCAAACAAAGCAGGTATTTAAGGGAATCAACAAGTAAACTCTTGAGTGTTTTAAATTATTATTTTGCATTACAAGCAATGGAGATCATTTGACTTTTGTTACTTTGGCACTTCATTTAATATTCAGAACAATGAGGTGGCAGTGTAATTTATAATCGTGGTTTACCATCTTGTCCCATTCTTACGTAACTTTTTTGACGGTTCTAAGTAATTTCTTTTTATCTTGCTACTGTTGCATACAAATTAACTACAGATACCTTACGTGTTAAAAACCGTCAAGGGGTTTAAGCTGTAGGGCGTGCAAAATGCTCGAAAAACATTACCCTCCGCAGTTGGCTAAAAAATTTAACAAAAATATTTAAATATAAAGCACGTTTCAAGGTCTAATATGGGTTTACGTACATATTCCCACTAGACTAAGTACTTTATACTTTATTACAATTATTATTATAATAATTGTGACTCGAAAAATCGTTCATCGCTTGTCGTTCACGATTGTAATAAGACAATATACTCATCATTTCTATTTCAAGCTTAATTTATACAACTATGTATCTAGTTGCGTTCGGTATTATACTTCCTGTACTGAACAAGCACTGTCTGTTCTCATTCACATTCGCGATCAAATGAATGGATGAAACAAAATTAGCTCAGTATCGCCTGCCAGCTCATATCTCATGCAGAAGACAGTAGCGGTTGTTGACAGAGATCAAGACAATTATACGGTATTACCTGATAATATATTATCTAACGCGACAATCGTCACTAATCATTGTAAACGTGACGCTAAGTGATATGGATGGGACCACATTTGCATAAATGATATCTTAAAAATCCTAAGACAAAGATACTCGCGTTTAAATTTATATTTAGAACGTAGAAATGTATATTTTTTTATGAAACGCTTTCAGTATTCTGAAATGTTAAAGGAGTGGTGTGTTTAATAAATTACGTTTTTAAGAAGTCCTGCTTAGTTTAAAATTTATTAAATTTTAAATGTTGTAATCTCATTTAAAGGGTTTAAGATTTGACAAGTTAGGTTGCAGTCTATTACGTGGTAACTGCCACCAATGGTCATCTTTGAGCACCATGTACTCGTATTAAAATTAAGAACGTTTCTTAAAATAATATACTTTACTGTATATATGCAAACCAAAACTTAGAATACAGCTGGTAGCGCTTACGTTAGAAGCATAGGCACTGCTCGTATAAGGCAGAAATAGGTGTGACAGCAGTACCGCTAAGGAGAACATCATTCTTTTACAAACACATAACACCACCAACAAATCTAAACTTATAGTACAATATCGTACAACACTTGTTTATATTAAATAAAGTGTATAATGCATCCCACGACATACATAAAGCAGATTGTGTCGGCGACAAGCTCCTATGCTGGCGGTCGGAAGATTAGTTGACAATGTCACGACGAACAAAGTTTCCTCAAAGTTCATTTCGGGGAGAACTTCCGCTGCTATGTGCCCTTAAATTGAAACTGTACAACATCTGCACCGCTTTGATAGTTATTGAGAATAAATTACCCATCAGCTGGTGGAGATGGCGTGGAGTGTATATAGATAGGGATTATTCGTGCGTTAATCTGTGATGAGGAATAATAATTAGAACTTTTCGCAGTAACAAAAAATTTAGATCTAAAAGTGCATGTCTTAAACATTCAGGTTTGCTATTATATCATACGAGTATATTAATGACTTAAAAAGCTTCTAAATATAAAAAATAATAAGAAAATATAATTAAGTACATAACTTTCATTTAAAAAGGAAAATAAGATATTATATAATAATATTAATATTTTATAGAAAGTAAATTATATTTTTAGCCAATCATTTATAAAAATATAGCTTTACCAAAAGTTTATGAAAATTTAAATAAAAAATATCTTAATATATTTTCAAAGATGACCGTCTATGAAGTTTCAGATTACTGCAATTTTAATTTATTACAGATACAATCAATAATTCATGTTTCAAATAACATACTATTTATCATTTAAGTTATAAATAAATCGCTAAATTTATAAACGATACCGATCACACCCGTAATATTCAAAAGGCATCAATAGCGCGTATTTGGAGCTAATAAAAATATAGCTCAATCAATCAAACTTACGAGTGTTATCGTGACAAACATCTTTCGTCGAGTTTCGCCCTTTAAACTACTTAGTCAGTTGTGTTTATGTAGCGTTAATAAATCAGTATTGCTACCTTTCAAAATATTTCATGTTCCTTTTAAATAATTATAAACGAGAATTATAAGAGTAAATAACGTAACTGTATTTGCGTATTGAGTTTTTTATGTATAAATGTAATATATACGTAGATTTAGTCTTACTAAGTAAGTGTTATTATCTCTATTATAAAAAGCCGTAGCACAGAGGCAAGGACCCTTTAGCAGCTGAAAGATGAGTATACAATGCCTAACAAAGTACTTTACAACTTAATCTTGGGAAGAACTTTTTATGTGCTCTAAAATTGAAATTTACATCGACTTGCCGTCAACTAGATATACATACATTTAGAAGTAGGTATTCATATGATAAAACATTTCCTCTGTAGTTAATTACTATATACTAAGACACAAATATTTCCTACTTTGTACAAATATGTATTAAGTAATATTAAAAATATATTTATGAACTTAATGAATTGTTTCGCAGAGGAAAAACTATAGACCTCATTATTAACTTTGATTGAATCCTACCTAAATGGTGTAGACTGCATGTGCTTTATACATGAATTGAACATAACGATTTACATGTTCATAAGCTTATAGTATATTCCTAGTTGGATATGCATACCGTGGGAGTTATGTTATAAATAGGTAAAAAATAAGAAAAATGCCCAAACAGAGTCAATCCATAATTTTATCGGATCTACGCGAATTATGGTTTATTGATACATCTTTCTTGTATAATCATTTTTTTTACTATTTTTGTATTTTTTAATACTCTTTAAAATAATTTTAAATAAGTTCAAATTCTAAAGTACGCAGAATGTTGCTAATCGGTAAGGGTAAACAAAATAAAATAAATACAACATTATACGTCTCAGTGATTTTCATAGCAAGTGATCAAAGGACATCTGCGACTCGCCTTTGCTCATCCAGGTGGCGGTAGTGGACTGAATCACCTTCACGAGGTTCTAATAATATCTATATACAAGTAAATTTAAATGAAGTGTTTGGTTAGCAATGCACCTGAGGTCATGGGCAGGATAAGACTAAAATGTTGCGAAAAACATTTTTACGATATTTTTCATTTGTACCTCAAGTAGGTACCTAAGTACTAGATATAATCATAAATTCTAGTTTTTATTTTGTGTAAGTATATTTTTACCACCGTCTTTAAATCAAGAAAAGTAACATAGACATTGCCATAAGACAAAAAGGTTTATTATTGTATCGATAAATCCGAACCCTGAAGCAGTAAAACTGTTAATCACACTGTAAAGGTTGTGTACGGTATTCTCACAAAAAATATAATATCGATTAATCATAACCCGTAATTACTTTTTGCGCACCAATTTCTAGCTATAACCACCGGTCATTCCGCCATTAAATACACAAGCGGACCACGTACGTACGACCCGCGGATAAAATCGTAAAAAACAATATATTACGATCGTGTACATTATGGGCGAATCTGAATGTGTCAGTGCGTAATTTATCGCGGAACGTGTTTTTTGTGGAGGCTCTCTTGACCTCATAAAAAACAGAGGCGGGTGCAGGGCCGCTAAAATCGGCGGCAAGGGCCCTCGAAGCGAGCGAGCCGGGCACCTATCGAAAGTGGGAAAAACAAGCGATCGCCACTCGACTGAGACGCGCCGGATGACACTTCACACGTCGTCGTGATTTTTACAACGTTTCCTCTATACTCTGTGGCGTTTTTAGCGCGCAATCGCTTTGATGTGCGCGGGTTACCAGCGAGCCTTCGAGTGTAAACTCTAGTTTGATAAGATTTTCACTCGATTCAAGTCCTTCTTTGTTCGAATAACAATAGGTATCAATTGGTACCTGGGTCGGTTATCGATACAAATCCATATCTTTGAGAGGATCAGTAGAACTGCAGGGGTATTAATTTTTTTGGTAATGTTTAACAAAAATAATTATGTTACAGACAAAACGATGGTATGATTAATGAAAGTTGTATTAAGAATGTGATGCTAAAAATAATATGACAATATAAATACGGTTCAGCTTTTTTCTATAAGACAGAGTAAATATTTTGTAAGAAACATGACGGTGTATAGGTACCTATCGCATGGTACGTTCATTCAAATTGTTTTGAAAAATTTAGGCATCATCCAGTAATGCAGGGTGCGTCTGGGGCACTGCATTGTTTTGTTTTGTTCCCTATGCCCTGCAATGTCACCCTCACCCTATCAGTTAAATCAGGCACCGTTGCACACCCACTGTGCCTAAACGGATAAGGTATGTAGAATTGTAGATATCGTTAGCGAAAATTCGATTCAAAGTATGTATGTTTTATATATAGGCTGATATTTAAACATTCAAGACAATAGTTTTAGTTTTACTACCTGACTGTGGAAGGTTATGATATTCGAACGTATGTATGTATGTCTCATTCTTTCTCACGACTCACAGTTCAAACGACATGACAGATTTTAACATATTCTATGAGGTGTCGTTGGATTAATTTTAATTGTGAGAATGACATAGGCAAATTTTAACGAATGCGTTGATTATGCTAATATGAATCTATCCTAAATTAAACTAAATTTCTTTCATCATCATCAACCCATTACTGTCCCACCGATGGGCACGGGTCTGCTCTCAGAATGAGAAGGATTAGGCCATAGTCCACCGCGCTGGCCAAGTGCATATTGGTAGACTTCACATACCTTTGAGATTTTTCTTTTTTATAAATCTCTCAGGTGTGCAGGTTTCCTCACGATGTTTTCCTTCACCGTTTAAGCAAGTGACAATTAATTTCTAATACGCACATAATTTAGAAAATCAGAGGTGCGTGCCTGGGATTTGAACCTGGGAACCCTCGATCGAGAGGCCGAGTTTCTTAACCACTAGGCTATCACTGCTCTTGGATTGTTTTATTTAATGATAATAATTTAATAAAGTATTTAAAATATTTGAAAGGTAACGAAACAGGCGAATGTACTTAATAAACTTTAACCGTCAGTACAAGCTTACTCTCACAGGCCTATTGGCTAGAACAAACGCCCAAATTCGCGTATTCAGATACAATGCAGCATAATTGAAAACTGCTTTGGAATGAAAAATGTTATTTTGTGTCAATTTAGTGCAACCGTTGCAAAACTATTACTGCAGCACATTTTATTTGCTGACGGCACTGAAAATTTGCGTCAGGCTAAGTGCCAAATTTATAACATTGGACTGTAGTTCGGAAGGTTTTTACGCTAATTGGTTTGGTTGGGCAAGGATTGTTAAAGATAAAATATGCGATGCGGACTGTTTTCGTTTACATTTTGATTGATTGCGTCATTACTATTGGGGAGCGGTTGAGAGATGTTGGCTCATCCGCTTTATTTAGATTTGATTAGGAAACAATTGGTAGAACGAAACGTGTACTTGAAATTTTAATTTTGAAAATGTCCATTTGACAAGTATGTTCCACCTGTTGATTTTTGTAACTAAATTTAAAAAGGTTCATATTCTCACCCAAATTTAAGCTATATTTTATTAAAAAGCTAGTCGTTACTTAGATGAACTTGTAATGTGAAAGAACAATTCATAGTCCGACTAAAGAGGTATTACCAATAGACAACTCGGTCCTATGAGAAATACTGTCATAGGAACCATCTATTAAACGAGAACACATTAGCACTGAAAACTGAAGAATATGGTAACAATATGTATTGGAGATGTCATCAAACAGTTGTGATCGCGGTCAAACTTAATTAACAACAATAATAAATTAGCAAACGTTAATAACATTTTTATAACAGAACGGCCGAGCCCAATATATCGTGGCACAAATAAATGAATTTGCACGGATAAAGCCGAATCTACGATGACTGCTATTTTAATATCGATTGTTTCATATGATACGGGCGGTTATTTCGAGTGGGTTCGTCTAGTTTCCAATTTTATGGTGGTTGAACAGCCGCCGCGGTCGAAGGCACCGCACATCGGTACCTACGTACCGGGAAAATAGCTACAACTTTGTTAAAACTCGAGTGCGTGCGGAATTTATACCAGAGGATGTATGGAAGATAAAACTGAATTTTCGTAGCTAGAAAAATTCACACACAAAAATTTCCAGAACAGTTTCGGAGAGAAAATTGTATGACAATAGGAGAAATTTATAATTTTTAGTTTTATTTGGTAAATAAAAAAAAAACTTTTTTCTTGAATAACTATTTTCTTTTTGTTTATTTTTTTCTATGTTCAACGTATTATGAACGTTCCTCTTATTTGGAACGCTCTGTAGCCCAAACCGAGCGATGGATTTTAACGTTTTGGTTCGAATCTAAATTTTATTCTGAATTCAAAGTTTCTAGCACATCGTGAACTAAGCTTAAAATTCTCCACCCAGACAGACAATCAGGACAGAAAATATTTGTATCCTATTTAGTGGTTCTTTATAAAAAAATAGGTTTATGTATGAAAACATATAGTTGTGCCTGTAACACGGGGTATCGTTACGTTTTGAGCTTTTAAAAGTTAATAAACGTTTTATTTGTGTTTGAGCTAGAACAATATAAACACATTGATTAATAGGAATTTCAAGACGTAAATCAATTCGTGACATTTCAAATCAAATAAGTTCAAGCGTTATTGACTTTAGACAAACGAAATAATAAATTAATGACTTGTTTATTATTGAGAATACATTAATAAATGTTGAGTAAGAGGGTTTTGATTCGCTCGCCGCCAACCGCGACAAGTTGTTGCCCAGTTTCGCTGAATTCCGCACAAAAGTTAGTAGATTAAAACTGCCAATTAGGGAACATTTGAAGTCCAAGTTGTTTTAGAATTTCCGTAATTATTCTTGGATGAACAATTACAGAACGAAAATGGATATTTCACATTATTTTATTATAGAACAAAGGGTTGGTCGTAGCTGTGCTTGTCAATTGACTATTTTATAGAAAATTTATGTATAGAAAATCAATATGTCTGCCTGTGACTTATTTTTTTAGAATTAAAAACATAATAAATTTTGCTGTCCATAAAAATACAATCAACGACAAGTAGTACAAGAGATTTGATACTACATGTGAGGACTTAATTCATAGATAATGTCTCATATTTGGCGTAAATTATTTTTAATACATCATACCAATAGGACACCAATTAGGTGTGGAAATCCAGATGTAACGAAGAGGCATGAAAAAGTCGAGCGTAGAGAGGTCTTTTACATACTTTTTGCCTTCCAACGAGGGCTATAAAGTTGGAATGGCTCAAATTCCAATGGAGCTGCTCTTAAACGTCAACAATAGTTTTAGTAATTTAGTAACAGCATTTCGCTATAAGAACGTGGTATTATCAAAATTATGCATTAATGAGATTCCACAATTCATTTCAAAAATGTTGGCTAACCACAATTATAATACAATAAACCGCATTGTGGCGTGTACGTGTAATATACGTACAGTGCCAAAGTTTATGCATATCCATCAACATCATACGATTGCTATCGGTTGCAATTGGTTCACGAAAGCTGGTCCAATTTAATGGTGGTTGGGCATGACAAATGCGGTGCCTCCCTCTTCTTTCCCCACTGATTAATATTGTTGCAGGCTTCACATAATCCTTAATTAAATTACCATTGGAGAACAGGAACTGTATTAGTCGCCCGTGATTCAACTTGTGTAATAAATGTAAGATAGAGACAAAGAAGGGCTTTGTTTAAGTGTTTCTAAGGAATAGTTTAATAAAATATGAATGTAAAATTTTATTATTATGTACTTGTACTTAAGTGATGTTTATGATCATGTGGATAACTTAACTATTCATAATAATAATTTTAATTTAATAGTATTACATATTATTTACATACCTTGAAAGTTACAACGTAACGGAAGTACCCGCACACTTATTTCTAGCGTAGACTTACCTACATATGGGGCGACTAAGTCCTCAGAAGCGGTAACACATTTGTAAAGTACAAATGCTTTAACTAGAACTCCTGCAGTTGGTCTCAGATACAGGCATGTCCATGAGTGACGGTTTTTAACTTCAATCATATAAAAAATCTGACTTACCTATATCATTCGTATAATATGATAGCGTAAAATAGAGCACTTAGTAAGCCCTGAAACTGAAGAAGGCAACTCCGAGAAAATATTCCTTGCCTTAGCTTTAAGGAAATAAAATCTCCAATCGACAATTTCTGTGAGAGTGCGGTCGAATAATTCAGGTGCCTCAACTTGTTCGAACGAAACGAAAACGCTACGCGCCGACCAAATGCTAATTTTATGGTTGAACAACTGTGCCGAGTCCGCTGTCCTACGCAGTTCTGTTTTGTAGGCGTCATAGCCAAAATCTGTAACGTGAACTGATCAATTTAAGGATATTTTCACACTGTACCACAGTATTTGCAGTTACGGATTTGAAGTGAAGCAACTGTATTCCAACTTAGCCCTAAAGTAAAAACTCTTTACTTTTATAAATTTACCTTGTTACTAAAGAGGTTTTTTTTATGACATCGAAGTAGCATACTTGATTATTTGATGGTAAGTCTGCTGTTTGTAGACCTTCTGAGCCTCCTAGCTGAGCTTGGCCATAGATGTATTACATCCTTGCGGATTAATATGAAGGTGGTTTGACTCCGGCGGCACTACCGCCACACCTATTTCTGTCTCATAACAGCAGTGTTGAGTGCTGCTGTGTTTTAGTTTGAAGGGTATGGTAAGGGACACGTTTTTCAGTGGCGAAAAAATAGCTCCTATAGCAAAATTTAAGGGAGAAATAGTTGCCTATGGCTGTGCCACCGATATCGAATCACAAAGGCGCTTTTTATTTGGATCGGCTTCGGTGTTTGCCACTTATTTCATAAAACTAGAATTGATATCTATTTTCCTAGATTCCATTTTTCTAAGTTACTAAGTTACTTCCTAAGTTCAATGATACGAATTTGTATTTTTAGCAAAAACACTTCACAGACCAAATTCTAATTTTATGGTCGAACAACTATGCGGAGTCGGCGATGTCCTACGCAGCTATGCTTTGTAGGCGTCATCTAGCAAAATCTGTAGCGAACTTTAATGATATTGTAATGGATTTCGTTTTGTTTTGTAAAATACTTAGTTGTATTAATTTCATGTATCAGTAGATTGTAGATTGCCTTTAACATTTCTTATTCCATTGTTGTAAATGTTGACTAATTTTGATCGAATTTGTATTGATTGTTTATGAGTCTAATCTAGTTATTAGTCCTGTGTCTAGTCACTTATATTGTGTACTGACTGTAAATACTACCGACCATTTAAGCTTATAATTTACCAAGCTGGTTAAGTGGAGTTCACAAGATTTCTGCATGTTATCAAACCTTCTGGAAATAAATTCAATTACGATATACGGCGCCGTTATGACATTTTACTCCATCATTTTAAAGGAGCATTCAATAAAAATCGAGTTTTTTTCCAGGAATTTTACTTTAAAGGATTATAATTCATACCACCGTGCTAGCTATTACAGCTTCTTTATTAACATCTGTTAACCACTACTAAAGATACAAACCCTAAAAATGCTGCCGGAAAATAAGAATCACTCGAACAAGAATCGACATGAAATCGTTTATTTCACAACACTATGACTTGCACATTTTATAGCGCAATAGTTTACTTTTAAAAACCAATAAGTACTTTAACAAGTAGTAGGGGTGATTAATGGCGAAATGGACATGCAATCGTTACTTTTCATTACTGTTTCGAAGTGCGGAACCGAAGCCGGGGCTGGCTGGTCAGATTAGAAAAGTTCACTTGGAAACAAGTCGAAAATCGACTTTAAAAGCAAGGTCCAACATTTGGTTTTAGAAGCGCGCTCCTCTCGAATCTAAGGCAAGTTTAAATTGGAATGTATCCCGCAATAAGCCTCTCGTGATTGGCCTGTTTGTTCTTAATTAGTATTAATCGAAAACCCTTACATAATGGAAAGTTAATGTATTGTGAATTACCTTGGTATGTAAATATACAAAGGTTGACCTTGGTCCTTGTCAGTATTTTTTTCGTTTTTATTCTACATGTCATTATATATACCTACGTTATTTTTATTTACATAATACCAGAACATTACAGAACTGTTTTTGTCTGTCTATTAGTCTTTACCTTGCTCGCACCAGAATCTATTTCTATAAGTGAAGCGGTGGTCTTCCACAGTGGCACCACGGAGACTTTTCTAATATCAACAATTTGATAGCATGTAGGTATATTGACTCCACAATATAATTTAAGATATACCTTCCTACACACTGGCAACTTTTACTATTATATGATTAAAATAAAAAAGGTTTAATTTCATTCTAATGTAATGTAAGTAAAAGTACCACAAAATTTCAAACAACCAAAAACCCAAAGTAATACCCCTTTACATTTAATCTTTGCATATCAGTAAATCTACATCAATTTCAAACGAAACACGACTAAATTTACTTTACAAAATATTTTGCGTTATATTTGAATAACATCAAAATATTTAATCAAAATAATGTGTCAGTTACTGACCGGAAATTATGTAAAATAAGCCTAAAAACACGGAGGTGGGAAATCAGCATATTCATTTTAACGGAGCCTACCACCCTATCCATTAGTGACTCATACAAGGCGACCGCAGACCACACTCTCCTTGGAGCAAGGAGTTACATGATATTGAACAGACATTTTTATGAGGTATTAGAAGGAAAAATGTAATTTGATTAATATTTCCCAGTTAGAACATCATCGTTCTCGTTATATTGAACGTTTATATATAATACGGTGATAATATTTTTTTACGTAGTTGATATTTCATAATCGTTTAATACTATTACGATATGACAATTTATGCAAGAAAAAAATAAAAAAAAATATAGCTTTTAAATATATCGAGTAGTAGAAAAAATATTGATGTATTTAGTCTATGCGGTGTAGGTACAGTAGGTACTGTAATTGGTACATTGTTATAAGTTTATAGATAATAGGTAAATGCATCAATCGAGTGATAAATCGATAAGAGTTTATAATGTTTTAAAGGAATATATCGAAAAGGAATATACAGTTTTAAAATTCGAAACAGTAGATAGAACGTCATGTTATTAAACTCCCAATGTTCCGCAGGAGTAAATCTCCTTTACATGTGATAAACATTGGAAGTATCCTGGGAGCTTGCTTGAATTCTGAGCCCTCAAGTCATTTGAAGGGAACGACTCTTATCGTCTTACTTTTATGAACTGCGAATCGAAAAGCTTCGGCGTTACAAAACGGGACCCTTCTATTGTTGCTGGTGTTGGGTAAATGTGCCACGGACTTTCTTTGAAAAGACCAATATGCAGACTATAAGTGAAAAGCTGAAGCGGTGCCACCAGTATTTTATTCAAACCTTTCTTTTTTTTGCATATGTAAAATGTATTAAATAAATGTTTGATTAAAATAAATAAACACATGACGTCATACAGTGGTTCAGTAAGCCCTCGTATAAAACAATTTCTTGCATTAAGATCTACTTTATCGAACGATGTTTTAATATAAATCATTTAAAAATAATTATTATTATTTATTCTATTGCATGTTGTTCGAACTCTGAGAGAGGTGAGGGGGGTTGAGGGGTTGTTACTAACCACACTTGAATAAAAACACACTTGAATGTTCCACTGAATATATATCAACAAATTTACAAGGGGCCTCTTATAGTATCTACGAAAGGTTCTCAATAGCGTGATTCAACGGCTGTTTTAGCAGCGCCATCTAGTTTAATGTTACGGAACTATCATATAAAAATTATTTGAATATTGAACACATGTTTAATATATAATAGTACTAAGTAGTACTTGTGGCCGTTTGTGTATGTGAGACACACAATTATCTCAATATTTTTTTGCCTTTTCGTTTACAACAATAGTTAATTGTCCATATTTATGCAGGTTTTTGGATCTTCGAGTATTTTATTTCATGATAATGAAGAATTTTGGTTGAATTGATAATTTACATAAGAATGCAAAACACTGATTTCAATCTAGCAACACTAATTTTGTCAAATTTTGATCACGCATATCCAATTTGAAGCGTTAGCACGGTAATCAATTTAACAGACAACCAACTTGTAATTACTTCATTACGATATCCTTACAAGTCTCACATTCACTGAAAGTTACGAAATATATCCTCGAGCTCTCATATTTCACAACTAGATTAATTAAATTACGCTTTTCTCTTCCTTGCAGAAAGTCTTCGAGACTACTTTAACAAATTCGGCGAAATCACAGAAGTTATGGTTATGAAAGATCCAACAACGAGGCGGTCGAGGTATGTAGTTTATTCTATCATTGTGTTTGTTATGTGAGTCTCTTGACGATTATGTGCTTTTCAGCAGCATTTGTTAACTTTGAACTTGTGAGAATTGAGCACGAAATACTAAATGATACTACGAATTGTGGATGGATTTAGTTCCTTTTCACGTTTTACATCTGATGTCGATTCTATTATGAAGTCTTGTTTACTTTGGCCATCAGGACAGCCACGAATATTGCTATTTGACGTTAATTTGATGATATTGATATTTTTAAAGATGTAGGTAGAGTGCCCGATCATAAAACTTTATTCTGCATAGATGCATAAGGAACCATATAAAACTTATTAGAAAAATATGTTATTCAAAAATATTTTAGACGTTAAGTATTAACATTTTATGTACGTAATTTGAAAACAAAAAACCGTCTTTTTTGACTGCTTCAGAAAGTACAACTTCAAATGAGATACGTTTATTAATCTAATATTATTTTGCAGTAGAGTCATGCAATGCTAAGAGAACTAGACTCTGTATGCTATAGTTTATTTTAATTGTCAGATGTGCCAATGGTTGTAATCACAGGCATTTGTAACCTTAGATAAGTCCAAATGTTGATACATAATCTCAACGATAAAAGCATTCCTTTCAAACATAACGGGTCAGTCGAATCTGAGTAGGTATGCTATGAACTAGCTAACTCGTGATAAAAGTTATCGGTTTGCAAATAACTTTAATTCTATAGAGAGCATACTCGTTTCAAAATTTGCGGTTACCTTTGAATTGTAAGCAGTTAAATGTTGGACTTCAAATTCGGGAACTTAACAATGGAACTCAAATTATTTCAGCCGAATTAAGCGTTTGGACGAGTCGAATGAGTTAGGATTTCAGTCCACTTTACAGGTTGCTCTAGTAAATTCCTCGGCTTTGTTGTTTGAAACATTGCTCAAAAATATATCATTAAGCTTAGCCACATGGAATGTTTTTGTTCATTTGTGGTTGTTATTTAGACAACTTTCCTATTATAATCATCTATTACACATGTTTTGAGAAGCAATAAAGGTATTTATTTCTTTATACCTAAACTAAATCTTATTCTAAGGGTCCATAACTTTAAAGTTACGAAGCGGATCTAGTCGATTGATTGGGTTCAGCGTATTAATTACAAGCAACTGTCCTTGAAATTTTACTTTGATCCTCGCCATTACAATCACTATCGCGGTGCACAACAATCAAGCCGCTGTGTACACAAACTGAGTGGCTTAGCAACTTGAGACAAGAAATAAGTTGTCAAAGTGTCGAGATAAAGTTTCTCTGCTAACAGTCTCCTGCTAGGTAAATCGTTGGTTTCACAACTCAATATTGCCGCGTCTTCGCTAAAATAATATCCCCAGGACAGATATTGGGACGGTTCAGCTTAGTTTAAAGCTCGAAGTCAATTCAAATAATATCCCCAGGACAATTACTGGGATAGGTTAGTTCAGTTCCGACATAGTGGCATGTATAACATACTGTAGACATATCTGCAAATAACTTATCGTTAAGTGCATTAAATGTAAGGTTAGTGCCTAAATTGATATTTTTAAAGATCAAGACATAGATTATTTAACCATAGATTATTATTAATAATCAATTTATCTAATTTTATATCTATCTATAATCTATAAGTACATAATATTTTTTATTTATATGTATTGAAATAACTTTTTTCACTTTATATTTCCATTGTTTCTTTGTAGTGATAATGTCCACTGCAATCTCGGGTGGATACGTTCACTACGATTAAAATATTCCCGACTTAACCATGTAATTGTATCAATTGACAGGCAAGAGAAAAAGTTAAATTTCGATGTTCCTGCTTAATCAACTTGTGAGCAATGAAGAAGTTTGTGTAACGTTCCCTAAGTCCTAGGGATCCTACAGATCTTAGAATCGTAGCTAAATAGTTCAGCTCAATATAGTCTTCGCTGAAATAATATCTTCAGGACAGATATTGGTGGCTCAGCTGGTCCTGAATGCAGGCATTACGTGCTTGGAGCCAAATCTAACGTAAACGTCTTTTGTTTATGATTATCGGTATTCTGACTATCGGTTTACTGTTAACGTCCCGTTAATTAGATAAGTTCACTGCTACATTACGATTCTCACACAGTTAAATTTAACTGTAAAAATGGAACGGACTAGACTACTCGTACAAAATGTTACATATACGTAATAATTACCTATTTAAGATTAAATAAAGACTGTATTCTTTACAATTGTGTTACTGTGAGTCAGCATTTATTAAATACGAATTCTAAATATTTCTTTTTGAAACAATACTTTGCACAATTTCCACGGCTCGCAGGTAAAATATTTTGCGCAATATTTTTTATGTATTGTATTTTCTGAACAAACTTTATGATAGTATAGATATCATAAATTGCGTTATCAAACGGAATTGGAGGGAAGGTTATATTCGGTGCTGTTTTTCGGTTTTAAATCTTCCTACAGTGGCACGTCCAAGAACCACGAAACTTTTTAGGTCGACACCTTATCGTAAACGTAAATCAAGTGGACAACGCCAAAGCTGAGATGTACCGCCGGCCGGCTGGAAGTGATAACAGTTTAGAAGTTGGCATCGTAAACAACAATATTAAGAGGACCGTACCTTGCAGGATATATCTCGGTGTATTAGCTACGTACTCTCAACACTTTTCCTAACTAGGTTTGTAAGTTTCTTCTAATATAACTTCTAGCTCGGGAGAGTCAATGTTTGTTAAGAGATTCTTATAATTAAAGAGTCTATTTCGTTTTAAAAATCTTATCCTAACTTTGTTTATCTAAAAAAGGCAAATAAATGTACACATAATTATGTTACTTACTTTCGAATGTGGATGGGAAGGTTTATTACGAATACCTATGGTATTTATGAGTCAGTTGCAATTTTAATGCTAAGCATTAGTATCTACTAATTACAATCTGGTTGTGAATGAAAGTAAAGAAGAAAGTATCCTTATTTATTATCCTGTAATTTTTATTTTTTCTTACTTATCTACTTTACATTTCCGTATCAGTATTTTGAAATACCCACTTGGTACAATCAGAGCCGGAATCGGCTTTAACCAATTAAACACCATTTCATTTTCACTGTACAAGGATTGCAAGTTACGCCCAAACATATTTACAGTGCGTCCATAATTTTCAGTGTGAAATAAAAATACTTTTATTATTTATTAAAGCGTGGTGTAAAAATTATCACAATACATTGCGGGTGTTGTCAGCGTTCCAAAACGCTGTGCGCGTTTATTTAAAAGACCGCGACACCTATATTGCTTCATACAGTTTTTAGGATATACTTTTTAAATTTATATGTTCCATGTTTAAAATTTTCATTTTCTCTGGTAAATTAAATTGTTTGTAAATTGCGTTCAGCTTAAAGTTCGTAGTAAAAGTATGTATCTATTACAATTTACTTATTTGTAATGGTTGTTTTAAAAATCCAAAGGGATAAAATTTAATTGAAGTCTTAGTTTAATTGTAGTTGTACTGTTATTATAATCTTTAGATAACTTGATGGAAGGAACGTTGTAGTTAATTGATAAAAATGCATACCAACACAAAACGGAGCAAATTATTCTAAGACTAAACGGAATTTCATTTACAGGTTTAGGAAATTAAAAGTAGAATCTAAAGTTAGTTAATATGAAAAAAATGCCTTTGTAGCGACCTTTTAAGCCCTTTTAATAAAATAATGCATAAAAATGATTTTTATACTTTTATTTTTCTCAAAAGTATCACTAACAAAAACTCAGTTTACCCTGTTGACTGTTATTCTCCTAGGGAATATTTTGGACTTCAGTGATAGAGGCTAACAGAAGGTCGTAATATGTATAAAAGAATTATGTGGAGGCGAACATCTAAATGGAAACTTAATTCGCCCATTTTGAATGTTAAAGTTTGTAAGCACGCACTTCGTAGTTCCCACACAAACTGTTTTCACAAAGTTGGACGATTTGGCGTTCGTAATTGCAATCGATCACACGTGCAACACAATTTTAGTACGTTTCCAGCCTTTAGCAGTAAAAATATTTGCTAAAATATATATGAAGATATCTCTTGATTCTTAAGTCAAAGAACAGTTAGTTTAGCCGCGGTCTTTACCCAACTACAGCTTATGCAAGCAAAGTAAATCAATATCGAAAGTCAATGAATCAAGAGTAATATATTCGGGTACATAATAAATGTGCGCTACCTGAAGGCAATATCTGAAAAATTTGCCTGCTCGATATTGCTTACAAGGGAGTTTCCTTTCTCCCCAAAATTTAATGCGTCGTTCGCATTTTTATAAAAAGAAGTAGGTAAGTGAAATAATTTGCGGTCGGTGCTTTATTTCCTTTTATTTATTTTAATGGTAGGTCGCCTTTCTTTTTTCCCTTTAAGCCTCACAAGAAACGAGGGTTTCCTTCGCGAAAAACGTGATAAATTCGCATATCGTTATAAATGTCTAAATTTATATTGAAGCCGAGGGCAGCCAAATTGGTTTCGTTTTGATTGCATAACAGACAATTACATTCTTAATTAATTTGTAGGTACGTTCTCCGTTACAAAATCATTTCCTCCACTCTAATTTCCTGCAAAAACAGTATAATTCCTGATTTCATAGGCGTTAAATGTTTGAACGTGACTTGGGGTAAATTATTTTGCTCGTAAAAACAAAACCCTTTATCATAATTTTATGGGCCAAGTTTGTAAACTTAAGACGCCCATTTCCTGTCGGGGAATTTAGCAGATGATATGATTTAACAGTTGTGAAATTTTTCAATTTAATTTAAAGATATTAGGGGTTTCTTAATTTAGTCTAATGCACGTTTTGTGATATAAAGAGTCAGAGCTACAAAGTAGGGATAACGGTAGGTTTCTGATATGTGCCGCTTGAATGGAAGTTTATATCATCGCGGGGGCTTACACCGGCTTTGAGAGAGCGCGTCTCCATTCACGCCCGTTTCATTCGTTTCGCTTTCCACTAAAAATCTAAAATCAATAAAGGATCACGGTATAAATGCAAAGATTACTGGGTTCGCTTTGGCGTAGCATGAAAAATGTACGTCCCATTACACGAGCCGTCCGAAATAAAACCGCGTATCACTATGAGACTGTAAGTAGCACCATAAAAGGCGTATCCTTTGCCGGGATCGCTTCGGCAAACACCTACAGAGGAATGGAGTGGTGTTAAATGAGAGGGATTGAGAGCGTCCCCCGCGCCGCCCCGCCGTCTGCCATCGCCGGCGACGTCATATCTTAACAGATGCGCAAAGTATTTAATTTATACAAGAGCACGAATCATTTGGCACTTGGTATTTTGAACATCGTCGCTTTATCTAGACTGTCATTTTATAAACGATCGTAGTTATTATAGGAACTCAAAGATGAATACTTTAAATATTATACTGCATGTCTCTATTGGTTTTAGTTTGCAAGGTACGACAGACAAACATGTATCATGAGAAATGGTAACTTTTCAGTGAGAGAAATTGATTTGAGACCAATCTTACTTATAAGATAGGATACCTATTCCATTATATTGTGTGGTTATGGTGTGGTACTCTATTGTTAGAAGTAAACCTACAAATATTTTTTTTTTATCAAAAACGGTTATTTCAAAAATTTTGCAATAAATGGAAATGAACCTGTAAATCAAACGAATAATACGTACTATTGATACATTTTATACTATGAGATTAGTCTAGCAAGTTAATATAACGTGTGTTATTTTTATACCGTAAAAACCTTATATACCGTAGACAGAAATCGTTGGAAAACTATTTCGGTATTCCATAGCAAAGGTATTACTTATTTGTAAAATAAATCCGTTATCAGTCCGTCCATCCGACTGTCTGTCTGCGGTATAACTCAATAACTCCAGGATTGAACAGGTTTAAATTCGGCACAGGTACTGGTTTTTCATGGCGGTCGGAAAAATATAATATTGAAATTGAATATACCTACACGTAGATGCCATGACATAGTTACAATTCTTATGCTTTTTTGGTTACAGAAATGAGTAAAATGCATAACTCTGTGAAGGCAATTCGACTGGTATTGCCTTTTTGTTATTTAAGTAGTAAGTATTCTTAAAATGACAAAAAAACTATTTTTGTGTCTTTTTTATATAACTTTAATCTGTTAAATAGATTACACTTTTTAAAATACTGTATGATGACAATCTCACAATGCTTATTTTCGCTATATCTACTACGAGAATACATACATATACGTAGAATACATATATATACGTATACGAAAATACACCGACAGGAAAATAATAATGTTTTACGCGCGACATTCCTCAAAATTTTCCATTCGCGTGTACATATTTTCGCCGTGTCAAAATCAAAACCCCAACATAAGAGCCGCGCGGGCAAACTCGCGAACACAATGCATATTAACAAAATTGCATCAGTCTAGCTTATCATTACGGTATCCCTAATCGCGTAAGGCATTGAAAGTACCAACACGAACCCCTAATCAAACCAGCGCCCCCGGGCTGCAATACAACTGTGCAATCAGTCAGAATAATGTGCCGACGGCGCGTAGTTATTGCGTTAACAAGCCGCATAGGGTTTGAAGACTCACTGTGTTGATTTAATTATGTCCAAGGGTTTATTTCGATACTTATTTATTTTGAATTTGGAGAACTATTTATAACTAAGCTAATACTGTTTATTATTATTTTTATTTAATTACACTTAAATAATTTAATGTTATTGATTGGGATAAAGTTTTTTAGATTATAAACCCAGTGGCGGCCTAAGGTCGGAGGCCGGGGGCGGTTGAATGGAGGCCCTCAAAAGTGCAAAAAGTTTTTTTGATTTTTCTTTTGTGACGACCTTTTTTTAGCAACGTTGTTTATTTTATAATATAAGAGTAGCAGACGAGCATGCAGTCCACCTGATGGTAAGTGGCCGCTCTTAAGCCGCTAGAGTCTAAACCATATTGTTATGTTTAAGCTAAATTAATTTAGATATCAGGACAAATTTAACAAAACTAAGTACACAAACTGATAAAATTACATTTAATTCTTATACTTTTTCGTTAAATTTGTATATTTTTATTACAATATTGCTGTAAAATAATATTTGATTAACAGCAAAGCTGAAAGACTCACTTAAACTTATGATTTTTGTAAGAAGTTTTATCATTATAGAACTTAATAATCAAGATAATTATGTAAAGCGAAAAGATTGTATTAACTTAGCAGGTAGACATCTGGAACGTAGGAAATTAATTAATTAAACTTATTTCTTGCGCTAATGCAGCTTAATACTTTATTGAATTAAAACTTCCCGTATAAAAATTAGTAAAGAGAGAATATTTTAAAAGTTAGTAAAATTTGTACGCGGTAGCGTTCATTACTAGTTCGATAATCGGTCGGAAGTGTGCGATGCATAATCAAGTAGTAGAGTCTGTGGAGCGGGGGTTGTGGGGAGGGAGGGGTGCGAGGGGTTAGTCGTAAAACTATTACGGCAACGTTCTAGCGGTGCACTACGTCGGCTTCATTAATCGGCCATCCTATGAAGCTATCCACAGTTATTATGATATGACGGTAGGCCAGCAACTCACTTGTACACGCTTGTCGCTCGGAACACGAATCTTCTTGGCACCGCACTCGGAAAGGAAACTACTTACGTACGGTATGGGCTCTGACTATCTTTACTGCGTTTTAAAGAACATATTTTTAGGAATACGTGCGATACTTCCAAGTTTTAGCGCGTTTAAAATCTGCTTTAGCGTTTCTAAAGTTTTTAACTCGATAAAGTCGCTTTTATTGGCACTAGTTGCTTTAGTTTTGGGTTGCCGGGGTCCGTAGAGATTTCGGATTTGTAAAGTTGAAACATTTAAAATTAAATTATACTTTTTTAAATGTTTTAAAATATGTTCCTGAGAAGATTACCAACGTTGTTTGAATTTGGTAATACTGATAGTAAGCCCCATCGAGCACTATATAGACTCCATACGCCTTTGACAATATGACACTTACTTCACTCTAGAATTCCTTGTGTCGAGAGTCCAAAGACATACATAAAGACGTTTACACAACCCAGCCACAGACCCTAAATCTAAATTTTTGATCTAGATATTAATTCTAGCCGGGAATGGAATCTAGGACCTCTGTGGGTCTCTGAATTGAATCTGAGTCTCTGAATTCAAGCCCAAAAGCAGCAGAGAACAGCAAAATGCACTACGAACCTTGCTGCTACCGCTAAATTTAATTACAAACTCGAACTATATCGAAACAGTTTTAATTAAATCATGGAATTGTGCGGACAGCGTGGAGAATAGTTGAAAGATCGGGTTACATTCTGTAGATGGAATAGCAATCTTCATGAGTGCTAAAGTTGTCGGAGCGATCAGAGCGAGCGAGCTAACAATACTCATCCTGGTCCATCACTACACTTTATCGGATTAAACGTTAACCACACTGACATCGCTATTTATTAGTAAAATTACATTTCACGCTTGACGAATCTAACGTTTAGTGGAAATTGAGTTATACTTTGTTATGTTGAGGTTGTTAATAACCACCGTGACGTGACGTGCCAAACAATAAGTCAATTAACGTCGATATTTTAACATCATTCTGCTGTATAATAATGTATTTTAATCGATTATTAATATTCTTTAAAAACAAGTAGAAAATGATTTCAGATGATTTTATTTTAAGAAGAAATAACCTTATCAATCACATTCAGCTACATTATGATGCTAATAATTAACTTTATTAGAAAAATATATGAATCTCCTTTTTACCAATAGATCTATTAAAGCGACGGAACAAGAAAACCGAGCTAATGGATCTTCCTAATCCTATCCTACCCTGAATGATGTTTTAAACACATCAACTCTTAGTAAATCAAATCAGTACTTACACAATGATTTAAATGTTAATTAAGTAATTTATATTTTTGCAATGTGACAATGGAACAGCAATTTATATGTATCCAAAAGTTGTCCAATACCCTATATCCGGAAACATAGTACAATTTCATTCCATCATAATCTGGATGAAAATAACTAAATAGGCAGCGAAATATTCCCGTAGACACTCCAGTCTGCACGTAGGTTAACCCTTACGTTAGAACCAGATTGGGTCGGTCTAACAAGACCACCCTATGTACTGTTGCATTCGCTGCAGTACGCCACTCACTCTTATAGCCTATTTGGTTAAATTTACCAGTGAATCTCGTACCGTAAGTGGATCGTAAGCGCACTACCGATTTCGCCATATAACGACTGCAACGTTCCACCGAGAGGCAGAACTGTTCTATTCAATATTAACAATACACGGAGCGAAAATATCCATGATGCTTGTGAACTGGGAACGAATTCTTTATATCTTCAGGAGTTTTATTTTAAAACGGACATGCTTAAAACTGCTCATTTATATTATAGTATAGTATTCATAGTTGAGCATAAATAACAGACAATAATAATAAGACATACTTTTCCGAGGCATTTCTCAGGGAAAGCGGTGCATCTGTGTTCGACCTTAGATAGGAATCTAATCTTATCTGGGGTTGATTATAGAAATGTCCATGGGCGGCAGTAGCCACTTACTATCAGGTGAACTGCATGCTCGTTTGCTATTCATATACTCGTATCATAAAAATGAGTATGAATCAATGCCATATGAGTTCGAAGAATATTAATATTTAATTTTTCATGGCAACAGATATACAAGAAAATGCAATACATAAATTTCTAAGAATTGATAACTTGGATATTGAAGAAAGTTAAAGTTTCAACCTCGATTTTATGTTTGGAACAAGTTGAAACCCTTCATAAGTTATTTAAAGCGCTATGCAGGTAAATTGTGTTTTAATATTTAAATGATATCGATTTATGAGGTTCTAAAGATAGCAGTTACTTTATGGAAATCAAAGCAGTGGGTAGATGCACTTAAATTGTGTGCGTTGTTCTGTTTCGTGTATATATAAAGGACCCATTGGTATAAGAACCTGGGCTAGCTGCCTAGCTTAGATAACTTGTTTCCTTTAACGTTATAATCAGTAGATACGTTTTCTTAGTACATGCATTATCAACGTAAAATAGCGCTGTTAAATACAGAAGTAAAGAAAACAAGTGTAGAAAAATAGAAATGATGGATGATTGAACGATTTGTGCCGTGACTTAGATTAACCTAATGGCCACTTTCATGACTCCTGTCATATGAAAATCGCCATCACTTGAATCGACACGGCTATATCTAGTGATGGCGGACGATATAGGGAACCGGCAACGGTGACAAAACACTTCTCTTCCTTTCAGCCTCGGTTTGTTCTGGCTGAGCTTTAGGCTCGGCTCCAAAACCTGGTGAAGATAACCACCAGCATCTACATAATGAGAAATAAAAGATACATCAATCGTGGGCGTTAGTGTTGGAACACTTGGACCAATTCGATCCCCGAACTTGTTTTTATAATAAGGAGTAGCAGACGAGCATGCATTCCACCTGATGGTAAGTGGCTCCTGCCGCCCATGGACATTTGTAATCGACCCCAGATAGGATTATATATTCGTACCTGAGGTTGGCCACAGATGCCCCGCTACCTCTGAGGACTAAACTGGAACGCCTCGGAAAAATAGGTCTCCCTTACCACATCCTTAAAACCAGAACATAGCAGCGCTTAACACTGCTGTTATGAGGCAGAAATAGGTGTGCCGGGTGCCGCCGGAGTCGAACCACAAAGGGTTCTACCTTCAACATGACATGTACATTTGTTTTAGTAGAGACCTATTTGATTTCTGCTGCAGTGATACTAAGTATATCGATAGCATATCGTTTGCTACATTCATACCATAAAAGGTTTGAAGATGCGACAGCGTGCGTACATTCTAGTCGGAGAGACGGCGGATTATTGTATTCGAACATGCTGTTCGCGGTGTGCCAAGGATTAAACGTTGCAGTTCTGGACACGAACAAATAGATACCATTACACATGACTGCGTGATTGATTCTCGCGTCAAAATCCAAAAGGTTCCGCTTTGTTCTAGCTGGGGACTTTGTTTTATATTTTACTAGGGCACCAGCGCTCTTGTGTTAGAATTTTTAGGTTTAAAATTGTTATAGTTTTTTTTCTCTATTTTGTGAAATGCTCATATAAGTCATCTGACGCAGAAATAGTGCGACCCGCGAGTCAATAATGTATACTAATACTATATTTATTATTATTAAGCCTTCTCTTAAAATAATGCTACTTTAGACTCGAAAAATAATCAAAAACGTCGGATAGATGGTCGGACATTTACCTCTTACCTAAAGATATTGACTTTAAAAATCTTTATCTTGAACGGGATAGGTGAACTGTCTTATGACTTACCTGCCTCAGTATTGACAGCGTGATAACACGTGATATTTGGGATCGGAAAATAAAGAAATATTTTCTCACTGAATTATTTGTCGAAGTATCTTCTAAGGAGATATATTGACAGATTCCAGATATCAAAATAAAGAATCCAATAGCGAATGCGATATGAGAGGGAATATATTATCTGATTATATGGAAATAAAAACGACCGGATTAGGTAGGCACCTTCTGTTTCGTTCTGTAACCCTTCGAAATCTTGTTTTGTGTTTATTTTTTCGCATATTTATTACTTTATCTTGTTGTACTAAGCAATGGGTTGATGTAGAGCAAACGATGACAAACGCACCTAAAATTATGGGTTTCAATTTAAAATACGAATACAATTATATATTATCGGACTTTAGATCTTTACAATATATCCTATTTAAAAATAATAACGTTTAACTACGAAAGAAAATTGATATTTTCATTATTATTTTAAAGATTGAACTCAAACAGCAGTCTATTAGCAAATAATAGCATGCAAAATGTCTTCAGAAAATTAGAATTTTGCCGCATTGTACCCAGAATTGCGAATCAATGCATAAGTATACACGAGCTAAGAATCAGAAGTCTGTTCAATTCAATTCAATTCTTTTTCACAATTTGCGCACCTAAGCTATTTTAGAAAGAGCTTTCTATGGAGGAATGCCAATAAAAACTTGTTAATTTCACAAGTGGCTCGTACAAAATGAAGGCTTGGACTCATACATCCATCTCATGTATTATTTATACGGATATGTATAAGCAATTCCACCATTGGAAGTCTAGACGCAGTGTGAATGAGATGAAATGAAATATCGACCCCACAGAAACCGATTTTCAGATTTTTATTGGAATTTTTAAGTCAGGTCTCCTCAATATCTCCTTTATAATGCGTCATTCTGATTTTAAATTGCGTGGGGGAGCTAAACGTCTATTGAAGTGGTTGAAGAATTTCAGGTTGAAAATTGCAGAAGTAAAGATGAAATATCGGTAGAAGACTCAATACCTCGCAGGATCAGAATGTGGTAAACATGGCTGTGTAATGGTATTTGTGAAATAAAATGATAAATGTTTAGTTGATTTTTACATTTTGGAACTATTAATAAGATAAACGATACATTTTGAATCTTAACATTATTAGTATAGCGTATATTACGAAGAATGTAAAACTGGAAATGGTTGACGTTTTACATACACACATTTTTGTCATTCGGACATGAGCTTAATAAATGTTTACCGGTTGTTCCAGATTTTGGAAAAAAATACTTAAAAAAATGTAACAATTGACATACTTCACGTTTGTTTCTGATTGAAAGTGTAAATCACCAATTTCATCTTCCTATCTTAGTGTACCTTTTTAATCACCTTGCTTCAAATTACTTCTCAAGTGTAGCACCTACAATTAATTACAGAGGTGCTTACTATAATAGTAGGAGTAATATAAAAGATATATAAAGTATACCTTTAATCTGGCCTACTTCAGCAACAGTTATTTCGTCTCCAAAAGGTTTAATAAAATACAGAAAAAGTAAGCACAACAAACACTTGCGTGAGGTCCTTTGAGCATTTTGGTTTACTTTATTTCGATCGCAATATATCTTCTCATTCACATATACAATTCAACACTTGACCCCCTAATAAATATTGGGGATACAAACATGTATCGTGCAAAAACTGTCGCTTCGTGAAACAGGGTCTCGCTTGGATATTTCTTAAAACTGTGCGGATTGTCGTAAATATATCAGGGTGTCAACACGTAGGTACGTGCGCGTTTACCTTGCGACCCGTAAAACAGTACCGAGCACTCTTTCAACGGCCATGTCGTAATGTTTGTATCAAAATAAAAGGATTTTTAACCGACTTCTTAGTTTCTAAGGTGGAAAGGAAACCGTGTATACCAAGTAAATCTTAACTGTAAGAGCAGGTTGGCAGTTTGGATTTAGGTGAGAGAGAAAATGTGTTAAAAAAATCTTATAATATCTAAATATACGGTCTCTTGCATTGTATCTGTCAAATAGCTCTTATAAGAAGCAAGAACTTTATGCTAATGTAAAATTTTTGGTCACCATATGTATCGTCCACTTAACAGATTTAATAATAATGTATCTATTCATATATTACTTCGGCCATTTATAACTTCTGCCTAAGTCAAAATAATTAACTCTTTAATTTATACAGTGCTTATAAATTAAAGAGTAGACACCGCGTACAGAATACAGGCATCCAAAATAACGTCAGTTTAAATATCATCACGTATAGTCTTTACTTGGATGGTAAAAATGTTATGATATCCAATAAAAAACAAGCCAATATGCACATAACTTAAATAAAATAGTATGTCCTCTAATAGAAACACAAAGTTAATTTCCATTTTTTTTATTTTTTTATTTTATAATATAAGAGTAGCAGACGAGCATGCAGTCCACCTGATGGTAAGTGGCTACTGCCGCCCATGGAAATCTGTAATCAACCCCAGATAGGAATAGATATTCCTACTTGAGGTCGGCCACAGATGCGCCGCTTCCTCTGGACTCTGAGGACTGAGCGCCTAACACTGCTGTTATTAGGTAGAAATAGGTGTGGCGGTGGTGCCGCCGGAGTCGTACCATAAAGGGTTCTACCACTATTTTTTTCTATGTTACTTTTTAAAACACACAAAGTACTTACCTACATGATCCAATTTATATTAACTGGCTGTACCCCACCATTTTGTGAAAGTTACGTTGCTTTCAAATTGCAGAATTTCGTAAATCTTTACGCGAGATTGTCGTAAATACATCACGGGTGTCACTGTGTTGGTACGTGTTCACCTTGCCGTCGTATCAGCTCAGTAAAACAGGTAAAGCAGTGTTTCATTGGCTATGTCGTTACTTTTATACACAATGTTACTTTCTTTCTGGTTTGGTCAAAATGAATCAGGTTCGTGTAACATTTTCTTGTTAATTTATAAAATATGATCTACATTATGTTATCTTAGCAGCGATTACCTTTCATAATTCCTTGAAGTCATCTTGACACGTCAGAGGTTTCAGTTATAAGCATAAATAATTGTTTCGATATTATGAGCGTATTTAAAATTAATTATCACAGGCAATGTGATGAAATTAATTTCTAATACATACCATCGATGACCATCGCTAACGGTTGCTGGCGACAGTTTGAGAGAAGACCTGTGCACAGCAATGGAACAGTAATGGACGAAAAGGCACAGTTTCCATGAGTAAATACGTTAATGCCTACCGAGATATTTTTTCATAGTAGAATTTTAGTCCGTGAAAAATTTGGAAGTATTTAAATTTGCGACTTTTCTTGAAAATGGCCGTGGGGTATGGTATCATAAATACGTCAGAAATGACACAAAATTGGGGTTTATGAGAAAAGTCCCTCAATTTTTCCTCTATTTACGAGTATCAGGTCTGAATTTAACGATTCATGTTTTAAAGTTTTTAAGGCGATAAAGTTTTAAATCAGTGGCAACCATCACCTCTTAGGCCTCATGGCTGTACTCGTATGTTTAATGTTCATAGTATATGTTAGATTATTTCATGGGTTATCTTACCTCACTTAATATTCTAAAGTTTAAAATGATAGCACGTTCTTAGTAATCCACCTCATACCACTCTTATTTTATTTAAGCTAGCTTATTAAGACTAGCTATGCCTCGCGGTTTCACCCGCGTTAAAAAGAAACACAGCTAGTTCTAAAATATAAGTAGCCGAAGTTACTCTTTATCACATCAGCTACCTGCCACTAAAAGTCCCGTCAAAATTGGTCTAGCCATTTCAGAGATAAGCCAGAACAAACAGACAGACAGACAGACAAAAATTGTAAAAAATATTATTTTGGTGTTTGTACCGTATGTATATTCTTAGGCATGTAGTAAAAAGGATATTTCGATATTAAAAACAGACCCTCCAATTTTATTGATATGTATAGATTGGCAATAAATTATAGTAGTTCAAATTCATAAGTTACATAACCATTATAAAGATAACCTACATTTGTAATGGCGTGACTTTATATATTATTATAGAATTCACGTACGTTTTTATCTCCTTTTTTGCGCTATTATAATTCTGTATTCATAGAATATTCTTACCTTCGCGGATTGAAATAAGTTCCAATACATCGTGTAATATAAAATTAATTTTCTGAGAAGATTCGCTACCTTCGAAGGGATCTTGACTAGAATATACGATTACGTGTCATAAGTTTTATGCTCGGAGAGTTTCAAAGTAAATTCAAACATCCATCGATAAATCTTGGCGACGCTCAGAACGATTTCATTTTCGAATTTCAGGAGCGATTGCCTCCACTGTTAAAGTTTGCCTGAAAAATGTTCGCGGACGATTGACTCAGTATAAACGGAAATAAAAAGTTTGTGTTAGAGCAATAGAGTTGTACATTGCGCATATAAAGTAAAGAGAGCTACGGAGAGGATCACAATTTGAAATGCTCCCGGATTTTCCTGGACTTAACTGTGACTCAGTTTTTTACCAACAATTGTAAGACTAAGTCTTCCAACAATAATATTGCATTCAACTCGCAGCCTTTAAAACTTAGCTTTGCATCTGGAAAAAATCTTAGAATACAAAAGGTGAGGTGGTAATTTAGCAGTTCAGCTAAAGTGTCAGCTAGTTTGAAGTGGTAAGGTAGACTTATTTATGCGGTGTTTTAAGTTATCTTTAGGATCAGTTACCAACGCAGATACCATCTTTGTTGTTTTTCTGATAGGATTACTTTTCTTAGGTGAACTTCATTAGGTGAACTGTACGATAAACCTAATAATTTAAAATAATGTGGGTTTTAAACCATAACCTGGCCACACTGTTCATGTGTGGATTCACTTTAGATAATTACAAAACTTATACTTACAGTTTCAATTACAGAGGCTCGTAGGTTTCCTCAAGATGTTTCCTCCTTACTTTTAGCAATTGGTTGTATTGTATGAAAGACAAAAAAATATGCGCCCACTCGAAATAAATGGAGCACGTTCAAGCGAAGGTTAGTTCAAAAACAAACTAATTTGCCACGGCAATAAGCATAAACACGAAACTCATGGCCCACAAGTTTAATTCAGTTAGACTAGTGTGGCGTGAGCTGCGTTCCGCATTATCATTACTAAACAGCTTTTATTATTCCACGATATTTGGCTAGAGGGGCCTCACACGCGCGCTAATGGAATAAAAAGTAAGGTTACAAAGTAAAAAGATACAGAGCGCCTCCCGCGACGGCGCTTCGTGCGAATTTCGACTGAAAATTTTATACGTTCAATCTATTTTGAGCGCGTTTATACTGTGTCTCGCGATCTCGCTTCGCAAAAGAGTTTCGTTTTCAATTATTGCCCACTTGTGGAACGGGATTCAATGGAAAACAAAAACCTAAGAGCTAGAAATGATATTTTATAGACAAGCCGCTTTATTCGATGTTTACTGCATCTCGATTTGTTCTCGAGCGAGATCTGTGATGTTCAAAGGAAATTATTGACAGAACGTGCCGAGATAGTTGTTCCGGGGAGTAAGTGGATATCGGTTTAGTTGAGTGTGCTTTTGTTGCTATTCCAGTGATTTTAATGTCCAACAAATGTACTGAATTATGTTGTAATGGGATTATTTGGCTCACGGTTCAAGTTCTATTTTGCAGAATTAATTTCAGAAATTATGCGCTGAATAGAGACCAGTCATTATTACTTGTTTTAATAAGTGACTGGAAATATCGTTTAGACACCAATCCAATTTTTGCTAAATTTCGATTCTGCTATTCATGTTATATTTAAACCAGTTTCTTTCTGTCTGCTGCATATTTACTTATGTTTGCAACTTGCCAATGGATCAATTTTGCATTTACTTTTTGTGAGTTTTTAAAATCGTTAATCCTTCTGACTTTGAGAGAAAATCCTTACATGGATATGGAAAGGTACTAATACAAAACATTTTAACGTTAATTTAATGACAAAATGGTATTTTTCTGTATCTGTAAAAGTTATATTGCCTATCATAACATTAAGTCTTGCAAAGCTTTGAGAGAATTAAAATTCCAGCGACAAAATGAGGTCCGTCGGACGAACGTATTAGCTTTATGTTCGTCAGGAAATTTCTTAGCTAAGATATTTTTGTCTGATTTTACTTAATGAGCGATGCTTTCACTCGTAATGACGATAACGTTTTAATGCAATGGAAATAAAAATGTTTTTTAAATATTAACTAACACTTTTGTTCATAGTAAATTTTATGAACGGTTGAAATATTTTATTGGTGCATATATATTATGTTAGCGGTTATAGATAATAACAATTGCGGAGTGTATAGCATCGCTATGTGTGTAAGTCTTAAGCGGTCTACAAAATTAAACAGTGTCAGGTGCGGCCGACCTGGATGGGTGACCGTTAGTGGTTATATTTTATGCGTGCCTAAATGCTTTCCTTAATGTTTCGATACTTATATTTAATTTGCATTTTTCATGAATTGAAATTATGTCGGGGACCTTATGAGTGATTTGATAAAAATTGGTCACAATTTCATGCTCCCCTCCATTAATTCAATAATATATATTAATAGAAAATTCAAGTGTAAGAGTGGAATGGAAAAGTAACGACTTAACGTTGACATATTTGCTTAAGCACAGTGCAAAGCGCCGTAACCGTATCCTTATTCAAACCAACCCATAGGTTAAAAAGACAAATCACTATTCTGAATACGGTTTTAGTGGCTGATGTGAGCAAATAATGTAGTGAGTAGTGAGTAATATGAAGCAGTAGTCGCGGGCGGGTAGTGTGGCGCGACAGCGACAAATACCCCCTACAAGTCACTCCGCGGTGTTCACGGTACAATATAACCCCTACAGTTACATACGTAGAGACACCTTTACTAAACGCAATGCTACGTTCTATACGATATTTTTGTATGAAAATATAGTAATGAAAAACTGACAGACTGAAAAATTGTTACTGTCTTCATATTTTATATGTGTTACTTAGTGTTTTATTAAATTGTAGAGTAGTGCTTGTTTGGGAAGTAGTCTAAGTTGAGAGGATAGCATACGACCAAAAGACAAATATCAATGTGGCTAAATTAAGGCAGCAATTAATGTCCAATGAATGAACGTGTTAAGATAGTAACAAGCGGAGAAGATTGGTGGTGGAACATCAAGCATCCTAGAAAGCCAACGTTAAAATATGACCGCTTTGTGAAGAGTATAAGTATTAAGTGACAAGTTATTTATTGAATAGTTTAAAGCAAACGGAAGAGGAATGTAGGAATGAAAAATATATAGATGATATTATCATCCTCTTACAGTTTAAATAGTTAAATTATTTGCAACGTAAGGTTGCTGCTGCTTCAGTACTTTGCAGCTTCATAAATATTAAACACTATCACAAAAGAAAGCACTGAAGATTAAAAATTAAGTTAGCATGCTATTTACAGAATATAAGAATTAATTCTCAGATTCATATATTCCCATTTCAAGTCTAGAACGTGGCCATATTTGAATAAATATTTTGATTTCACGACAACAAATAAGCGTGCATTTTAACGCCACGGAAAAATGCAAAGCGACGGATTCCTTAACGCAAAAAGCATATTTTCATTCTTAAATTATGAAATACAAATACTTACATGAAATCTGCATAAATTTCACTTATCGTGTGTAATGTTTATGTTTGCAGCTATCGCTACCTAATATTTATGTAAATGCAGCAACCCTTTAGCGTAAATTATTTCCAACGTTTGTTACCGAGTCGTATTATACGGAGCTTTCATTAGGGAAATGCAAGGCTGTATTTTTGTGAGATACAAATTTTGAGGAAGACAACGTCGTGCAGTGGTAGTGAACGTTTATGTTGTACAGAAATGACATCCAATGAATTGTATGGTACGTTTATCGATTTTATACAATATCATTATATTATGTTCCGCATTAGGTTCCGCATTACAAAGCAAATAAGCAATTGTTAACAGTTAATTGTTAACAGTTATGTAGGTACGAGTGTGTGTGCGTGACAGATGCTCATCAGATTGATAACTATTTTACGTAAGTGTTGTGTTGTTGCGTTGTGTGCATGGAGGAGTACAGAGTCCAGCCTAATCTGGAATATTATACACAAAAAATATGTATATATCTTCGGTTTTCAGATGTCATTAACTGGGATTTAGAGTTCAAAAGCAAAACTCAATTAAAGTCGACTCGAAATTTCGAAGGTCTTTTCAAAAGGACATTGCACTGTCTGCTCTTTCTATCTGTTTTTGAATTAATAATCAACAGTTTATTTTATTGCAATTTATTGTGGTGTTTAGGTTACACTTTTTGATCTTTAATATCGCTTATGTTTGAATCATAGACTTCACTTACCTTATTTCGATGCAATCACTTCAGTGCAATCACTTAATGTATACCACTTGATAAGTAAACCGCTATTACCATAATGCGTTTGACTTAGCCCTTGGAGTACACAAGTGTGCTCGAAATCAGGACATACATAGAGTTTATAACATATAGCCATTGATAGCAGTAATAACATGTTATTTAAAATCAGGCGATAACTACGCCCGTTTGCTTAATAATTGAAGTAGCATGATTAACATTTGTTTTTTTTTAAATATGCCAGTTTGCCTTTCGTATGCACATTCCTGTCCCAGAAATTCCATTTTAGAATAAGCAATCCTTTATACTTTATTTCTATCTCTTCTGTATTATTTTTTTTTGTGTACAAAAACTTATAATTATTCCGCTTTAAAGCGCATTTATAATCTAAATCCTTGTACGCAGGACCAGGATTTAACATTTCGATTTACAAATCGAGACTTCAAAATGTAGCAATCTTTCAATTCTATTTCAAAACGTGGTTCTAGGTATCGTCAAAGACTATTTGAAAACATCTGTCTTTTATTCGAGCACCGACATTACATGCAAATCGTTGTCAAATTACAGAATTGCGGAACGAATGCATACAATTCGCTATTTCATCGCATTTCGATCACAGGGGAGGAAGAGTGCAAGTTAAGCCGAAAACAGCTGAAACCCACAAAGCTTTGAATGGAAGAAGTGCGAACACCAAAGTCCTGTAATTTGCAGTTGACAACGCCCGCTCTGTACATTGTGGCGTCTATTCGGTTCAGTAAAAATCTGTTTACTTAATTCTTTGGAACGACTGTCTAGACTGTGGGTTTTATTCATAGACAATCCATAGATCTGGATGCAAATCGTATCTAAAAAGTTTTTTAGTCGTGTTTAATTTGAAACCGTTGTATATTGTAATATGTGCGGATATTATTGCTTCGATACTTTTTATGTTTGTTTTCATCTTGTTAAAAACTAAATATGATATAAAGTATTCAATTTGATATTTACTTCTTTATTTGGAGTTAATTACAAAATACTTACTAAATACTACTTAATAATTATAAAATAATTTGCATGGTTTGCTTAGCATAACTACCTATTCAAGTCTTGTAATTATAATTTAATACATTCTCATATACACGCGGAACCCAAGAAACCGTTACAAATTCAAAAGTGAGGATAAAGCGTTTGACTTGGTTTATTTTGCAAGTTGTACCAAAAAATATGCCAAACGTTTGTAGAGATTTGGAGTTTGCGGTAAGTGCCAATAATGCAGACGCGGCAAAGAATCTTCGAAACCTCACAATGTCGAATTAAATTAAACAAAACAAGCTACAAAAAGCTACAAAAAACGCATACAATTTACAAATTCATCGCATTTCGATCACAGGGGAAGAGGAGTGCAAGTTAAGCTGAAAACAGCTGAAAACCACAAAGCTTTGAATGGAAGAAGTACGCGTACCCTCCGCGTCCTGTAATTTGCAGACAACGTTCGCTGTAAACGTTGCCAGCTTTAGTACTCCGCTTCGGAAATGCTCCGTTAGGAGTATTTTTGAAGCTCTAACAGAATATTCGATAAATACTCAATTTATTTGAATACCCTAATGAAGTCAGCAATGACTTTTGTATGTTCTAAAAATAATTAAAAAGAAAATACCTTAACGAAAGATGCAAGTATCAATCATAGCCATGAACGTAATCAGTCTGTAAAAGCACGGATACCGAGAAAATACCAGACCAAAATACAGAACTTTTGAGTAAATATTTGAAATGGTTTCCTGCGACGGGAAAATATTTCAATAAATATTGATACAAGATGAGTCGCCGACAGATATGCAATTGATGAACAGGACGATATCGATTTTGCGCGTCGCAACGGATCGAATCAACCAACCCGCGCCGCGGTACCGATCAATGCAATACGAGTACATTTTGCATAATTGATGTCCCATTCACGGGGACGAAACACTTATTCATATTCATGAATTTTACAAATTTTTCAATTTGTGCCGCCAGAAAGTGTATTTACAGTATCGCCACGTCGTATTTGCGCCAATACAATCTCTGTAAAAGCTGGACGGGGTCGCCGAGAGACGCGCGCGATAAAGGCAGCCTCTAATGCGATATTTTTGATGTTAGTGCTCCTTCCGATATCTGCGCTGCCATTATTGCCGAGCACAATACACGCTTTTAAATTCCATAAAGAAATGGTTTGGGTTGCGCGGGGATTATATATCTTGTTACTGAAATAATATCTAATTTTCAGCGAAATGAAATGAGATCGACTCCCGTAACTAGTACGAGACAAATCGCTCAAAGGGGATAGAAAAACTGTAGCGAAACTGATTCCCAGTTGCGAATCCGTGTAGGTAATGGGAGATTGTACAAGGAGGCAATAAAAGCTTAGTATTGTGTGAGATCCGTTGGGGAGTCCATGTATTGTGTTCGGGTCCGCGAGGCCCCCAAGAATCGTCTGACCACGGACGCGGTCAAATTGTACAGAAATGAAATTATCAAGGTACGCTGCCGATTTTCCGAACCAATGAATCAAGATCCAATTCCCTTTTGTAATAGAACATCGTCGCGAAACGCGCCCATGGAGTTACACTGCCCACTCAGTGGACGTTTAGCCACACTCCATATATCGCTCTTCGCTTTATTTGAAACTCCATTCAAGTGGTTTGGGTAGTAACTAATTAATTTGATTTGAATGCCAATTAATAGGAATTTTCACCGGTCTCATTTAATCGTTTATTACAACATTTACTAAACATATTATGACATTTAAAAATGAATAATAATAATTATTATCAGATAGATCCGTTTTGCGTGCCTATTACAATTATGTATAAGGTACCGGCAGTATATCAGTTTAAATTCGTCAATAAACATCTAATTTGATATTCAATTCCTGCGTTTTATCATTATTCATATCAGTTGAAATGTCTACAAACATTCGCATTTTAGTAAGATTTCCTTCAGTTGCTCCGTAATCTGCGTCAAATTGACTTTTCCGGCGGAGAGCTGACGAGTCTTCCGTCTGTAATATGCCATAAACGACCCAAACGTATTGGACCCACTGCTCGAAGGTTGATAAATTTCGTAGATATTTGAATGCGTTATATTCCTCTCGGGTTATGGCCGACCGTCTCCCTTCAATAAATACCCCGTAGCGCGGATAATTCATTGACGCTCCATAAGCCTCTATTAATGAAAACTTTACGGAAACATTGTATGTTACATATTGATTACTAAGGAAATTTATATTTATAGTAGTAGCAGGTAATATTTGAACTAAGTTAACCCAATTGTGGAAACGCACCGAACCGTACCGATTACGTTGAAGTTGTTGTATAAGCAATTGACCCTTTTGTTTCACCTTAATGTAATTCAAAAAAATTAACATATTTGCAGCAATTTTTAATTACTTGATGTACAAGGAACTACGTAAAAGTATTCAAATAAATTAGGTTAATTATTGTAATCAGCAGTATTGATGAGACAACGCCATCTATTAACTACTTGACAAAATTGTATCTTTTTCGATATAAAATATTTTAAACATCGATATACTACTAATAAGTATAAAATGTCATTGATTTTAAACTAATATTTCTATCGTATTAACATACACATATACATTTTTCCGATTCCAATAAAACAGTTTGCCTCGAAGATATAAACCTGCGGATTACCATATCTTGACTAAGTTGATACAAAGTAATTCCAAGGTTCGGAGATAAATTTTATGTCATTTCCTGTCTTGTGGAGGGTTTGCAAAAATTATCAGGCATCGGGCCGGCTTAAGGACCATTAAAAATTAATGAATAGGTAATGTTATCTGATAATGATTCTGGAAAGTTTAATTAAAATTGTCTTTTTTGTCACTTTAACTTAGTTTTTAATGCCACGAATATCTTGATTATTTTTATTCAGCATAAATCTCTTCTTAAAAGTTGGATCGTGAATAAATTTATCATATCGAGGTAGGGCCAGCTTAATGATATTCAATTTCGTCTACCTACGCCTTACTTATTATAAGGACGTTTACATTTTCGAAGATATTATTGAGGGCTTCTTGTACAATTTTAATAAAAAGTTTCTTAAAATTAAAATTTACATTTGATAAAGAGATTGTATTGTTCTATTCTGATGCTGAAATTTGTACTGTACTTATAAGGTACAAATAATATATACACCTGATTCCAACTTTATTGATGTAAAATATATAAAGCACTAAAGCCAAGCATGGCCATCTTTAAACAGAAAGTAACCAAAAAGGCATTCCGTTTGCCGTGCAGTGCAAGAATAAACACTCGATTTTTTACCAAGTCTTATCGTTCCACAAAAGAATTGTGATGTGTGGTAGCAAAAGGCAGAGCCAAAGGCGAATATAAAGAATTTAGATCAAAAAGAGCGAAACATTTGGGAAATCGTGATAACATCATTCAAAGGATGAGGAATTGAGAGCTTTATACACCTACCTTTGAGTGAATAGAAATAAATATCCGCATCTGCATATCGACTGAGCTAGCTTTGTGAATGCACAGATTTAGGAACTGAAATTGATTTAGTTATTTTAAATGTGGAGTAGGGCTGTTTAAATTTAAATAGTAGTTTAAATTAAAGGTTCTGACTACAGTAAGTATGTAGAAAAGTAAATAGGAAATGAAAACACGCTTCCAAAAACAATTTAACTTTACAGTGTTATACATAGATTAGTAAAGATTACTCACTCCTAACAAGAAAATGTACCCAGTTTTGAGAATTGAAATAGTTGCGTAAAAGGGTTTTGCCACGTCTCCGTGCTAAAATGTCCCTAAAATATTTGAAATAATTATTTATTTAGTATGTAAATTACGCAGTATTAGTTATTTATTCGTAAATTTTCTATAAAAATGTTTTTATTTGTCAAGAATTCAAAAAAGAACTTACTTATAAGCCGTTTCTGGCTTCATTCAATTTCAAGGCGGCGACGTATCTTTACTAATCTATGGTATTATACAGCTGAGTTTTAAATGATAAACTCAGAAGGCTTTAATGTTTGTAATCTACATATACTAAATACGTTCAACTATTTAGTAGTAATAAGGACATGGTGACCAAAGTATCATTCAAGAGTTTATTACCAATTGGTAATCAGTGGTTCTGGAATATGTGTCAAATATCAATCAATCAGAGATACAAGATATCTTAACCTTTACATATAATCATATACCTAACTATACCATGATACAAAAATATATAAACTCTTTAATTGAAACTTCCTTTGAAATACCTAATCTATGTTTACTTATCGTGAAGTAAAATATTGAAAACCAATTACCTTGGTACTTGCTGTCCATTCATCGCGGCCGTATTGAGTTCTAGTTAAAGGGAAAACCCTGGTAATTACGGGCACGAGGTAATCATAAGGCTTTAATTTGTAGGTGCACGTGTAACCTTACCTAGTTAAAACCATTTCATTGAATTAAGTTCTGATAGATCTTGAAGTTAAGCTAACGCCGTTTTTTAGGGTATAAACGGTACCCAAAGGGTATAAACGGAATCCTATTACTAAGACTTCGGTCTCTGCCCGTCTATCACAGGGCTCTATCTCTGGAACCGATTATCATTATAGGTACACCATTATTCCTAAATAACAAAATTTCGCTTTAGTCCACTAATGTCACGTGGACATGCGTCTTCCTCTCTGGATAAGAAGGGTACCGGATAACGTAGTCCTATTCTACTTCCGGAACTACAGGGACGTCAAATGGTCCACCTACTTCTTTTCTAATTAAATTACAAAAAAAATGTCCACGACATAAATAACTAATCAATACCGCAAATCTACATAAACATTAAAAACATGAAAGCTCCCTAACAAGCGTAGTGAAAACGCAAACCCAAAGGTGTCGACACCGCTAACGCTGCCGTGCATTCTTTCGTTCATTACCATAACAAGTAGTTTCGTTAATCAAATGTACGAAATTAATAGCGCAGTTTAGAGTCGACGTTCCGCCCGGCAATCAGACGGCCATTACAAATTGCCAGCAATTACCGCGACACCACCCTCCCCTTCGTGATTTTTTACGCACGAGGTTTTCATAATACTCGTACTGCGCACCAACGATAGTTGTACGTGACATTCTAAGGGTCGTTGACGAATTTTAATATGAATATGTAGAATACGTCATAGGGTCGGATTTGGAGCTAATTTGTTGCTATTATTTTTGATTAAATCATAAACTTTCTGGAAGTTATATTTTACTATTTACTTAAAATATTTTATCGTTATACTTCAAAATATAATAAATTTATGTAGGCCTCTTCGTAAAGGCTTACTTTAAAAAATCAGAAATTAATAGAAAGCGCAAAAAATGTTTGCTAAGAAATTACACTTTATCTATTTATGTATTTTCGTATTGTTTCTAAAGTAAAGAATTAATATATTTCTTTATATTATTAACCGACTTCAAAAAAGGAGGAGGTTTCTCAATTCGACCGTATATATATATATATATTTTTTTTTTTTTTTATGTTTGTTCGGCGATTTTTTCACGATGCCGCGACCGATCGACATGATTCATACACCATTGTATGTGGCTAGTTTCACAAGGGGTCCTATTTCGAGGAAATTTGAAAATTTCCGCCAAAAATCATTCACCGCCATTCCCGGAAAATTGGAAAAACCCGATTTCATATAAACTTGAATAAGTCGAGTATTTCTTAACCAATTTTAATTTTCTTTTTTTCATATGAAAGGCGGTTTTGTTGCGGTACTTTCCTACCTTAACATTAGTATGCTCTGATGATTAGAATTTAAGTTATGGGGTGGAACTCATCATCACTACCCCTGCTTTTTACATATTTTATGACAACTTACCTTCTGCCCACTCAATTGACATGAAACTTAAAATGAACATTGAGTATCTAGGTTAACATGATATGATGGAAAATTTTACCTTCAACTCTTCAACCCTGGTAATGCAGAAGTGCCTCCTGCCTCAACCATACAAGTTAGGCATTTGGAACTTATGGATATTTAATAAAATCGATAAGTTGAGATATATGATGGAAAATTTGACCTTCTACTCTTCAACTCTGATAATGCAGAGGTGCCTCCTGCCTCAACCATACAAGTTAGCCATTTGATGCTTATGAATAATCAATAAGGTGGATAGGCAGAGATATATGATGGAAAATTTGACCTTCTACTCTTCAACTCTGATAATGCAGAAGTGCATCCTGCCTCAATCATACAAGTTAGGCATTTGGAGCTTACGAATATATGATGAGGTCATGAGTAGAGACATATGATGGAAGATATGACCTTCAATTCTTCAATCCTGATGATGCAGATGTGCCTCCCATGTTAAGTATATAGAATATACATTTGTCGTAATGAAGTTGCGAGACAGAGACATATGATGAAAAATTTGACCTTCAACTCCTTTTTCTTTTCTTAACTATTGAATTAAGGTAAATTGGACCGGTTCACTCGCAGAGTTTTACCACCTAGTTTGATTTATTTACTTATCTGTTCCTACCTAACCTAGCCAATAATTAGTATCTCATAAAGCCTCGCCTATAGTGTTTCGTATTGAATTGGTTAGGTTAGGTTGGAACATATAAGACAATATAAAACTAAGCGAGAAGGGCGCGGCAGCGCCCTGCGAGCGGGTGGGTCCAATCCGTATGAATTCAGACCTTACCTTTATTCATGATCACCTTTATACAATTTTACATAATATTAATACAAACGTTAGCATATCATCACTAAAAAGGGTGAAAAAAAAAATTTTACAAAAAAATAAAACCGACTTCTATGTCACTACAAAGTAAAAAATAATTGAAATAAATGTTGGTTTAGTACATATTTCTGAAGTCGGCGCTCATATTCACGCTGTTTACGCTGTTATCAAACGAAATATATTGAGCGCCGACATCAGAAATATGTACTAAACCAACATTTATTTCAATTATTTTTTACTTTGTAGTGACATAGAAGTCGGTTTTATTTTTTTGTTAATTTTTTTTTTTTAAATTAATAGTTCTAACAATATTCTCAGCAGCCGATGTGGTAGATGACGCGCAGGACGCACGAAGTGTTCCAACACAACGAAAGACCGGCCTTCCTGATTTTCGTAGATACGCACGTATTTAGGTATAGCTCTTCATAGTGTGATTCTGGAGGCCCCACCACCACACTTGTTTTTCTCTCATACAAACGTGTACTAGACTGAAGAGCGTAATGTGAGAAAGATCCGAATACAAGGCAGTCCAACTTAGTCCTCTGGGATAGCAAGACCTCAATCACAAACACAGCTACAACAACATATCAGAATAGTATATCTAAAATTAAAACTAATAATAGGTGTGTAATAAAGGAAGACGTTTTGAGCAGTGATAGCCTAATGGTTAAGAAACTCGGCCTCTCGAATGAGGGGTCCGAGGTTCAAATCCCAGGCACGCACCTCTGATTTTTTCAAAGTTATGTGCGGATTAGAAATTTATTATCACTTGTTTGAAAAGACGTCGAATGAAACATCGTGAAGAAACCTGCATACCTGAGAGATTTATATAAAAAAAAAAACTCAAAGGTATGTGATGTCTACCAATACGCACTTGGCCAGCGCGGTGGACTATGGCCTAATCCTTCTCATTCTGAGAGGAGACCCGTGCCCAGCAGTGGGACAGTAATGGTTTCTTGACGAATAAAGGAAGAACCGTACCTATGCTGATTTTAAAATGTTGATGCTAAAAATGTTTACACGTTAAAAATAATATCTTAAATAACATCAACACCTAACACTCTAACTCGACACCTTGTCAACACGTGCAATGTTTTCATGCCTGTAATTACTTGTACACACAGTTTTAGAGTTTTCAAACATTATTTACAACGATCGTGTATTTTAAAACGTCGCTTTAATAAAATTTACACGGTTTTGTAACGTGATTTACTGTATCGCTATACGGGCGAGTTAGATTGTTAGTTTATTTTTAAATACCTTTTCATATTCATAGAATAAATTATAACTCTTTGTAATTTATCTACTGTTGTATTTATTTTCAGTACATTTATCTTTAGTAGACCAATGGTTTATAGTTTTATACTTATTGTACATTCAACTTATTTCCTACTGTACTACTTGAAATATATTTGCTGTTTATTTGAAAGATTGGTATTTGAAAGATTATTAATTAATTATTTGAAAGATAGGTTGGAATGGAAAGATACCATCGCCACATTAATTTCTGGTTGCCTTACGTATAAGACGAACATCTTAGTCTTCAAGAAGGGCAACGCATCTGCACTCGGCTTCAGGCCTCGGCTTCAGTACCCTTACGTATTTGCCCATACATTCCCAATCAGCGCCCCTAGCGGATTGTATCAGAACTGATTGATAGTATGGAAAATACGTAATCAAAAACAAAACAGTCATTTTTGTAAAAACGTAAAAACTCATACTAAGGGTACAAATGTCCTTGGACGGTAGTGATCACTTACCATCACGTGGAATTCCAGTTCGATTGTTACTCCGCAATCTTATAAAAAGACTTGTTCCTTGGTTAATAAAATAGAAGACAAAAGAAACATAAACAACTTTCAACAACAAACATGTGTAAAATAAATATTTTTCGGAGCAATATTTATAAGTGACGGTTATAGATATGATACTTGTGATACGATCTTCGATCTATCAAACCACGTGCCCCGCGGCAGTCGAATAGTCGGGATATTTATTCGAACAAAAATAATCCTCATAAACCGAACGGATTTACAATTACAATCAGTAATATTAAATATAAAAGAGGTATTACGTTTCTTTCTGCATTTAAAACGTTTTATCCATTTTTGAATTTTCGTACTATCTCTTATAAATTATCCATTATTCATAACTTCAGTGGAATAAGCTTAAAGCTCGTACATTTTGGAGGACGAGTCAAATGTCAATAATGTCATCTATTCTGCATTGGATGGCTTATCACAATATCGGGTCAATCAGTGACAACCTTTGTTGATGTAAAAGCTTATTATTTCGGTAATCACAGCCTGTTTAATTAGTTTAATCACGTTCATTAACGTTGTAAGTGAAATAGATGGGACTATGAAATTAGGTCGCTGAATCATTTCTCATCTAATTTAGGGTATGTAGATTTAATATTTCGGCAACTGGAAAAATGTTTTGTGTATTAATTTTCATATTTGATATTGCCATAATAAACCTAATTGACAATTTGATAGTGGATTAATTTTTCAAACTAATTTTGTTACCTATATCAGTTACTTGGATAGTTGTACCTGTAGCATAAGCGATAGGATTGCATTCTATATTTCTTTACAATCACAAAAATATGTTAAAAAGAAAAAACGTGGAAAAGAACGTCTGAAAATATATTAACTCTAAATCCTTTTTAGGCCTACCTATTACCTTACCTTAAGTAGTAACAGTATATTAAATCTAGCACAAATCTAGTACAAACCGAGACCTGATATTTCTAAAAACTCCACAGCACGTATACAGTACAAATGTTAAAGAAGCAATATTATGCAAATCCACCCATGGCTGGCGCAAATATAAAAAGCTCTCGTTCGCCCCACACTTTGCATCTCAAGGCTATGCATCTGATACTGAGATGCCCCCAGAGAAGAAATGAAAGGGCCATTTGTAATTCTATGCCATTTATCCGCGTGTACCCGCGTTTACACCTCAACACTCCGAATATTTAGGAGTAGGTACGTTTTTATACAGTTAATTCCTTTGATATATTCTCTTATATATAAAATTCTCGTGTCACAATGTTAGTTAACGTACTCCTCCGAAACGGCTTTACCGATTTTCACCAAATTTTATATGCATATTCAGTAGGTCTGAGAATCGGCTACTATCTATTTTTCATACCCCAAGCTATAAGGGTTGTTCACCCTTAACATTTTTTTATTTATATGGCAACACAACGTTTGTCGGGTCAGCTAGTTTGACGATAAAATAGCAAAATCCTGTACATACTACATGCTAGTTAAATGTGACAGAAACAGTATGGTTCGATCGGAGAAGTACAAACACACCTATTTTTAGCGTAAGGTAATTTTGTGTTTCGACACCCACATCCTGGAAGGGCTGACTACCTACATAATGTGTGGGTCGCTTCGTCTCATTTTACTTCCGATCGATCATAGCTAGATTGACCATCTGTGATCGACTTCATGTAGAACCTCTTTTCTATACGGACTTGGGTACAGTACCCTTACCATGAGTTTTCAAAACATCCCACAATTTTACGTTAGGTTTATTATATCCATTATTCTGTTCCGTTTGCTTCAGTAGACTGAGAAAACGTAACAATAAGTAAGAGCTCAAGTCTTTTTGTCTGCCTCATATGTTCGCAAGAAAGAGAGACAAAGCATAAAGCGCCATTTTGTCAATTTAGACATTAAATGTTACGTTACTGACACTATAGTTCTGGTACAATCCGATAGAGGCGCTGATTTGAATTTGTATTGGCAAATACGTAAACAAATAAAAAACAGTCATATTTGTCAAAACGTAAATTCTCATAAGGGTACTGATGTTCATGGGCAGCAGCGACTTTCCAACTATCAAAGTGATATTTACTACTTACTTAATATATTGTGTATAAAAACTATAGAAAATCGTTCGAAAATATTTATTTCCCAAAACAGTATTTTAGGTTAAGATATGAGTGTTTCCATACGAGGCCGAGCTGAAGCCGATATCCGTCAACGTAGCTTTGTCTTGCCAACGTAGCAAACCCAACCACGAGTATTTGCATAACAATAGTTCGGATTTCATTCATACCTAGGCTATAGGTTCGTAGGTATACGGATAGGGGTAGGTAGGTAGCTACTCTCATATGTGAAGCCCTGGGTTTTATTTTCGATATAGTCATTATGAATTTAGAAGGTTACAAGTCTGTGTTTGTCGTTTTTGTGTGTCGTTGTGTGAGCTATTTATATAGAAAACTTTACTTTTTTTTAATCTCATCTAATACTCCTTGTTTAAAACTTATAGAAGGACAGACTTCATAAACATTTGTCATTAAAAATTTAATCAGATAGAATAGGAGTCTGATCAGAAGGTCATAAAGACGTTGTCACTGAGTTGGAAGCGAAATCATTTTTAATATTTCTATGCTATATTTTTATTTTTGTATCTATATTAATATTAGTATTTTGTGTATTGCGTGTTGAAAGAACACCAATAAGACCATTTCTGATCTATATGAGTCTGTTTCTAAGTTTTTTTTTTTTATAATAAGGAGTAGCAGACGGGCATGCAGTTAGTAACTATTTATTAATCTGTGATGCAGTCCACCTGATGGAAAGTGACTACTGCCGCCCATGGACATCTGTAATCAACCCCAGATAGAATCAGATATTCGTACCGGAGGTCGGCCACAGATGCGCCGCTACCCCTAAGGACTAAGCTGGAACGCCTCGGAAAAGTAGGTCTCCCTTACCACACCCTTCAAACCAGAACACAGCAGCGCTTACCACTGCTGTTATAAGGCCGAAATAGGTGTGGCGGTGGTGCCGCCGGAGTCGAACCACAAAGGGTTCTACCACCTTGTAAGTATAATAATATCTGATAAAAAAGAACAACAGCAGGTAAAGTCGTAATGCTTTCACACTTAAATCAACAATACTACTACTTTACTTTAGTATATAATATAGTATGTAGATGATGATCCAAACGATATAGTTGATATGAGCCGTCAACGTCGCTTTGTCTTACTCACGATGCAAGCTCAACCACGAATATTTGCATAACAATGCTTGCGACTTCAGTCATACATACTGTACATGCAAACATCCACTACAGCGTTACTAAGCATGACATATAGTATTGTAAACTTGGTTGGTGGTTGGTAATTTAAATTTAATACATTATTTTAAGAGAGTTTATTTTTCCTTTAATGCTTCCCAAAATCGGTTTATCTCATTCTCATCATAAGTACAGTTAGACTAAAATTTAGCTATAGCTAATGAAGGGTAAAATAGAAAAGGGCAAAAATATTATTCTTATTTTTCGTGAGCTAACCGATGATTATTACATTATTTTGTGTAGGTACCTAATACCGCTTTGAAAAGTTCTTTGTAAATATATATTAATTTTGCGACATCGAATCGAATGAGGATTAAATCCTAAACCTTTTATATATTGAGATTATATTACTACTTAACAGTGAAACAGTAATCGGCGGATAATAATAGACAACGACGTAACCTATCTTTTTAATATTCAACCACTAGTAGGCATACATGGGCTTGTTTTCCATACAGTGCAAGCTGCCAGTTGCGCCCGTACATACCCAGATGAAGCCACCCACATAATAGCCCTATTGTCCGTTCCTGAAGATGTTATCTCAGAAGCAATTCAAGCAAGAACGTATTTGACGTTAATTGATTCAAGCGGGCTGCATTCACTCCAATACTGTTGCTTTTCACTTGATATTTATGCTAAAATTTCAATGAAGCATTTGCATTAAATTTAATGAAATATCGTAACATTTCTCGACTCACTGTAATATTTCCACACTAATGATGCAGCCCATTTACACTAGAACCTATTTATGTAAGGTATAAAAAGATAAACCACGAAACGAACGTTGACGGTGAGTAACATTTTTCTCCGAGATACGGCCAGTAATCTGCAAGGCCAGCAGGAAATCTTCAGCCCCTACTCCTTCCTTAATTAGCAGAATATTTCAAAGAAAAAGAAAGATGCAACAGGAAACATTGCAGGGAGTAATCAAAAACAGCTCGCGATCATTACCTCTTTGCATTGTCACTTTACCGATAAAGGAGAGGGAGGAATTATGATTACTTTCTATTTTCTTTTATATATTGTAGTTAAGTATAGTATCGTAGTAACAACATGTTAAAGGATTTTATAAGACAAGGATTTACAAAAACGTTATGATTTTGATTTAATCATTGCATTTAATTTTATTTATGCTCTTAGCGATAGGTAGGTGTGTATGTAGACGTTGTGTCTAAAGTTTCGTTAAAATATACTTACATTACCAAATTACGTTCATTTTTCTGGCTAGAGTATACGTTATCTTTTTTAATTTGTCAAATACAAATGTATATCTAATAGTAAATAATGTAGTCAACAACATTTATTTAACTTTTCTAAATATTAAATTATTCTTAAAATAATATTTTATATTGTTACATTAAAAATCAGTACAAAATCTCTGACCTAGTACCCAAATAACATGAACATCGTATTTATACGGTAGATAAACCTCCACTTAATTGAAGCTTAAAGGACGAAAAAGTAGGTACAAGTGTGATTTGCGACGTAGCTGCTTTGCTTTGGCATTTAAGTCAACCGTAAAGGCTTCGAATAAATTGTGGGTCAGAGGGGACAGATAAACCGACTGACGCACTCCCAGCGTATTTCTTTCGAGTTATTTGCTTTAGTATTGACTTATTTTGTTTCTTTTTGTTTTTTCTTTGTTGTTTTTAACACTATTTTATTAGCTTGGGTTGTATGTATGTAGCTAACAAGTAACGGAATATTTGAACCCGATTTCTATCCACTTTGAACGTTCAGTTTATTTAAATTTTTTTAAGAATTATCAAAAACCGATGACTATATACGATTTTAATATTTTTTTACCATTGTCCTTATCAACATCCTCAGGATTAACGATTTTCGAACCTGTGGGGCACTTTTCGAACCTGATAAATGGAGTACCCCACGCTTTTTTCACAATTATACTATTTACTGTTCCTTAATTGATTCTTAAGTTGAAAAATATTTTCTACCTTTTGGTTGAGTTTATCATAAAAGCGTGTTTTTTGGTTTTTTGAACTATATTTATTTTGTTGTTCAGGTTTGAAATGTTTAATGAGTGTAGTGTTTAGTTACTGTATTTTGTAAATATTTATTTTGGATAAAATTATATCATAATATGTAAAGCAAATACCAATGTTTAAGAAACATAACGCAATTTTTTTAAGTAAAGGTCGAAGAAAATAACAGAATATTTCAGAAGTATAATTACTTTTGCAAATATTTTATTTTTTATTTTTTTTAAGGTTGATTTGATTATTATTATTAGGTTAGTGTAAGTAAAACATATTATTTTGCCTGTGTTTTACAATACAGTTACTAAAAATATTTTCATCAAATCTTTTACAGATTTTAACATCTCTTTCAATATTTAATAAAGAATTTTATATTACACAATAATTATACGGTATAATAAAAGATTTAGCTGTACACCTTTAGGCCGTTGAATATATTTTAAATTATATAAGTAAGCCAGGTTCCCCTCAAGGGTCCTCTTTACACCGGTTTCAAGATTTACGTAGATACTATTTTACTACCGTAAAAGTATCTGTATTTACTGCCTGTTTAGGAATTTATACGTATTTAAGTCAAAATACATGTTGAATATGTTTTTTATAAGATTATATACTTATAAGATTGAAAAGAAAAAATAAGTGCAGTCCATCTGATGGTAGGTAATCATTGCCGCCCGCGGATATCTAGAAAGAAAGAAAGAAATATTTATTTGTAAAAAATACAACAACATTATATGACATAAATAATAGTAAACATGACTCTCAAATCAAGACATTGCTGCAATAAAATTTAACAAAAGACTAACCACTCAGCCTCACTGCGGCGAACCACGGCCACTGATGTTCAGTGTCTGTGATACACATATAGAACAGTTTCTACCAGAAGCCGATCGAAGAGGCAGTGACACTCCTAAGAACTAAGATGACCGCCTAACATATGAGCCAACTGACATCTACACCCATCCATCGAAGCGCAGCAATGGGTGTAGTACCTGTCTGGTCGTCACTACCTCCACGATAGAATCATATTGGATCTGACCTTTGAAACTTATTAAAAATGTTTATATAGACCTAAAATAAACAGAAAAACAGGTTTCTGATTTTCTTTCGTTTGAATATAAACAGTACACGCTTAGAGTAAGGCAAAATTGAAATCACGGACACAATCTGAAATTTGATTTACTTGTAAATGCATAGCAAAATTGACTGCTTTATTTAGTCCTGCGTTCGAATCGCGGATTGCGACGCAGACATCTGAACTTCATCCTCGAAATGAGTATCGGAAATTTACATCAGCTCGTAATACCGTACCGGCTGAGCCTTTATTGTAAACGCCGTAATTTGAATTTCGTCTTTGATATTCAAATGAACCTCTACTTGAGACACTGCCTTAGTTATTTGAGTTTTTGTAAAGCAATCAAGTTTGTTTATAGGAGCCTATGTAATTGTAAATCTCGCTCTGTGGATCCTAATTAATGCATCGAATCACTTTCGAGACCTTTCAGGGATGTCCCCGAGGAAGCAGTTTTACGGAGATTTTTCAAATTGCTTTTACTTAAATGTTAATTCGATTTACTTTTTGTTACCAAGTCAACAACAATAAAACACATTATTTTCTTATATTCTAAAATTAATGTAGGCTGTTTTAGTTATACTTGTACATCTAAAGTATACGTACTGTAATACTTAAGTACAAAAAGCATTTTATTCTTCATTTTGCGTTCAAGAAATACAATTTCGTTATCTCACACAACCAGCGCCTTATTAACGAAGGAAATAACATTATTTTGTTATGTGGGTTAAGAAATATTGGTTCATCATTATGCACCTAGATCTGGATCACTTCAGTGTGATGGAAGTATCATCACCATGTTGGCCAACGGTGGCTCATGAGGCTATTCCTTATAGTTTCGGATGAGCTATTGAGGCTATAGAGATAATATGAATGTTTTCTTATGATGGTTTCCTTCATTGTAAAGTAAAAGGTCATTATTAATAATCTAATAAACTTACATTGTAACTTTCATTGGTGAGAATTGAAACTGAAGCCGATGGTCTCCACGACGTCTTAAATACTATCATAGAGGAACATCGTAACATTAACTACCCCATTATTATAAAAATCTCGGACCATTTTTTGAGTTTCGAAATAGAAATCACTCTCAAGAAAATATTATTCCAATTTCTAACGTGAACTAGTTTTCACCTTCATTTGAAGAGCCGGCACCCGCACTGTTCCAACGAAACGGTCGACGCATGAGACGACAATCTTACCCCTCAAAAGTAGCAATGTAATCAGCTTCATGTACAACCAATAGTCTATATGGACCTAGTTAAAGATGTACATGACCACTTCACCTTAGGTAGACTGCATTTACGTCTACTACTCCAATCTTTGAAAAAATCGTATTCATTATTATTCTATATTATTGTTATCATGTATTCTAACGTTGTGTGAGCATATCTTACATATTATGTGGCAACATGACCGGCTTGCGTGCGTTCGATGACTTTCCGTGTTCACCACAACTTTCAGGCACGGTCTGACTCGAGATCGAATCGATAGATCTGAAATCGACAAGTCACGAATTATGGTTCAGTACATGCAAAAACGAATTGTACGAATCAAAAAGGAGAGGCGAATGAAACAAGAAATACTTTTTTTGCTGAATTGTATATAAAATTGGTACTAATAGTACCAATTGGTACTAATAGTACTGATAGTACCAATTTTATATACAATTGTCTAAATGTAACTTACAAATAATATCGGTATACTGACTAATAACTAATACACATTCATCTATCATCCCATGGAATTCCATTGCAGGTGCGACATACGAGTAGACCTTTCCCAGAAAAAGGGAAATCTTTTACTTGTAAACTTATTCGGGTTCACCATGATGGAATTTTTCTTCAGTTTGAGACCTATACCAACAATGGCATATTAAAGACTAGAACAACTGTTTTGTACTTAACTTTTTGTTAAATGCGTGCCGCGAACAAGAATTAATTCTCAACACGGTTCTAATTCTTAGCGCGTTACAAATGTTACGTCGGTAACCCGCTAAACACTGAAATTATAATGTTAGCTTAACTAGGTTGAACCGTGACAGGCGACACCTGCGTTACGACAAATGTAAACAATCAGTGGCAACGTTGTTATGATAGCTATCGCTATTACCCCGATGCTATCTACCACGGTGTTTAAGGTATTAAACTGCAATTAAATGTACGCTAACCCCTTCCAATTGTAATCGGTGTTTACATTTTAAAAACACTTGTAACGAACGTTTGGTGAAATATTTCGATCATTTTATAGTTTAGATAATTAAAATATTAAGACTTAAAAAACCATTAATACGAATAATATGAAGTCTGTTTAAATGTAATGGAAATAACAATCTGAGTGATATTTCTCAAAGAACTACCTGATAGTGTTTTTGAGATGTATACAATTTTTGTGGTGACATGACAGTGGCGGGTAGCTCGGCCGGCTGTCACAGTACAAAGATTCTCTGTTGTTTATTTTTATTATGTTTTAATAATCTCAATCAAATTATTCCGCTTATATGTGGACAGTATAGTTGTGTAGTGCCGTATAGTGCTTAGATAAAAGTGATCTCACTGAAATTACCTTGTTTGTGCTGTGCGACGAATTTTAACATCAGCTGTTGTTAACGTCACCCGTCATAGTCAGCTGTTATTTCAAGGACGATTTAAGGTGTTAATAAAACTGCATTTGGAAGTTCATCAGTTTATTTATAAACTAAGTGTTAATTTTTTACTTAATAATATCTCAGAAATTAATTTACGTAAGATATTTGACAACATAAATAATTTAACACTTAAATTAAAATAACATTCGTAAACAGTGCCATCTATTGTCGCACCTTGGAACTATTTTACAAGATTTATAACAGCTATGGCTAATAAGTGCGGCGCCTGCGGCAGGTTCGCGTCCACATCAGATTCCGTTAAGTGTATAAAATGCTCGCTGTCATTTCATAAGCAATGCGTTAAAGTTAGCAGTGATGCCAGAATATCAAAATGGTATTGCCGTGGATGCAAACCCAAGGCTACGTGCGCGGGCGGCGCGGCTATTGGTACTCCGAGCTCTGACGGCAGCACTGGTGGCACGGACACGGAGTTTACGGATGCGCTTGTTGAATCGGCGGACAGAGGGCGCTGTGAGGATGATTTTGCAAAGGACATTAAATTTATTCGTGAGCAGGTTACCACTATATTACAGGAGATGGCCTCTTTCCACCAGGAAATTTTGAAAATTAATAAAAATATAGGAGATTTAAGCCACAGGGTTGGTGATGTCGAAAAGAGAGTTACCATGTTGGAGCAGCGGGCATCTGATACCAATAATCTACCAGATGCCTCTAAGATGGAGGAAACTATCGTCGAGCTTAAGAACCAGCTTAATGACCGCGACCAAGCATCGTATTTAACCGACATTGAGATAGCCAACGTAGAAGAAATTAAAGGCGAGAATCCCCTCAATATTGTAACGCTACTGGCCACTAAAATTGGTGTCCCTCTAGAGGAGCGCGACGTTGTAAGCGCGACGCGCACAGGCGTTCGTAACCGTCATGACAATGTCTCAGGTGCAGAGAAGTTGAGACCGCGACCCTTAGTCGTGCGACTCGCGCGGCGAACGGTGCGGGATCAATTGTTAAGAGCAGCGCGCGTGCGTCGCGGGGCCGACACGGCCGGACTGATCGCTGGTGCGGAGCCTCGTAGATTTTATGTCAACGAACGCCTCACTCGTACGAACAGGCAACTTTTTTACAAAGTACGGGAGGAGGGACGGCGTAAAGGATGGCGTTATATGTGGACGCGTGACGGATGCATTTACGCGCGTAGGGACTCCAATACGCCTCGTTTACGTATTCGCACGGATGAAGATATTAACAAAATTTTTGGTTTGTAACATGTTTGCGGCGGTACATAAGCCATTTATTCTTTTATTACCTTTTAGATTGTGAATTAAAAATTAAGAATTTCCTTCATTTTGTCGTATCTCGTATGCATTTTTACAATAAGTGCCTTAAAGAAAACTTGTTTATACGTTACGTGAATTTTATAAATATAATTGATTCTATAAGTGTTTTATTATATTGGTGGTGGTTAATTTGTGTCAGGTATTCATTGTTGTATTTTTGTATACTCAATTACATGTCCTGTAGCTTGGATTTGATGCGATTGAGGAAATTTTTAGGTAGTTGTTATTCCCCTGATTATAAAGATACTTATATTTGTAATATGTGCTGCAACATAACACTGGTAAACTGCTTACATCTAAGCAAAGTTTGTCCATTTTATAGTAAATCCGTAAGAACGTATGTCTATATCTTTAAACTTCTTATACATATAAATTACCTTTATCTTCAATTAATTAACCGAATTTCAAGTTTACATTATATTACTATGTATACAATTCATGGCGTCTGCGCATTAATTTATGATACTTTTGGTTACAAACATGATTAAGACAAATAAACTAAAAGTAGGTTTGCTTAATCCAGGCTCCTTAGGCACCAACCATGATGAATTTGTAGTAGCCATGATGCGGCATTCAGTCGATATAATGGCCATCAATGAGACGTGGCTTCGGGCAGGGGAGGAGGGCCGTGCCCCAACAGTCCCGGGTTATCGGCTTCGACATATTCCTCGGCCGGCAGTAGTACGGGCTCGTGGTGGAGGAGTCGGATTTTATTTAAAAAACGACATAAATGCGCAAACACTGGAACATCCATTATGTCCTACGGTCGAACAAATGTGGTTGAGTATTAAAGTTGGAGGTAAATCTGTACTCGTTGGCACTGCTTATCGCCCTCCATGGCTAAACGTACAATTATTTCTCGATGCCCTTAGCGATTCTATTAGTTCTTTTGCTCGGTTTGATCACATAGTATTAGTGGGAGATTTTAATATAGACTTTTTGAACAAAAAATATGCCAACTTTAAAATGCTCTCCGAATTTTTAAGTGGTAATAATCTGTCACAATTAGTATTAGAACCAACGCATTATACGGACAGCAGCGAAACTCTTCTGGACCTGGTATGTGTCAGTGCACCTACATCTTGCGTTAATGTTGACTACATTAAAGATCTTAGTAGCCACGCGTTTGTCACGTGTATACTTGACTTCCCTAAAATAAGTAACAAGCCTAAGTGGGTTGCGTTTAGGTCACTGAAAAGTATAGATTTGAATAGTTTCAATGAAGATTTAAATTGCATAAATTGGGATTTTATATTGACATTAAATAATGTAAATGACATGATCAATTCGTTTAACAATATCATTTTGGAATTTTTTGATGAATATGCACCAATTAAAAAATCTTATATTAAAAATAAGAATAATTACCCTTGGATCACGTACAATATAAAGGAAATGATGAAAACGAGAGATGAGGCGCAGGTCAGAGCTCGTAAAACTAAACTAAGCTCACACAAAGCTTACTACAAAGAGCTTAAGAACATTGTAAGCACTGCTATTAATTATGAAAAAGCTGCATATTTTGATTTTTATATCAATTCCAATTTGGGACAACCTAAGATAATGTGGAAACACATTAAGCGGCACGTGCAATTAAAAAACAATGATATCGGTCTACCTTCGCATTTTTACGATCCAAATGTGATTAATGACCACTTTCTGCAAGTTCCTGGCATAAATGATGTGTCTATGTCTCACCTCACCTCTTTTGAATTTAACAGGTTTTCGTCGGATACATTCCAATTTAATTCTGTCTCTGAAGGTGAAGTCGCTAAAGTTTTAAATTCTCTAAGTTCCAACGCAGTGGGGAGTGACGGCATTTCACTTGATATGTTGAAAATGATATTACCTAACTGCCTTGCTACGATAACAAGCATAATTAACAAGTCGTTCGAAACAAATATCTACCCTGATGCATGGAAGCGAGCTCTTGTAAAGCCCATACCAAAAATAAGCAATCCAGTTGTCCTATCCGATTTACGACCCATTAGCATCCTTCCATGCCTGTCGAAAGTGATTGAACGGATTGTTTCTAATCAAATAATCCGCTACCTTGAGTTGAACAATATTTTACCTCTCAGGCAGTCCGGATTTAGGAAGAAACATAGCACCACCACAGCATTAATTGAGGTAGTGGACGACATTTTGTCTGCGCAGGACAAAGGCCATGGTACAATTTTGGCCTTATTAGATTTTTCACGTGCTTTTGAAACACTAAATATTTCATTATTGCTCTCTAAGCTCGCGTTTTATGGCATTAGCATTAACACTGTAAAATGGTTTGACAGTTATTTTACGAATCGGTCACAGATGGTCGAACTTCGAAAAGGTAGTAATAGTTTAGAAAATCTTTCATCTTCCAAGGATATCAATCAAGGTGTGCCTCAAGGGTCTATTTTGGGTCCTCTCCTTTTCATTTTATATAGTGCAGATATAACAAAAAATATAAAGTTTTGCAAATTTCATATGTATGCAGACGACTTACAAATATATATATCTTTTAAACCGAGTGACACTGATTTTGCAGTGGCGAAACTAAATTCTGACCTTAATTGTATTGCGCAGTGGTCAGAACGGAACGCTTTAATACTAAATCCGAAAAAAACAAAATTTTTGATTATGGGTACACCTACACAGGTCCGCAAGATTGGTGCAAAAAGTCCGGCTATTATTCTAAATGGAGAAGTACTCGATAGAGTGCCAGAGGCACGTAACCTTGGGGTGGTCATCGATGAAAACCTCAGATTCGAGAAGCATATCTTGAACATTGTACGCAATTGTTATTATAGATTAAAAACTTTATACCGCATAAGAAATTACCTAAGTGTAACCTTGCGCATCAACCTTTGTGAAGCCCTTGTTCTATCTAAGTTCAATTACGCGGATACGCTCACTGGGCCACGGCTTCTAGCACGTACGAAAAAACTGATCCAACGAGTACAGAATGCCTGCGCACGCTTTTGTTTTAATATCCCGCCCCGCTCCCACGTTACTCCGTACATCAATACCGCTAACATATTAAAAATGGACCTCCGCAGGCAATTACATCTTGCCACACTTATATTTGGTATTATAAAAAATAAAGAACCTTTGTATCTATTTAGTAAGCTCGCGTGGGCTAGAGACCACTTAAAGGATAGAACCCGATCAGCTCCGGATAAATTGTGGTACCCGTCCTACTGCTCCGCTGCCTTCAGGGGCAGCTTCAGGTACAGCGCGACGAAGTGTTGGAACAACCTGCCGCCTCCTCTTCGTAGCCTAAAATCATTAGGGAGTTTTAAGTACAAACTTAAGACTTTACTACTAAAAGAACAAATAAAATTATACTGACTATTCGGCTTACTTATTAGAAGTATAGTAAATCAAATTAAATTTATCTATTCGCCTACAGACACATACACTTAAATATAATATCAGTACATTTAATACATATTTCCCCACATTTCATTTTTAAAACGTTTATTTCATTCATAAATTTTACTTATGTAGGATATTATTGTACAATACTAAGAGACTATATAAATATATATATATATATATATTTTATTTTATTATATATATTTTTTTTATTTTTTTTTAAATATAAGTACTTATCACAAAGCGTAGTCTAATTTATATTTTAACTTACCTATAGATTGTGGCTCATAGACAAAGAGGCAGGGTTCCAATGTTCGTGGTGGTACTAGTATGATCTGGCAGCTCATCATGTTATCGTCAATACTGTAGGTACGAGAACATCTGGCTAGACTCGTTTCCTGGAAATAACGATAAGTAGTGTTCCATGACGCCTTGTTTAATTTTCGTTAAACACAAATTTTAAATTTACCGTTTTTTTTTTCATTATTAAAATGAAGGTACTCACCGTGATACCTGATTGTCTCACGTATCGGAAATAGACAGCGATTTGTATTAATACGGCACCATTAACAAGCATGCGGACAGCCGTCCGATTGACATCATGCCACGGGGCTAACTGAAAATCAGGGCCAAGACGCAGTCTACCTGCTCATGGCATTCACTGAGTTTATCCCCATTCACGTTTGTTGCAGCACATAGCATATTATAATAAACTCATTTATTGTGCAATAAATAAGTTCAGTTGTGTATTGTATCTTTTTAATCTTATTTGTTTTTTTAAAGGATCTATTCTAAATTGATTGTCTTATTTATTAACTAGTTTTATAACCGTGCAGTTTGTGTATTTATTTTGTCTGTTTGTATTTGTACTGTGTGTTGCAATATTCCTGAATAAAGTATTTCTTTCTTTCTTTCTTTCTTTCTTTACATAACCATTGGTGGTCACAACAAAAGAACATTAAACTTAGGCTATGAGTTCTCTTCCTATGGATGTCATAAAGACCTTGCGAAGTTATTTACCTTTTGTAGCCACCTACATGCAGAGCCAAGCTATGGTAAAACTTTTATAGGGAAATTCAGCAGTAGATTTTTTATGGAATTTTAAGTGACAATAAATAGTTGCCCCCGTTGACATCTTTAAATAAACTAGAATATGATAAGGCTCTTACCTCAGGTCTGAAGCTGTACTTTTACCTTGTACCATTAAAACTTCATTGGAATAGTGGCTTATATCCTGCATTGAATTTGTAGGTTTATGGCGCTCCTGTTACAGCCAGGACCAGAAAGATTCTGTGTGTTTTCACCTGAAGGTAAATAGTTACTGCCGTTTATAAACGTTTGTAATCAATCCCAGATAAGATGAGAGTCCTCCCTGAGGTCAGCCACATATGCATTGTTACTTCTGAGGAATTTGCTGTAGCACCTCTGATGAGAATCCCATACTTTTAAACCGAAACACAGCAGCGTTTAACACTGATGCCATAAGGCGGAAATAGATGTAACGGTGGTGCTTGCAAATGCCAAAGACCTTCAAATATGTATCTGCAAGAATACTCAAACATTATAAGTGTATAGTTTCAGTGAAATTAATAAAGTGTAATGGGCCGATGCAGCAGGATGCGGTGACAGCGTCTCGCAGTCTCGCAGTGTAACGGACTTGGGACTTGTTTGTTGCGACTTGGGAACTTACTCCACAACTTGGCCAACTTAATATAGGTGGAAATGGAATAATAATGTATTGATAAATTTATCCCGATTTGAGGAAAAATGGAAAATGCACAAATTTTTAAACATGCTCATTTTTTGTTTTCGAGGGGGATACCTTTCTAAAGGTACCCGACGACGTGGGAGCGACGCCGAGTTATGTAGGATTTTTACCGCACTAAAACCCCCCCGCGGTGGCCGTCCTCAGCGCTTGGTGGAGAACTCTGGGATCTCCAATGGAACACAACCGGAGTCCTCCGAGCGCGATGCCCCGGTCGGCATCTGCCCTGGGGGGAGCACTTTACGCTCCTCCCGCAAATCTGGTGTTTACGACGGTATGCGCCGCCGTCGCCGCCGCCCTTCTTTCTCCGGGTTGCTCTCCGGACGGTTCGAGCTCCCACTCTTGCCGCCGGCAACCCCGGTAGCCCCCTTTTAGTCGCCTCTTTTTTTTATAATATAAGAGTAGCAGACGAGCATGCAGTCCACCTGATGGTAAGTGGCTACTGCCGCCCATGGACATCTATAATCAACCCCAGATAGGATTAGATATTCCTACTTGAGGTCGCCCACAGATGCGCCGCTACCCCTGAGGACTAAGCTGAAACGCCTCGGAAAAATCTGTCTTCCTTTTCAAACCGGAACACAGCAGCGCCTAACACTGCTGTTATTAGGTGGAAATAGGTGTGGCGGTGGTGCCGCCGGAGTCGAACCTCAAAGGGTTCTGCCACCTTCGAAACTCCTCTTACGACAGGTAGGGGATACCGTAGCCCTATTCTAGTCCCGGAACTACAGGGACAAATAGGACTATCTATATACGACGAGAGAGCTCTGTATTCAGTACTTTTAATGGATTTCAACCACTACTATTTTTCTTTGATTTATTCTCATTATATTATCAATTGATCTTGGTTGATCTTTTGTACTATATTTTTGTAATTGATCATTATAGATGTAACCTTTTTCACATGTAACATTTAATTAATAATTTTAAGTTTTTACTACTTCTAAGGAAAAGAGTAGATAAATATTAGAAATGTGAAAGCGGTTTTATATTAAATGTTATATGATGATTTAATACATTTAGACACAATTTTGTTATAAGTAACATTACATAAAAATAGGGGTTGCTTCCAAAAACATTAAAAAGGTCGCAGTAAAATTTTGTCACCAAAAATATTTTCGTTATTTAAATTTTCCACATAATAAGTAGATCCCGTAGAAATAGAAAATATTTTTACATTTCATTTATTCCGGATTACGAGCGGAAAAGTCTAACTATCAATTTGCATAATATTGCTTCCTTAATATGTAAAGGGTGGGGTTCGTAAAAGGGGGAAAGGTGAAATTGCTTTTTTCACTGCGAAATCAATGAATTTAAGTCAATCGCAGAGGATAGTGGAATGTTTGGCTAGTCAAATGTGATGGAAGCGGGCTACCGGATTCTATAGCAATTCTCTAGATTTGTCGAGTCTCCGGCTTATTTTCAGGCGGAGCTTCTATCCTTGAAAGTTGGGGCTATTTTAAATGCCCTTCGGAATTATTTAAGGAAATCTCGATTTTCTCTGGAATTTAAAATTGCTTGATGTTAAATCAAATCTAGCTTTGATTGCGCGTTTACTACTAGTTTAAATCCTAAGGGAAAATTAAGTATATGAAGTGAAATGATTGTATTCATTTATATAAAACCATATTGTACTCGTATTTAAGTCATTTTGAATATAATTTTAATAATAAATGTTATAAAATAATAATTATCTAACCACATAGATATTTAATCTGATATCCTTCGAACATTAATATCGAATTATTTCATTACAGTTTTTAGTATACAGATAATAATTAGTATTTATCGCTTATTGCTATTCGATATCAAAACGATAGTGCACATGGGATCAACTCACATTCAAAATAATATAGGTTCAGTTTAATGTGATTTTGTTTATTAGCGTGCAATAGGTACCGACGTTTTGTGGATATAATTTGTAGGTCAAACTCATTAATTTTCAATTACGATAAAATTAAGCTTAATCAAGGCAATGATTTAGTTACCGATACGATTGCAACGGGGAAAAATATAAATTAGTACTTCTCTGCGTTAGGGGTAGGTACATACAAATTATACGCAATTCGAAATAAAGATTGTTTTTTTTTTTGGGAAGTCTAAGAACCACAATAGGCAAGCGTAGATGTCTGTGACCTATGCCTTTTTAATTATGAGAAGACCTGAGCCAAACAATGGGATAATAATGGGTAGATAATCATGTGTTGAAACTCAAATCCGTACTGTGCCCTCGTAGTAAATATTAGTTCAACGACTTTATTATAAATGTTCATTTTAGATTGCGATAAAATATAGTCAAGCAATTTTACTATGAGAGAAATATATTTTCAACCCACCACAACAATTAGGTAGGTATAATTTGTACCGCTACGCGAAAGTGCGTTAATCTTCCACATTTCACGTGAATGGTATATAAATCAAAAACACACGTATAAATCATAATGCTCCCAAGGATTCGTTTAAGGTCATCCCAAAGATATTTTACGGGGAAAATCCTTTTACCAAAATAGTTCTTTTCACGGCAAAATTAACAATAGTCTGACTTTCCTTGTCAGAGAATGTCATATCGGGCAGGTGCTCTTTTCAATGACAGAACGAAGCACGTGAAGGTGACGTGGTTATTTGCTCCAGGTTTATTTATTCGAAACTTGTGCCCGTTTCGGAAGACCACTGTCCACTCACAACCTGTCACTGTATTTCCCGACCCTTTATTTTCAGTTGACAAGAATATTCCGTTGCGTCCTCTCGATATTACATTCCGATACGACTTTTTATTCGTGATACATTTTTCCAATTGTCTCCGTTGCGCGCCTCCAGTATGAACTAACGGAATAGAATTTTCAAACAGTTTTGATTGATAAAGGTAGACAGGTTTTCGCTTTCTTTGTTTGTAAAATTAGATTCGGAAGGTAGCGTGAAACTTCAGTTACACTTGATTAATGGTGGTTCGAGGATCCGAATAAGGACGCGATTTCTATAGAAAGTCGGCTATCCGAGATTTAATTTTCGATGGAAGACCATTTAGTATGAACGTTACTAAAAGGTTAATTTTTATCAGAGCGAACATGCTCAGATTTAGATGCTAGAGCGATATTATCCAATTTTCCGAAACAACGCTCTTGCTATGTTAATATTTGATATGTTCTCGACTTTTCTCGAATTTAACGCGCCGATTAAACAACGCAGGGCGAAGGATTATGTGTGAATATTTAAAATGCTATATCGGTTCTAGTTCTGCGAAGAACAACAGCATTGTTCATGCAATTTATTGCAGAAATACCTTTTAAACGAGCTCTGTGTTTCAATAAATATAAAATTGATGGAAGAATTTTGATATATTTCGTCTGCAAAGTTTTGCTACGAGTAAAATAGGATTAAAGTTTTTAACATTTATTACAAAATTGTTTAATTATTACTTATACTTCACAAAGCACATTCATAAACAAAATAAGCAGGAAATTTTATTTAGCGAAATAAACTGAATATTGTTAACATATTAATCATTTTCTAATATTCCACATATCACGCAATCTTAGAAAATCATTATCAAAAGAGATAGGTACAATAATAATACAAATATTCTTGAAATTTAAATACATTCTAAGCATAAGAGACGGCCAAATTGATAAATAGCAATTCCTTCTCTTTAATTTAAGAATCCTCTCTACTTTTATAACTTTTTTCGTTGGCATGTCCAGCTCAATCCCATCCGCGTTCCATACCTGAATAGACCGAAGTAAAAACTTTATGACGGTATCACAAAAACTTTTCCACCCGAAGTTACGAGATGCGATGGCGTGCACATCGAACATAGTTGCATCCCGCAGGTTGGACGACCATTAAAATAGAAGGATTACTTTTATAGCCCAGTTGGCCCGCTTGAGATAATATCGGTAAATTTTATGGACGCAATAAACGGAATTCGATTTTAGCCAGTCATCTGTATGTGATTATGTAACGGATTTAATATAGAATCCGTAGGAGGCTCGTTTTGGATGATTGCGTCCATGTTACATTTCTGCTTCGCTCGCAGTGCTGTGTACTGATTTTAAGCGCGAAATAATGTGGGTGAGTACATTACGTTCTATCTCTTTCAATTAATACACGAAATGTTACTATGTTATTAACTATCAAAAAGAAATTTTAACAAAAAAATACAACGGGCTTCTATGTCACTACAAAGTAAAAAATAATTCAAATAAATGTTGGTTTAGTACATATTTGTGAAGTCGGCGATCTATATATTTCGTTGGATAACGATGTAAACAGCGTGTCTAATATGAGCGCCGACTTCAGGAATATGTACTAAACCAACGTTTATTTGAATTATTTTTTACTTTGTAGTGACATAGAAGTCGGTTGTATTTTTTTGTTAAAAATTTTTTTTCACCCTTTTTAGTGATGGCATAGTCAAATTTATATTAATACAATATAAGTTGTATAAACGTGATCATGAATTAAGGTAAGGTCTGAATTTACATTAATGGGAACCGCTCGCTCGCAGGGCGCTGCCGCGACCTGCTTGCCTAGTTTTATATTGTTTTATATGTTCCAACTTAACCTAACTAAATAGTCTATGATGAACTGGCTTTGCAATTTCATTAGAACCTACACCAAATATCTTCAAACACAACTCAATTATTCGCATCGGTTGAGGAGTTACATATTTTGTCTCCGAGCTACATTATCAGACCCTTAAATAGTCAAATATGAACTGGCTTTGCAATTTCATTAGAACCTACACCAAATATCTTCAAACACAACTCAATTATTCCCATCGGTTGAGGAGTTACATATTTTGTCTCCTAGCCACATTATCAGACCCTTAAATAGTCAATGATGAACTGGCTTCGCAATTTCATTAGAACCTACACCAAATAAAATGGAACCAACTTGTAGCAATTGTCCACACACAAATTAAAGGCATTAAAATAGGTTCATAAACGGCGAAGTTATGGCTGTTATATTTACATGGGTGGAGGAGTTCCCCTCATTTTCTCCAGAACCCGTCGATGGATCCTAACCATATTTAAATGGGACCAACTTACAGCTCGTCTCTACACAATAAAAAAAGAATTATTAAAATCGGTTCACTAACGGCGGAGTAATTCGTGTACATACATAAAAAAAAAGATACCGGCCGAATTGATAACCAACTCCTTTTTGAAGTCGGTTAATAAAAGTATTGAAGTTGTAGGTATTTCTTACAAGACGAGCTACTTATCCATTTGATAATTTTACAATATACACTTAAAACAAAATCATAAATGGTATTACTATGTTTGGTTTATATAGTTGCTATGTTATTTTCTACCAAACAAAAATGTTAAAGTTGCAGGTATTGATCCTATTTATCCATTTGATAGTTTTACAATATAAACTTTAACTTAAAAGATAGAATATATTACTATACAATAAATTAATTACTAATAATTATTCGAATAAGACAGACAGACATATTAATAAATAACTTTGTCTGAACTTTTTCTTCCGGAAGCGTTTGGTCCTGTGGGCCGGATCAGATATCTGAAGTTTTTCTTATCTTCCGCAAAAGTTAATATTAAGGTAATGTGATTAATAAACCCTCAGTATGAATCTATTGTAATGTCCACATTATTTTCCTACTTTGTATAATGAAAATTAGGCAGATTTTGTAACCACAACTAATATCCAAAAAGCTATCCAGCTTTTTGGAAATTCATTGTTGATTTTGTTATCTATAAATTACTGTGGTAATATTAGATAATTGATATTAAATTTTGTACTTAATTTGAAAGGGTTAAAATGTTTAAATTACAATTACTTTTTAATTTGGCTTATTAAGCTGAGAGTTGAAGTTTAACTTAGACATATAACGTAATTTTTAAGTTAAGTACATATTCAAATTACTTTACCAATACAGAAAAAAACTTGTGGAAATTAAAAGAACGATTTTCCGTTGAGTAGTTTACAGTATAACTTCTACCTTAACCTACTAATATCCACGTTGGTTATCGTGACGTACTACAGTAGGTAAAAACTTTTCTAATTCTGAAATAAATTTCCCGTACTCAGCAGTCAGACAGTGAAGAATTGGTGATGAAGCGTCATTTGAGTGTCTTACTCGATTAACTATGTACCCATTTCAGTTCATCGTTTTTCTGATAAATTATTTCAATTTATCTAGTTTCCAGTGCTTTCTATTTTTTATTACTAAGTCTTTTCTAGTTATTTACGACGGTCTCACCCTCGTTGACATTTAAGTTGTCTGTAGACCTTTATTAGATTTAAGGTTACCTAGATTAGATTTAGGGGTAAAAGTTTATCTTTGTTCTATTTCACAAATAAAATGTATCTAAATTGCAAAAATAAATGAGCTTGTCCTAAGCTTAAGGTTGATGAGCTTTTAATTTATTTTATCGAATAGAACCTTTCACTAGGGTTAAAACTTTGCTATCACCAAACTTTGTATTTTGTGTCCTAGATTATTACTGAAAATTGGTAACTGAAATAATTGTTCTTTTGCGTAATTATTCGTGTATTTTGTTATAAATACTTATAAGTAAACAGTGTTGGTTTTCATCTGATTTTAAACGGTTCATGCAGATTTTGATATAAACGGAAAATATAACGAAGTCCAAGCAGAAACCAATTACTCTTTAGGTTAAGGATTGGATACAAACTTTACGAGAACATTGAAGTGGTTTGAACACATGATATAGTAAAAAATTAAGTTGCAGCCACAACAAGACCAAATTTTTACGAATATTGGGCGTTTCAGCAACACAGCCCAGACGTAAATGTTTGCCCCAAAAGCAGGTGCGATTTAAATGATTTTGCAAAAACACACGAGACTGCGACTTAAAAATCGCAAAGACGCATCTTTTAGCCATTTGAATAAATGACAACGTTTTCACTTTAATTCAACTTAATTCAATTTAAAAGTCGAATAAAAGATTCCATCCAGCAAGAAGTTCCAAAACTTTACATTTACACAATCGGAAAGTGGGTTAATGAGATTCGTTCAAGAAAAACATCTCGTTAACATACATTATTCAAGCTTTCGCGAAGTTATTCCGCGTTCACGCGTTCATTAGGCACGCGAGTACAAACTTACGAATCGCGAAAGGCACCCGGTCCTGACACCCACCATCCACTTATCACCCGGACTACTGAAACTATTCCCAAGTATTTCGGGGACTCGGAAAGTACTCCCTTGTTATTTAAATTTATCACTCAACTTTTATCCTCTAAATTCATTGTAACAGGTAATATTTCACAGGTTATTAATTACGCAGCGCCGGCATCCTCGGTGTAACTCTTATTACATTATGTCAGTTGCAAATTGAAAAATTCCCGGAGCGTGTGTCCCGTCTCTCCGAAGTATTTTGGCAAAATTATTCTCATTCATTAAGTCGAGAAGTGGAGGGCGCGCTCGCGAGATTGTCGACGTACCATTCACTTGTGAGTAACGAGGTGACTTCCTGTTATTAGTTATGTCGGTAAATTGTTTTTCTTACGCTTTTGTACTCCGTCTACCTCGATCGATCGTGATTTATATCTGGCTATTACCCCTCGACATTAACACACTGTCGGCGGTTGGCGTTATCGTCGGCCAAATATCATTTCCAATGTTATGGAAGACGTCAATAAGTTCCATTGAATACGTTAGTCAAACCTCTTTTTATTATTGTTTTTGCGAAAACATGTTCTTTAGTATTTTTGTTCAATTCACAACATTCAGTGATATGCCCATATAACCGTATATTAAATCTACTGCGTAATCGGAATTAAAGTAAATCCATGATTCATTATAATCAAAGAAGATAAATGTTTTAGGCAACAAAGCCTTTGTTCTAACAACATAATAAATTTCCCGGTTTGGCAGAATACATGCCTATGGCACCACCACCTGACATGTTTGTAACAGAACGCTATCCCCAATCGCTACGCATCTCTCTTAGTACCAATCCATTAATTAAAACTTATTTTGTCACAGTAGATATTATATGTGCGACAAACAGTTACGTAGGTACGCCAGATTCTGAACAAGTTAAACTTGCGTAGTTTATAGCCTACAAATTAGAGTAGTTTGATTATATTAGAGTAATATTAATATGATCTTGAACGTAGTTGAGTCGTGGATAATCGAAAACTCAAAGCAGGTTAAGTAAATACGATATTTAGTGCCAGTGAAGTAATTTGAGATTTACTGGTCATCAACCCTATGAATGCTGGATAAAACGCCATGTGAAAATTATATCTTATAGATTTCAAATGATCACTAAAGCATAAAATAAATAAATTAGTCACGTCACACAGGTGATATCATAGGTTCTTAATCAATGTTCTTTACTATAGTATGACTTACCTTTATCATTACCATAAAACATTGTGTAATTTAGCTACGGATAAGAAAAGGATCAAGAAACTCTGGAATAAGCAATTAGTACTAGGAGGGATTGTCTAATTAAATCCAGAAAACAGGGCGTATTTAAACAATTCGTATTTATATAAGTAACTTAAAACTCTAACTCAACTTCAATAGTACAGATAAGGTAAAGGAATAATGCCAACATTTTCAGCAATAAGCTCTTCAATTTCCATAGATAGATGTAAAGGACGTTTCACCAATCGGAATGTAGAAAAATTTTCAAATAGCACCCAAAGAGCTTTAGAATACCTTTTTAAAATCCGTATATAGAAGGTTGAAAGATTTCAACATTCAATACATTTCACGTTTCAGCTTTAGTCGAGTTGGAAATTCTCAAAAGGATAGCTGTTAATGCGAGACAAAGACTGATTTAGATCTCTTCTGCCGAACCTCTATCGTGCCACTATTTACTCTCGTAAAGGGCCGCACTCTATCAGCCTACACCAGAATCCTTTTGCATAAAATAAAACTCAGACTGCTTTTGTGCTGTGCGGGGTTCAAAGAAAATTTGTGGATGCATAGTTATTCAGGTACCGTGAATTTAAATGCTTGCCGGCGCACCAGGTGTCGCGCGGGACACGCATGTCGGAATATTGCGACGTTAGCGTAGGGATGGCGATATGGCGATTAAGTGAACAGTCGATCTTTTGGGCCAAGAAAAATCGATTATTATAATCGATCTCCAGTAATGGATTGATTCAGTGAATCAATCTTTCAACCTAGAAAATCGAAATTTGATCTTTTCGAATTTTGGTTGAAAGTATTAGACATTTTTTGCTGATGGAAACGTATTTCAGTGCTTGTTTGGTCCTGATGACCATTTTTCTACGCCCTTTCTAGCTGAAAAGATTGAAGATCGATTTTTGGGGAATCGCTTCTTTGGGCCTCGACTTTTTTGTGAATCGATTTATTGCACTTTGATTCGAATCGATTCAAGAATCGATATTTTTCGGAAAGAATCGCCATCCCTACGTTAGCGTCTATCGTACACTCGTAAGTGTTAGCAGTGTCATTCGAAGATAATACCTCCATATAATTCCCGATACTTAACTCGGTGTAATGAAGTTTATTCGTCGCTACTTGACTGCGAGTTCTTCGTGCGAGCGAGGAATGTAATCAGTTGAGAACTAATACAGCGTCGTTTGCAAAGCCCCTCTCGCGTATGGTAATGTCTCGTTGGAGCCCGTTAGTTCTTTTGATTGCTGGCTCCTCTTGTCGAATTAAAACGGTGTTCGAGCCGAGGCGATTTCTAGAAAATTAAAGGAGCGTCTCATTTTCAACGATGGCTCTTAAGGGTTAATATTAGTATGATTGTGCTCACTGACTGCTGACTTAAGTACCTTATTATTTTGTCTCGAACGTTTGTTTTAATTAAGTGGACGTCTTATCAAGGTGTAACGAGGAGTGTGTGGTTATCTTTTATTTCGGTCTGCAAGTCCTGAGGAAAATTGAAATTCCCGAAACCATACAAATTTGTGAGTTTATTCCGTATTTACACGTCGTTCTCTTTGTAATTTTGATTATTGTTATTTAAGTTGGTGTTGACTTTAATTTTGGCACGGGTTTCATAAATTTCATCAAATGTTGTGATGAAATGAATCTTTTCACTTACTAAGAAGTTTCGCAGCAAATTTAAGATTTTTAAACATTGCTGCATTTTTTTACCGTCTTAGTAATATAAGTAACACGTAAAAATATTATACACAGAACGTAAATAAAAAATTCTATGTGTAAAAGTTTTAAAATGCGTTGTTATCAACGGTTATACATTTCCAAGTAAGTTTTGAAGTGGGTGAAGTTAAAATAGTATGATTAATGCATTCTAAGAAACGTTTTAGTTGCAATGGAAGACTTTGACATACGAAGCGCGACGGAGTACCGTGGTGCTGGGTTTGTGCCTCAAGCACATCGCAAACGCTGCTTAATAAGCTTTTTAGGTCTTGTATTAATAATTTTATACGAGCTTCTGGAAATACGTAACGTCTGAATGTTAAATTTGAAACACTTTACATATTTCTTTACTTTGTTTTAAATCTACTCCGTTGAATTTTCTTAAATTGTTGTTTAAAATATTTTACTTGCGGATGCAGGTCTCTTCTCAGAATACAAAAGATTTTATGCCATAATCAACTACTTTGGTCATGATGAAGAAACGAGGTTCAGGTTCTCTGTTGATACTTCCTCATGATCATTTGTAATCAACGAAAAATAGGAGAGGTTTCCAGAGGTTGGTTCCTTTGATAGCCCTGAGAACTAAATTGGGATGCGTCATGCAGGTAAGTCTATCTACCTTACTATATCCTTCAAACAAAAAAGCAGCAGCAGTATACGAAAACCTTTCTATTTAACATATACTAAAAGATTCAGGAGTACCAGTAAACGGTTGCAAAATCAGGTTTTTCATATAAGGGAGAAGGTCAAATCAGGCCCGATTAATCCAGAAAAACTCTGGCAGATTCGCTATAGCACTCAGCTGAATTATACTCTAAAACTTGTTGAGCTATAAAACAAGCAATAAACCCTCTCGCCTGCGCTTGACTTTCAAAAATAAATGATGTCAAATCAGATTCTTTCATGTCCAAAAAATATTTAGATAAAAATATTATTGTAAGTCTTAAGGTGAGAAAAACACCGTTCACCTTTTTATGAGCACTGACCTTAACAATTCTGTTACCGAATATTACAATAAGGTCACTTTGAAACTTCAACCTACCTATACCACCAATCGCGTTATTTCAAGGGCTTACTCTGGTTATAAATGTTCTCATACTGAATTAGCTAAGCGTATCATTGTTTAAGCCAATTTAATGCTTAATTGCATCATGTTTGACTTATACAACTTTATTAGGTATTACATATATTTACTATTCAATCTTTGATAATGCATTAATACGCTAACGCTAAATGTTTGAATTTTTCTAACAGCAACTTAAGATGGAATTATTCAAAATAAACAATTGTTCAAAGATATTACACGCTTCCGCTCCTTCTACCGCTGTCGCCTTTGCCTTTGCTCCACATGCAAATTAAATTACACTCAAGTTTCGCTGACTTAGCCACACTGTGGGTAAGATAACTCGTCTCTTGTCGCTCTTGCTCCAGACTTAGATTTAAACGTATTCATATAAGAATTAGGAAGCTTTTACGGTTCTACACCCATGTAACAGTGTATGTAATAATATACATGATTTATTTGTTGAATAAATGCAAAGTTTATTAAGGACATGCCTTTGCATATCATCCACTTTATAAAGAAGCGTATTTTGTTAAAACGATTTATAAAGTTCCTACTATTTACTTCCAGCCCATATAAGAAAGTAATTTCGTAGCGCTTTCTATAATAAAGTATAAATATCTGTAAAAATTGAAAATAAAACTTGTACTATCTATATTTCTGTGGAATAAAATCGAATGCTCCCATAATATCACTCTCAATGGTTATCTCCGATTCTTTAGACAACGATCGTCTCTAACTAGACTGATTTCTTTGAGTTAATCTATGTATTCTTGTTATATGGTATACAATTAAAAAGGAATATATAATATATAGTTCCACTTCAATCAAGATGGACGGCAGTGCTTCCATCAAATTCTGGTTTATATTTTCCACAATTTCACCTTTTAGTTAGTGTTTTTAGAGTTTACTTTTAATGTTATTTTGAAAAAATAAGTTTCTTTTTCTAACGAATTTATAATTATTTATTCGGTAAATTTCGTCTTAAAAACAGTTAAGCATGCTTTATGCCTTTACGTCTAAAATTCTATAATAAGAATGCGTAAAATTAAATCATACGAGTATAATCATTACTATTTTAACAAGAGACATATCTATAACCCAAACTATTTAGGAGCTCAGTAACTATTAGAGATCCATTGGAGATACCACGGTATTGAGTAAAGTTTGCCACTAGAATATATTCCACAAACCCACTAAAGACACAGAAACCGTGCACAAAACAACAATAAAGTTGGTCGGATCTGCTGACCGTCGCAAAAAGCTCATCGTTCGTGCCATGAGCACAATACAAACTTAAATCGTTCGTGAAGGCGTTATGCACTCGGTTTCAATTTCCCCGCGAACTGCCATCGCAGATGTTTGGACGACACTCATAAATATGATTTGAAAATCGTTTTATGTATAACTCATAAACTTTTATCTCCGCTGCCCGTGTCGGAGCGTTCTAAACGGTCCCACTTAGTTTCTGCACAAAAGCTGCAGACGTTTTAATATCGGACCGTCTGGTATTCCGGTACGTATCTGCCAGTGTAAATTTCGCTGGGGCGTAACGGCCGTCCGGCACGCCACCTTCGCCTGGTCAAATAATAACACTCTAATGGCTAACTATTGCCTAATGTATTTTGGGTGAATGGAATAATGCTGCCGGCTTTGTCCGTTCTTGCCAGGTTGCGATTTAGACTGCGCTTACTTAGTACTCGAGACAGGCGGAAATAAAGCCGCCGCAATTCAATTTCTGTTTATTAAAACACGCTTTAGCTATTCTGTACACAACTGTTTGTTTCGAGATAATGTTTCGTGATTTACAATTTAATCTTTTACTACTAGATAGACATTAAATAAAAATTGACACAGAAATTTAATGTACTGTATGTATACGTAAATAATGTAATACCTCTAGGTCTAAACATAATGGGGATTACACGTAAATAGCAAGTTTGCGAGCAAAAAATAACTCTTTGTAACTGGGCTTATGACAAATATATAATTTACCTGTATCAAAAAGGTTTTCAAATAATGTTTCTTTCATATTATTCTCAGAAGGCAATTTTATTTGACACCAATATAATGGTAATAAAAATATTTAAAGCGCCACGTAGGCGTCAATGGATAAATAATCATTAAGCTAAAAATATGCTTACTGTAATCTAAACAATTTGTGTATGCAAAAATGCACATCGATCAGACACCATGATGTGAGTCAAATTTAACTTGCAAGATTTAACCCTTAAATGTATAGGTACCAACTAAAAAGCAACTGAAAAAAAAGCCTGATGGACAAACGATACGTACGTATTTTTTGTTATAGAAATAGAAATTAGAAATAAGATGTTTCTACAGTCGATCATAGATTTGTTCTACCTCCCGCGGTTACTGACGCCTCGTGTATAAATATTACCGCCTCTAAACCATAAACAACGAGAATGCTACAGAAAACACAGTACATAAACTAAAGGTGTAATAGGCGCTACCTGTTACTCCAGCTAAAAATAACCTTAATAAATCTTCCAGCGCTTCATAAATATCGTGAATATTTGTCAGCTTATTTCATTGTCATCATCATCAACCCATTACTATCCCACTGCTGGGCACGGGTCTCCTCTCAGAATGAGAAGGATTAGGCCATAGTCCACCGAGCTGGCCAAGTGCGTATTGGTGGACTTCATATAACTTTGAAAACTTTTTTTTTTTTAAGAATTCTCAGGTATGCAGGTTTCCTCACGATGTTTTGCTTCACCGTTTAAGCAAGTAATAATTAACTTATAATACGCACATAACTTTGAAAAATCAGAGAATCAGGATTTGAACTTCGGAGACCTAGATCAAGGCCGCGTTTCTTAACCACTAGGCTATCACTGCTTGTATTAAATATTGAATCTGCTGCTTTCATTGTATAATTTGTAAAATACAATACTGTATTCGGCGTAATATGCGTTTGTAATATACAATCCTTTAATCCACAATGGGCGGGTTTTCGTTACCGGTCACGAATTAATTATATTACATAGTAGATTATAATCAGAATATTACAAATACATTATTTGTATAATGTAGTCAGTGGTCGTAAATCAATGCTTTCCAAGGTATTGATTTATACTTGTAGGTATAATATTACTGCCAGGTACGTTTTTAGCATCAGTTTCAATAGTTACAATCTAACAACAATTGAATTAGATGTCTTGCAACGATTAGTATGCAACTATTTAATTTCATCTTCTCCTAGTACGTAGCAGCAAGTATCATATTGGAATAAGGATATTTATTTAAAAAATCAAAGATACAACACATTTATCGTGACTATAAAAATAGCTAGTATGCGATAATACCTACATGGTTAGATTTTAGTTTTATTTTTTATTTTTATAAAAGAACTCTGACGTAGTTTGATTGAGTAAAAGTAGCAACACTGAAGAAGGAAGTCAGTTGGAGTGAGTTTAAAACGATGTACGTAGGATTTGACATGAGCTCTGAGAAATAAAATAAGAATTAAATATCACCATCAACCTCTCATTTCCACAATCCCACATATATATATTCCCACATACATATATATATATATATATATATTCACATGCGGCATTTTAATAATTACAGTGGTGACTGTATAGCAGTGACGACTACTGAGACTTACGACTTACCTAAGTTGCCCTTCGATGTGTCGTGCGCATAAAAGCCACTAGCAGTTTGTCATAATATTAAAACATCGACAATTTCACAACACAAATTACCCAAAAGTTAATACAAACCACGCGAAAAGTTAATAAAATAGTTACCCAACTTACACTATCTATTCGCACATGCGCTGTAATAGAGGCAATCAAAGCTTAACAATTTAATATTGAATTTCAAACCATTTTATTTTAATGTGTTCATATTGCAAGTTTGCGGTGAACGAGATTACTTTGAATTGCATACATTTATCAGTTAATCGTATTGTGGTTAAGTTTTATCTTTCCTATGTCCATTTGTGTAAATGAATTGAAACAGAAATGATTATGAGCGGGTTTGTCAATTTCATGCGTTTAGTTTCTATTTGAATATACCTAGTTTATACTGATTCTGGCTGATTAGGCCTTCTATTGATTGCGTATTGTTTGGTATAGTGCTATGGGGGCATTATATGAGAGGCAATATACTAATATACAAATAGGAGTTTTAAAAATTTATAAATTCAAATCTGTGCCCTTAGCATCAGCATAGCATAGCTCGTTTTGAATCGAACATACAATCAATCGAATCGACATCTCGATAGCACGATCTTGATTCGATGACTCGGTTGTATTTGTGTAGAATGTCAAATTTGTTACTACCAAATCGTTAGGTATCAATTGTTTATGCCTCGATGAGCGAGATCGAATTCGATAGGACGCCGATAGTCGAACGGTTTGAAACTATACTGACAAATTTTAGTTCTTATATAATACGATAGAGGCGCTTCATGGAGATCAAACATAAAAACTCTAAGGGTACTGAATTACTGATGATACGGACAACACGCTGAGCGAAGCTCGGTCGCCCAAGGTATCGATTAATCTGCCAATAACTCTTCTTGGAGTTAGTTAATGATATTTTCTATAGAGTCTACATTACGTTAATTAAATAACCACGTTCAGTCCAATATTATATCCGGCCATTATAACACTAAACACATTATAATCGATAATGCACCATATGCCTGTGTAATTATTAACTGTGTACACATTGGCCTCTATCGCGGTATCCTTGTACTCATTCGGCAAACAATACTCAATGCAGACTGTAAACAAATAATATGCGATGAATTATTGAGCTTGTTACACCAACAATTGGGTATACGTACGCATAATTAGCTCAAGTTAATTGCATATTACGATGTCACGTACGTTGTTAAGTAAAGCACTAGAGGAATACGGATAAGCGGGCCTCATTTACGGATATTATCGTATAGCCATTATTATTTCTGTGTTGGGTATGGATCGCGTCAGAGTATGAGAAGAGTATTGACCATTATCGGATCGAATATCGAATACCATCAGGCATCTAGGATTCCTTATAATGTTATTTTTCTATCTTTATAAGATTAAAAGCAAACGATCTTGCAGTCCACCTGATGATAAGTGATTACTGCCGCCCATTGATGTGTGTAACCATTTTGGATATGTATTTATATACAAAATATAGTCGTTATTGACGGTAGACTCCAGCCAGAAGATGGTAGCTAGCTAGGCAAATCCCACGAAGAGATCTTAACACTAAGCGAGACATCTTTGGGAATTACGGCAAGCGTTGTCAAACCCAGCAACCAGTGGGACCATTGCAGTAGTGTGTTAATCGCCAGAGTAGACGATACTGTCCATCAACCCGGTAAATAGTATACACTTAGTCGCCTTTTTAACAGCCATGGGTAGACATGGGGGGGGGGGTCTATTCGCTACCAGAGCTACATAGCCAATTAAAAGACTCCGACTAAATAATATTTCAAAGAAGTATAGAATAGACGAATCATGGCTTCTGTAAGGTATAAGAATGCTTGGTTTATTGTAGTCAAAATAAAATTCTTCATTCGTAACTTCATATACGACCCTTTTATGTTACAACAAATGCAGATACAGAAATCACAAACAAGAACCATATTTATAAACTCAACATTGATATTCATTCCTTACCTACTCAATAACTCATACGTTCGGTAAAGAAGGGTTTCCCGTTAGTTTGAAACAAGCAATATACATACGTTCGTCACTCCACGATGTTATTGCACAAGTCGCGGCGTTTCTGTAGGCTTGTACTCTCAGTCGGCGATAAATAAACACGGCGTGCGCTGCAGCCGATAAGCCTTCGGTTGCGACGACATGCAGAAGCGGGTGTAGAGTGATGTACAGTAGGGTTGCCACAAATGTACATTAAAAATGTATTTACAAAATTATTTACTTTTATTTGGCATTATCAAAAGATGGACAGGCGCTCAAATCGTTGGTTGAAGTGGGTGTAGAGTTATGTATAGTAGGGTTGCCACAAATGTAAAAAAATAAAATTGGTCTACACAATTATTTACGTTTATTTGGGATTATCAAAATATGGGTAGGCTTTTAAAAGTTTGTTTGTTTATTTATAGGGGCCGATTTTGAAAGCGGATTTGTAAAAAGATAGGCTTTAGAGATACTTGTGTTCCATATGACACTTTTTATAAAGTTCAAATGAAAATATGATTTTAGATAGTGATAGACAACAACGTGAAAACGTGGAGCAAATTAATTGGGTCCATATCGTTGTTACAATCAGATCAATTAACACAATATAAAATGATCGAGCTAAAGTTATAGAAACTAGTATTCAAGTGACATAATCATGTAATTAATATATTTATCCAATGCTTTGCAAAGATCGAATTTTGACAATTTCTAATATTAATTAGTTAGGCGGGGCGTTAGTTGAACGTAGCAGCAAGATTTTAAGAGAAAGACAACACCCCTACACATAAACAATCAACCTTTCGCTTTCCTACAAACGCTATCTAGTTTACGCCTGCCCGAATTTGAGTTGCTAACCCTATAAAGCGCCCTTCTTGGCAAACCACGATAGATAGTCTACCTCGCAACTCCGTCGTCATTATACAAAATTACACCAGCCTATTGTCTTTTATTTGTGTCAGCTTCCAAAGTGCAGTGGAGCGGCGCAACGGAGATTAGGCTGTCTAAATTCGAGCTTAAATTTTAATCGCCGTTTAAGGCTTTCCTAACGGAGCTCTGAACAGCATCTTTATATAGCATATTTTGGCAGTAGTTCCTTGATTGTACGCCAGAATTTAAATACGGATACTTAGCTCATTAAAAGACATTTTTGTTTGAATGCTTAGAGCGGTTTGTGGAAAGTTTTCAACAGGTTTTGGTCTAATAAACCTCCTATATTTTTTTATTTGAGTGTACCGTATTTTTGAAGTGCTTTAGAAATAAAACTTTGCTTTAAAAAGAAATCAACAAAACGTCTCTTAATCCAACTTGTCCAAACTTCTTCTAACATTACATAAATACAAAAACATTTTTTTGCAACTTCTTCATTGCAAAATACACTAGCCATTGAAAAAATGAATGATCAAGTCGCAAATGCGAAACGGCAAAAATTATTACGGGAGAATTTTCCCACTGTAACTCATAAAAATCATGATCAGCTAGACGCGTTATTTTTCACTTGGCTTTATTTTTACGCGGCTACATCGGCCAACATCGAACCGGATTCTAATCAATTTAATTTATCAGGGATCCCCTGGAGGCGGCCATTCACTTCATTTAATGCGCGTATTTTGCGGCAGAGCTGATTGTTTTGAACCATTCGGTTGTACGGTCCATTTAGATTAATTATTGGATTACTTCATTTAGCTGCGAATTATTTATGGAGATATCTATTTTTTTCTCGCACGGACTTATCATTATGCTTTGATTTTAGATCATCGTTTGCTTTTTTCATAATATCGAAGTAACAAACTAGCAGGTTTCCATCTGATGGTAAGTGGTTACCTCCGCCCATGGACACCTGTAATCAACCCAAGATAATATCATCTACCAGATGTTGGCAACAGATTTGTTGACACTTCTGAGGACTAAGTTGGTAGGCCTCGGTTATCCGACGTATACCTACTTATGTAGGCATTTCTCCCTTGCCACGCATATTTGCAAAAAATACAGGAAAAAAACTATAGGATGTAAGCACTGAGTTGTTGTTTGCTTAGTAAAATCAATACGATCGCAGTTATCGCGTCAGGTCCAGATACCTCAGCGGTATCGGCCGTAAGAAATATTAATTATCGTCAAGATTCAATAAGAAAGGCGGCAATCGAAGACCGAAATGAGGGTGGAATTACGACAGAGGCAGCATTTGTCCCGGCAACTAATAAAGGAGACAATATTGCACTCGATACGTATAAATGTGCGAGCAACATTTGGGGCGTGATATTAATTCTGCCAGTAATTGCTATCGGTTTCCACCCGAGGCTGCAGCCATGAGCCATGAATACGGGAGTTACCGCTATTTGTTCCTGACGTTGCGGTTTAGGGTTTTACCTCCGCCCCGTCCTATATTTATTTTCTTCGAGTTTGTCCAAACACAATAGTCGAGTGGATTATCTGGTCTGTTTGTGTGCGGTGCGGCGGAAACGATGAATTCGTTTGAATTAAGACTACTTTATAGTTACCAACTAATCTCAACTATACATATTGTAACTTGGTAACAAAGCAATTTCGCAAGTTGCAGTATAATGTGGAAGCACTGACGTCATTCGGTAGCCACTCGTTCCGTTGTAAGTGGATAACTATACGGAGCGCCAGTATCAAAATCTCGTCATCCATAAATTAAGGGAACGCGGTTACGCCTGCTACCGGCTGAGCCGTATAAGCTCCATTGTGCATAACCGAAGAGGGACAGGAAACCACAACACAGCTCCGCTAAACTAGCACTAGTGTATCGCTAAACACTATGGTTAATTAATAACGCTACTTAAGCTACTTAATAAGTCGCCTGGGAAAACTGATCGTAAAAACAAACTGAACTATAAAAATATATATGATTTTAGACCAATAATAAATACATTAAAAACCGCATATCGTGATATGAACAGCTAGAGATATATTTTTATGAAATAAAATAAAAATATATTTTAACTGTTTCCTTCTAAATATATCAACTTCATTAAAAAAGACTTAAAACCATCACTTACAGTTAAATGTGACAAGAAAATATTTTGAAATTTATTAACTTAAAAACCTTTCATTGACATGTAAAAGAATTGGATAAAAAAGCTATTTAAAACTTACAGTTAAAACATGATTTCAATCAATAAAATAAGCCTATTATTGGCATGTTAAAGAAGCTACGGCTCACCTGCAGGAAGAAAATAAGGCATCGTCTCCTAAAAGATAAGTAGGACGTAACTCCGTTCCGTAAGGGCCTCTTGACGTAGCCGGCGTAGTGTTACCAAGTTTACGAGAGCCCCAACATCTCTTGTATTGGAAGAAAGATCGGTGCAGATAGCAAAGAGTGAAAGGATGAGGCGGGTCGATTATTAGTGGTCGCATTGTACGTAGACGGTTCGATGCACGGCGTGAACGGAGGCTCTCGTTATTTTCAATTTCCATACGCAAGCACCCCTCCTATACGATTTCATGTACAAGTATGAAAAGCGGGTGGATTAAGCCATGAATCTTGTAAAGACTCGAGTAGATTTAACACGTTTTTCGCGAAAAAGGATACGATTGTTTCGCTTAATTTACAATATTGGCAATATTGCATCTATTGTACATACTTTTATGGAAGAAGATTTTTTTATGGAGAAAGAAAGGTGTGTCCGAGTTTCTTTCCCTGCATTTTTTCCATAAAAGAAATCACTTAAGCTATTAACTTTCAAAAAGAGTTCTTTAAGGAATCTACTTTAGAATCTATTTTAAATGGTTGATACGTGTATATGACGTGTTATGTTTATCACGTGGGATATAAATAATACATACATTTCTTAGGACATATATACAATGTACATAGCATAATAAAAATACTACTAAGATAAGTTTGCAGCTTGATAGAGCAATAAACATTTATTAAAAATTAAATTGGCACTTCTCCGTTCTATAAGCGGGTAAATTCTCTAACTTTCAACGTTATGGTTTTACCTGCAATATCCTTGCAAAATCACGGCGAAGTTGTTAAGGATTAAACATTTATCGCTCGGGGCCTATTCTCACTTGACCTTTTCGTAACTTGAAGGCGCCACTTAAAAATATTAGGGAAGATGGTGTTATTACAACACATTTCTGGCAACACGGCAAGGAACGTGGGTGGGGTACAACGAGAAAATTGTATTTCCATTTTTACAATTTCAATTTAGTATTAATTCGAGTTGGGAGCCCGGGCGGGCGCGCTACCACATGTAAAATATGGATCGGCTAAGTGAAATTAAAATGCTCTATAAATTGTGATTTTTGCAAGTCCTAAAGTGGAGAAGGCTTTTTATTATTTATCGCCGGCGCGCTCGTGGCCAGCGTCGACTTACTGAAAATCGCTGTGTTATTATTCAATTTACTTGTTTAAAATATTAACTTTGACGTTATTTCGAAGTACTTTTTATGCGGGAATAATAAATGCTGCATGCATAATGCTTTGTATATAAAGATATCAGCTTATGGCTATCTACGAATAAATTTACACCACCCACACTTTATATAAATAAGTATGTTTATTGGATTAAAAAACCTTACTCTTACTCTTACGCTGTGTTGCATGACTTTATCTCCAAGTTGATTATAATAACTATTTTTTATTTCTAGTATTGCAAACGCTTCAAATAATTTAAATAAAGTATTAATAATTTATTTAATTATTATTTGTAATTATTATTGACAAATTATGTAGTATTTACAATGTATATATTTTATGTCTTAACGAACACTGCGAACTTGTTTTTCTTAACAAGAAAATAAGTAAAATACTCTCCAAGTAACCGTTTTAAGACTGACAATTTTCTGGACCGTACAATCCAATCGTACTGAATAAAATAAATACAAACGTGTTCGAGGCGCAACGAGCGCCTCTCGCAATCAGCGAGGCACCTCTGCACACACTTGAGGCACTGATTTCGCACTTTACCTATTTCTTACTATTTTAAATAAAATCTATCACTATTTTTGGTATATATTCTTATATTTTTATAGTACCTACTAGCTGACCCGGCAAACGTTGTGTTGCCATATAAATAAAAAAATATTAAGGGTTAAAAACACTTAGGGGTATGAAAAATAGATGGTAGCCGATTCTCAGACCTACTGAATATGCATACCTATAAAATTTCGTGACAATCGGTAAAGCCATTTCGGAGGACTACGTTTGGTAACTAACATTGTGACACGAGAATTTTATATATAAGATATTCTTAAATAAAATAAATGAAACGACATTTTTTTACAAATCTTTTCCATCAAGTGGCATCTAGCAATCAAAGATTTTGTCCTTGTTAGTGTAATAATATTTACAGTAATATGGGAGACAAATTATGTTGTCGACAACCCATTATTGTCCCATTACTAGGTTTCCAAAGTCAGAGAGAGAAAGGTCAAATACTAGTTTGAGATAGTTAATATCCTCGTGTTATTTGCCTTCACTTTTATAAGAGTACAAAATGATCATTAATTTTTAATACACATAAAAAAGTGTGTGTGATTCAAAGCTCTGATCTCACATTAAGAGGCCGAGCTTTAGCCGATAGCCAGTCATTGCACAAATTATTTATGCTGATATAAAAAAACGAGAGATATGATAGATAAAATAATTGGGTAATTATAGCGGTAAATATATGAAGGGTTGCAGGGTATACTTCAGAATCAGCGGCGCGTTTACGAAAAGCACTCGAATCGCCAATTATGTTATAAAGTATATTTTTTTCTACTTATCAACTCCGCTGCCACTTCTAATTTTCTTTTTTGAAATATACAGTACATAATTGTATATTGGTCCGTGACCTTCCAAAATCCAATATTCAAATAAAGTAAAATGGCTGTGGTATATGGACAAAGAGATAAATTATAAAGGTTATATTATACGTGACTACGGAACACTTACAAACAGTAATAGAACAAGTTTTAAGATTAAACTATAAAAATAAACCTAATACGTTAAGAACCTAATGCTACTTTAAAAACTTAATAAAATTTTGGTCATAACAATTTCAGCATTATGTACTTGCCTTGTCAAAACTTGTCGGTACACCTGAGATTGTTTGGGAAATTCTTGAAATTTAATAAGAATTTGAAAAACCATTCTACGATTCAATTTGAAATTGAAGATACCAATCGATTTGAAAGTTGCAGAACACTTTGTGGTTCGATACCGGCGGCACCACCGTCACAGCTATTGCTGTCTAAGGCTTTAACAGCTTTAACAGCTGGTGATTTCTGGTTTGAAGCGTATGGTAATGGAGAAATAACTTTCCGAGGCGTTCCAGCTAGGGGTAGCCGCGCAGCTGTGGCCGATCTCGGGAAGGAATATCTAATCCTATCTTGGATTGATTAAATCTGTTTATGGGTGGCAGCAGCCACTTAACGTCAGATGGACTGCATGCTCGTTTGTTACTCTTATATTATCAAAAAAGTACAAACTAGTGTTAGGAGTTACTCACAAAAGTGCCGTAAAAGATGTTTTCATAGTTCACAAAGGTATAACTAATGCATGATCAATGCACTACCGTTTCTGGCGTCAGTGATCGATCGGTATTCAGTCGACTAGTTCCAAAGTTTGGATACCTTCAGAATGAAGTATCTTATGATCGATTTAGGTGACTAATCATTCTTTATCAGATTCGAACCTGGTTTCTGAATCTCAGTTAAAATCTCATCTGTTACTGAATCAATCCGTTCGATAAAAGGAAGGGTATTTATGTATGGATGGATGTATTAAATAGTAATAAGTAAAATAAATATTAGGTAACTGTTCTTGTGTTTCTAAATATATTTAGAAGTAAAAATATATGATAGTAGAAATGACAATTATGGTTGAATATGAAATATGATTACGTAATGGGACATTAAGGAATTGATAAATAAATCTACAATGGGATTTTGGAACTTAGTCAGGGCAAATTTAAGCCTTTACTATCTTTAGTGATGTAAAAGATCCGATAATTCCGTTACATTCTATACTATTTTACGAATGTAAGTATCTAATTTCTTTTACATTGATAAATTAACATCATCATCATCATCATCATCATCATCATCATCATCATCATCATCATCATCATCATCATCATCATCATCATCAACCCATTACTGTCCCACTGCTGGGCACGGGTCTCCTCTCAGAATGAGAAGGATTAGGCCATAGTCCACCGCGCTGGCCAAGTGCGTATTGGTAGACTTCACATACCTTTAAGATTTTTTATAAATCTCTCAGGTATGCAGGTTTCCTCACGATGTTTTCCTTCACCGTTTAAGCAAGTGATAATTAATTTCTAATGCGCACATCAATTTGAAAATCAGAGGTGCGTGCCTGGGATTTGAACCTCGGACCCCTCGATCGAGAGGCCGCGTTTCTTTACCACTAGGCCATCACTGCTCTTAAATTAACAATATAAATTTATTATAATGTAAGTAAAGAATAATAAAATAAACCCAACGAGCGACACTAATTATTCAAATAAAAATAGCAGATTCTAAGCGTCAATATCGTACCCACCCACATCATTTCTTTCTGCGATATCTCCGTAAACAAAGGATGGCAGCCCTGCTTATCGTAATAAGCTTTGAAAAATAATGGCTTAGAAACTTTTCTAGGCATCCCCTTTATAATATCCCCTCAGACTCATTTACGTAATACTATGTTTTTCTACGGTACCACTTGTATGATTTTTTTTCCGCTCTGGCTTTGTGTTGTTGATGATACTTTGCGCATGTGGTCGCTAATTATCTATGAATATTCTAGGTGAAACTGTCTCTTATTCTGCATGTGATATGTGGGGTTACTTTTTATAATGATACTCGTGATTCTGTTTACATTTCGTGCTCAATATTGTTGTGTGCGTAATTCTTTAGCCATATATGCTAAGTAGTTGTGGTGTAGTGTTCTTGTGGTATATTATGCATTTATGTTTTTTTTTTGTTTCAGGGGCTTTGGCTTCATTACATTCGGTGACCCAGCTAGCGTAGACAAAGTTTTAGCGCAAGGCACACACGAATTAGACGGTAAAAAGGTGAGTACTATTTTACTAACTACTCTTAATGATATAATAATATTTTATATTACAATGAAGCTTACATCCATCCAACAGACACAGATTCGTCATAGGAAATTATGCATAAGCACTGAGCATTTAAACAGGTATATCAAAAAATTCTTAAAGTTAGTTTTTCGAATACAATTACTAAATATTATTTATTAAATTGAATTTCTTTCTACTTACGAATTTATCGGAATTAAAAGGATTACATGAGGTAAGACATATAAATAAATAGGTTTTAATTATTTTATTAACAGTAACACATAAGGATCATTATTAACAGTAACAATAAAACTATCAAAATTACATTACTTAGCAACTTTTTGCAGGACAATGACAAACAGAAAAAAAATGAAATATTAAAATCCACCAACAATAATCACGAAATCGAAAGATGAGTATTTCGGATTGCCTAACCATAAACTCTAAACCGTTATTTAAATTAAACGGTTACCCAAACAAACATTTCAAGAACACAGTTTAATCCGTATTCGGTTTCCTCGAAACGTAATAGCCGTGATAAATAGCTAAATGCATAAACCATTTACCGGGAATGCATGAATTAATAACGAGAAGGAAACGTCTTGATTTCCTACCTCGGCGTTATATCTGTCCGGGCAAGTTCTGATTCCCAGTGAAAGTTTATTGTCCCATCCGAGATGACATAAATTCGCCTGTCCTCTGGCCAAATAACTCTGCAGCTATCATAAAACGAGAAATCACTAGTGCCTCTAATTTTTCTACTTGTATGGTTGAGCGTTGAGAGGCTCGGTGTTCGACAATTTGATTTTATGGCGCTGAGTATTACGAGTATTTAATGAGAAATATATTCCGGGAAATATTTTGTAAATTTTACATACTTAAATGAAGTATTGTATTAAGTACCAGCCAATTACCTACGCGAGGTAAATGTTAGTATTTACATATCTTAGAGGTCATAATGAGGTATAGAAGGACTTTTTGTTTCCTAAAGTAGCATAATAATAAGAAAAAAATACAATAATTTTATATCAGTCTACCTATTTACCTTGGATTCAAATCCAGGGCTCCGACCTAAGGCGCCGAAATGCCACTCGGCTATCACTGCTATAAACTGTTTATTACATGAAAATTACAAGGCGAAAATCACACTGAAATCAGCTTTATGAATTTCGTAAGGCACATTTTATAAACGACTAGTCATTACTGTGGCTTTTTTCGCATAGATGTTGCCATTTCAGCAGTTCTGCTGTTCTGTTGGAAAACGTAAATGCTTATCTCTACTTTTTCTTGCTCAGTTCCTTTTTTGCTTCGTAAAGAAAATCTATTATATTTATTTTTCGGAAGAAAATAGATACAATCTTCGCATAATCTATTACGGTTTTTATTTGGGGGATTAGAAATTTTGGTTTATATTTGTTTGGTTGGAAGAGTTGTATAGCTTTTATTATTGTTTTTGTGCAATATTGATTTTGCTATTTGTAGTAGCCGGTATTGGCCCCAAATTCAGCCCATAAACATTCAGTCCAATTAGGTTAATTCGTTTTTAAACTATTTTTGAATAGTTTTGAGTTCTGGTGTTTATTTTAAAATCTGCATAAATAGAAATTGGTGTAGATTTATTGCTTAATCTAACATGCTCTCGATAGCTATTTGCAAAAACTAAACATGATTGCAGTTTATACAAAATTATACACTAAGCCATAGGACCGGGGGTGTCTCCACAATTTCAATGCTGAATCGGCGTGGATCACTTGAGAAAAGTAGGACATATGAAATAGCATACGAATAATGTGATCCAATAGGAATGACGTTGTGTAGTTTTTGTCCTACGGTTTTTTAAACTGATTCGCGCTAATTTATATCAATAAGAATCAAAACTTTCTTACCCTACACAACTTCGGCAGGAGAACAGAAATCTTACATACAATAGATCACTATAGAATTATATCAATAGAAATAATCTACTACCCCGACAATACATAAGGAGCAAGTGTGTGTACAGATCGGGAAAAAAGTCGATTACTATCACTCGCCGCGAAATAATCTAGATAAATTACAGCCTCCGTCGTTGTTTACTTTGATTAAATTGTAGTCGACTGGCGGAAGATTAGCCGAAGCCTCGCAAATCGAGCGAGAAGAGGGAGCATTTTCTCAATTTACATAAAACGAACTCAGAAGATCGCGATAGTGTTTACGTTCACTGCTACTTATATTACCCGCGGTTCCGTTGGCGACTATCATTATTAAACGTCAAACATCTGTATAAATCATAGATAAAATTCTAAGTCTGTGGTATAAGTTTTCTTGAATAAAGTTGAAGTATTTTTGATGTGAAACATCTATAGCCGCACGTAAAACCGATTTCTGGCGTGGCGACGCATTCCGTGGCGACGCTGTACGATGGTATATATATACAGTCTATATGCAGTAGTGTGTACGGTGTGGCGACGCGTCGCCATGCGCAATCGAATTCAATAAATAGTCATCGTTATCTGGAAAAAAATCGTAATATTTTATTTTATCATTATGACATATTTAGTTCCTATCACAATATGTTCTTTTCTGCATATTACTTTTACAAAATAATGTCGATGTTTCACATCTGCCAAGCATCCCGTGACGGCTTACATTTTTTTTTGGCATCGGAACTACACAAATGCGTAATGTTAATATGATAGCGAAATGTAATGTACGAGTATCTACTTTGAGTTACAGTTTTCGACAAAAGTTCCATTAAAATAGGCATCTCTAAATTTTATTGTTATATTATTTGAAAATCTTACAATTATTGAAACGTGTTTTTAAATAAATAAATAATTCTAAAAATATACGCTCGAACGTAATTTCCTTGCATTAAACATATATTAAGAAGACAGAAAATAGGTATAAATACCGTCTTAAATAACCACAACGCAATATTTAAAAAAATGTTTAAAAATAATATCCAAAAAAATATTTGTGTTTAAAAATATGCCGCTAATATTGTACTTTATTTATGTTATGTATTAGTGAGCTTTGTTACTTCAATACGGTATCTATAGGGAAAAGTTAATCGCATGTCTCTGCGTCGTAAATTGATGGCGTAAGTACTCGTAACAAGGTTTTTTGGGAGTTCTGCATTCATCAATATTTACGAGTAGTCATATTTACGATTTAGCTGATCAATAAATTAATGACATGAAGAAAATATGTATGAAGTATTTTAATAATTATGATATTAATTTGCCTGTAAACAGAAACAATTAAGCAAAGTGGGGTAAAACAAGTTTTCTTTTTGTTATAAAATGTTTACTTTAAAAATCGATTAGAATTCGTCACTAGCGTCTATTTATTGCTATATCAATAACTATCAAATGTCACAAAATATTCATTTGTAATAAATGTTTTAGATTTTGTAATGAAACTCTCAAAATAAGTTTATTAAGTAAATAACGAACAATTTATATCCATAAATGAGAAAAGTAAAACATAAAATTAACTGCAAAAGTATGCGGTCTACCGCATTTTAATAATAGTTGATAATTAATTAAGATTTCAGATATAATAGAGGCGTCTTGTTATCGCTGCTTCAGGCCATTTCATCCTTCAAATATAAGTAAACTTTCCCCATTTATATTTTATTAAGAAATATTGAAACTTCAGTGCTTCAATCAACTTTGTTCCAAGGCTTATCGATTGGAAATGTTTCAAACGAATACACCTAAGTTATCGTATAAGAAATAACTTTATTTACTTTAACTATTACGAATAAAATACGAATACATTTAGAGTTAACGAATCTCGTTCTGATCCTATGAGTTTGCGGGAATTTTAATAGTTGGGACGGATTTTCTTCTGTTAGTCTTTAGACGAAAGGTATTAAAATTTATTTTAATACAAAAAATATAAATTTAATTTGATGTTTCATTTTCCTTTATTATAATAACTAACGGACTTTAAGAAATATAAGAAATACTATTAAAAATAAAGTTAACTATCGTTTAATATTTATTATAAAATATTTTCTATAATTATTATATTGAAGCTGTAACCATCGATGTATTGTATGATATTTTCCGTTTTGCCGATAAATGGCAAATGCGATCCTGCGCTAATAAATCACGTCAACCTCAAAGCATGTAACTTTAGAATTTCGTTAAAAATTAAATTTTTCCCGCAGCCACAAACTTTCCATATTTCATGCGGTTTCATACACGGAGGTTGTATAAGCGTGATTATAAGATGGATACTTGATTTAATGCATTTCGGTATTAGCAAAGCCCTCGATGTTGCAACGAGATTACTGTTTCATTTTTTCATGTTGAGGCCGATCTCAATTTGAGCTGCCAATTCGATTAAACTGAAGGCTACATCTGGCTAAAACTCTACCTACTGCATTATGTCGAACATTTTTCATAAATAAAAATGTTTCGGTGTATTAATGAGCCAGTGGAAAATTTTCGTTTACGGCTAGATTTAATAAAATCCAGCAAAGGTTTTATTTAAGGGCTATGGGCTTTTATTTAGAGGCCAATTAAAAATTCCTTTTCCTGTTACGCGCGGGTCTCTAGCGTTCCCCATTGTCGCGACCGGATCTGCGTGGAGCAGAATTCCGAGATGACTCTTAAATACCTTCCAGTGAGTATAACGAGACTACACGGAATTTAATGAATAGTAGAATACGTCAGCATAAAACACAAAGAAGCATCTAGGTTATGTTAAAATTCTCGAACTAAAAATAAGGAAAATCTCTGTACTTTTGTTAAATACCTACATGACCTTTTAAATACTTATTCAAATAATCATGTTTAAGTTACCTCAGCATAGTTTGATTAATATTTAATGTTATATTAATATACAAAACTCTCAAGCTCAATAAAGCATAGTATTCGTTCGTAAAATAACTGAAGTTACTCGTACTAAAAGCTATACTTGTATAAAAAGATTAATTTAGTTACGAAAAAATTTAATAGTATTTAGTCTAAACTGTATTGGAAGAGGAAACTCGTGTCCAACAGCGGGAAAATTTTGGCTTGAAAATAATAATATATAAAAACTATTTTTGAATGTAATAACGCGTAATATCGTAAGTACTTAGCCGTGCGACGAAATCCGCGCCAAGCAGTCAAGTGCAAAAAGCTGTTAATTAAATTCCGACGCGCATTCCCGAATCACGTCCGGGTTCGACGCATTTAATTCGCATGATCATAAATTTACATTGCCGCCTAACACGTTCGACGCAGTCTGTTCGAAACGCGACGTAGATACTCGTAGTACGTAGCCGTGCCAGCCAGGCACCATATATGCATACATTTGTAGCGAATGTACGTCTTTTTAGTAATATTTATAAAATTCAAAAAATAATCGTGGATTTGAATTATCAAAAACGTTGTTTTAATGTTAGTTACCTTAATAATTATCAAACTTAATTTATAAATAGATAAATAGTTATAATAGTGCGAAGTAAAATATAAGAAGATTTGCGACGAATTTTACGCCGCGTTGCGTATTACAAAAATGTGTTAATTAAATCACGTCCGAGTTCGACGCATTTAATTCGCATGATCATAAATTTACATTGCCGCCTAACACGTTCGACGCAGTCTGTTCGAAAGCGACGTAGATAGTACGTAGTCATGCTTGCCAGGAATTGAAGTAGACGATATACGCATACATTTGTAGCAAATGTATGTCTTTTTAGTAAAATTTATAAATTTCAAAAAATAATCGCAGATTTGAATTATCAAAAACGTTTTTTAGGGCTAGTTACCTTTATAATTATAAAACTTGATTTTTAAATAGTTTTAATAGTGCGAAGTAAAATATAAGAAGATTTGCGATGAATTTCACGCCGCGTTGCGTATTACAAAAATGTGTTAATTAAATTCCGACGCGCATTCCCAAATCACGTCCGATTTCGACGCATTTAATTCCCATGATCATAAATTCATATTGCCGCCTAACACGTTCGACATACTCAGTTATAAAATATAGTTAGTTAGTTAGTACGATGTGCTACAGCATATATAAGTAAAATAAAAAAAATAAATGTATTTTTTACCTTTACATTACTTTCTCTACGCTTAGATTAATTAAAAATTGATACATCTGATTTGTCAAAGGCACGAAAAAGATTTCGTTTTAAAGTTCTCTTTGCAAACAGCAATCTGTAACGAGCAGTTTTCAAAAAAAAGTCTCGATTAAATTCTTGTATTCCCCGATTTCTCCTAATTTTGACACATTTATTTAACTTAATTATCCAAATGTTCAAATTATTTTTTTAGACCAACTACATCTGATATTTTGAAAATATACACATGTAACTGATGTCCATTAACTTACGAGTACCTTCTTCATTGCAAGATTTGACATCTAGCATAAAACAGAACAGCGCTACATTGTTGCTATAACCGTGTAGTGGTAGCTTCTAGGAATTCTAAATTCTGCCAAATGTTAGGAATTCTATCATATTAAAAAATGTTTCCAAAATATAAACTTCAACATAAATTTGTACGTGAACTTGACTAGAGTTCAAAAAACAGAATTAAAGCGTAGTTTTTCGGGCATTTATTTCGCTTGATCATAAATTCACACTACCACGTTCGGCAGTCTGTTCGGAAATGTGACGTAAGTGGTACGTAGTCGCCGCCGTCCATTGAAATAAAATGCTTTTCAATGCAGCCATTGAAGTATGTTACCGTGCAACTGCATAAATTTGCTGGTAGTACGCTATTTGAATTATTGCATAACTTGTAAACACGTTTGAGACCGGCGCGCTCGGTACGCAGACTTCATTTTTTCTCTTATCGGCACCTTTGAATTATGGCGCGCACGCGTTCCAAAGAATTGCGGTAGTTTATTTTAAAATGATAAGTTGTTTAATAAAGATACATTTACGTTGTCAAGTAAAATCATAGTATGATTAGCTGATATAAGTAGTGTTATGTTATACTTTGCGTTGTTGAAACCCTTTGTAATTGGCTAAACTAAAAAAATGCCATAATACTTTAAAGGTTCTATAGAGTATAAATTGTTCTATAGGGCACCTTATTCTGCTAAAACTACGTTTATTATAAGTATATAGTAATTTAATCTTAAATTATGAATCGTGATTTTATTTTAAAAATATAAAACTTAATAAAAAGACTAGTATATTACGTTACCCCGCGATATGACGACATGAGCTAAAACATTCAGAACTAAATAAATATTTTGAAACAACAGTACGAAACAAGTGCATAAATTTCTCTTGGGGGTACTTATACCTACTCGCTTAAGCGGCCAGTTATCTAAGCACGGCATTGCCAAAAAAGGGTTTCGTGTTTCAAGAAAGGTCGTATGAAATAACGAGGACTTTACTGAAGAGATAAAACTGCCAAATAAACATTGGTTGCATGCATGTGGCTTACGACCGCGCATTATCGTCCGTACTACCGTATGCCGAATACAATCCTCAAAACGTTGCGTATTTACCGTTAGCGGCAAACGGTAATGTCTAGTGGTTATTACGAAAACACTAAGTGATTTTTATCGGCCAACAATTACCCTTGGGCACCATCGCAAACAATATACATTTGTATGCCACCACTACATAATGTAGGCTGGACGTGTTTTTGCACTGGATTACCCGTTTAAACAAACCGAGCGGCCGGAACACCAAATAAAGGGAAACACTAACCGACGCCCGCGTTATTCTTCCAAAATTAACTCATAACGCCAAGAGCTGTTGATTTTTTTTCAACCGTAATCTGCTTTAACGGGCACGGGGCCAGTAGCTTTCGTAAATCGCCCGCACGCGAGTACCGCGAAATGGGAATCTTTAAATGCTGTACGTACATTTTTAATGTCGTTTTAATGCCACGCCGAGGCCGATTGTGGCTACAATTAACGTTATAACGAGTTCATTAATGATGGACGATTCAAATGCCGTTTCAAAACGAGCTTTCACAGTTGAGATAACCCGACAGTACAATGCCCGTAAATCTGCAAATCCTGAACGTAATTTCGATAACAGAATGCGCCTTTCATGCGAACGAATCTCGTCATTCGCTCAATAAGCATGCAGCTGGAGGGAAATATAAATAGAAATAACACATTTAAGAACAGAACCACTCAGGGAATTTAATAAAGGGATGAAATATATGTACATATATAAGTATATTGCAGGCGTAGGTACAAGAAAAACAAACGCTTCGCATGCGGCCCCGAAATAATAAGTTGAAGTTGAGTGTATGTCCCGCGCCCACCTGAAGAGATTGGGGGACAGGAATGCTTAATATAGAGTCCTTTAGTAGCACGGGGTCTCCCAATAACACCGCCGACTACGCAAACGTAGACAAGTTTCTGTTTGTGGCTGATTTTACTCGCGTCTCTGGGATGTGCGGCTCCATGATTGTTATTTGTTTTACTGTGCCTACATTCTGTATGAACTATAATTAGATGTCAACTTTAGGATTTTATTATTCTTTCCAGTTAGTCAGATATTTAAATTATAAATTGGGAGTATGTGTCATTATTAACATAATATATAGGTTTAAGTGTAAACCATTAATATATTCTGCATAAATTAATTTTAAAGTATAATTATATCAAAAAAGTTTCAATTCAAATGTAAAAACACAGCACTTAACATTGGTATTATTTAAAAGCAGAAATAGGTGTGACGGTGGCACCTTCAGAATTCACCCAAAAACTCAATGTTTAGACGAATGCTAATACTTCGTTTATCTATTTTGTATAAACTTTTATAACTAAATACTTACTTTCCAAAACAGATCTTTTTCATTCCGAATAGCAAGCAACATCTAAGTTTAAACAAACTTCAATTGGGTTTATAAACCTCACTTCAATTGCTTACTTGTAGTCTGCCGGAACAATAACTTTACTTTGGATAGCCACAAAAGATTTGAATCGCAAACAATTTGAATGCGCATTTCTCGGCTTTATAAAGTCGGTTTAGGACGTTCCGAACTAAATAATACACCAAGTATTTCGGTTGTTTACGTAGCCTGACAGGCTTATTCATTCTATGCACGAAAAGTTCCTGTCAGTTCGCAGCTAACTTCCTCGACTCGGACATCAGGCGTATACAGTTGCACAATAGAATAAAGTAGCATCGGAAGCTAGTTGGTAGTTAATAAATAATACAGTAACTGTGACATGCGCAGAGTGCCTTAGCTCTAAGTCTGTTTGGACTGCAAATATCTGCGCTGGATGTCTGTCTGTACTGCTAATGTTCCTCGATCTTTGAACGCCAGGAGCGGTGAGTTTGATGTGAAATACAATTTGTACAACCAAATCTATGTTGAATAAAGTTGGTCAAGCGTTTTGATTTTTTATGTGAAGAATGAATAATAATGTAAATAGATTCGTTCTTCATATTAATAGATGATGTTCTTAAAGCTCTAAGGACATGTTGGCGAAGATTTTATTCGTTATAAATAACAAAAAAATTGCATTAATATAACGAAGATAATTAATAGGCGGTTAATTCATTTGCCTATAAACATTTGTAAAACACCTATTTTATGCCAGAAAAAATATTACATCATAATCAAGTTACTTTATCTACAATAGGTACCTTTTACCCACGATACGATTTAATGGTTTATCAGAATTTAAAAGTACATACTTTTTAATCGACTACAGAGAGTAATGTTTTTCAAGCATTTTTATAGTATAAATATGTCTCATTCTTTGGCACGTCCTACAATTTAAAGGGCTTGACAGATTTTATCATAGTATCTGAGGTAACGGCAGTGATAGCCAAGTGGTTAAGAAACTCGGCCAGCCGATCGAGGGGTCAGCGGTTCAAATCCTAGGCCTACCTCTGATTTTATGAGAGGAGACCTGTGCCCAGCAGTGGGACAGTAATGGGTTGATGATGATATGGTTGATGATGACGTAGGCAAGAACTCTTAAGTTATTCCAAAAATTATAACAGAATTGACTCCATAAAAATAATATCATATGACAGTAGAATATTATCATGCCATTGTGCTAATTAGAGAACAAGTGGTCAAGAGTGCAAAGCAATAAAACTACACTCTCGAGTTTGGGCTAACTTAATTCGTCTTAATGAGGACTTTTGTGCTTGTGGTTGAATGTTAAACTACTTTTAAAGCTAAGTTTTTAGTATTTTTACTTTTGTACTATAAAATATGGTTTATTTAAATAACCATGATTAGGATCATCATGATGAGTATAGTTTATAATTTATGCAACATCTTTTATATATTGTAGGTATATGCCAGATTTTTTATATATAATAATTGTTATACCTACCCACATTCTGCTCTGCGCGAAAGTATTAAAAATGACACCCGTTTTTTTTTATCCAAATCTTACCTGACATTTTTGTTAGAATGAAAATGTTGTTTATTTATTATTTCTTTTTAAGTACAGCTATTTTCTGACTATTTTGGAAACGCGACACGTATCTGCGTGTAGAATGTTCATCAATTTCTTCCATGCAAAATAACATTACCTTACTACGCCAGAAAGTTTTCGATCGACGTATCCGTTTTATGTAACTTATGCAAAAATTATGCAGAATTCAATACTACTGGGTAGTATCTTGTCAGGGAACATAGGGTAAAGAAAAAACTTACTATTTATAAAAGACTTCAGTACCTGCGCATATGTTACTTATTATTTTGGTTGGATCACGGAATATTAATTTTATTTGGAAATGATAAACAGAAAACAATGAGGAAATCTAAAATGTAATGTTAATTAAAAAACTATTTCCATTCAGAAAATTACTTTTTATTTAACAAATCCTTATCCAACGCTTGTTAGTTTGTATTGTCGACATTAATAACAACTGTCTGGACGTCGAAAGGCAAATAGTGCGTAATCTTCGTCTCACGAGACCGCCGGCCACATCGTACCCCACCGGTGCTGGTTTTGTGCTGCCAGACTCCTCAGATAAGCTTTAACTTTGCCTCGATTTATCCTGTCAATTGTAATAAGCCGTCTAAGCGGATTAGTCTGGCTCCCGAATTCTCTAACTTTTAGCAAGACACTTTCCGAAAATCACGAAATCCCCAAACACTTTGCCTTCCAATCGTCCCTCGCCCCGCATTAAACAACCCGCCAGCAAAATTAACAGGGCAATAAGAAAAAAGAAGTATGCCGTTAAGTTTCCCGGCAATTGAAGCGGACGTGTAACACATAGTGCAGGAAAAGGACGATGAATAAAACACACGTTAATAGGCGGGCGTCTAACAACCCCGAGCGCCCACATTAGCGCCAAACGAATAAGGTTAGTCTGATGGATAAGATTACGTCTCTTCCCTTCCGTTTACGCTTTCGACGGCGGTATTTAAGAGTAAGTAATATCTAACAAAGTGGAGGAAATATACTTTGGTTGCACTTAGGTGCGAGGAGGCTCGACGGGCAGCGGGTCGGTTCCCACGCAATCGTCTGTCTCGCGTTACACCGACAAGAATCCCATTTTTTCTCACAGAATTAAACGAGCGATAAAATTCTTGCGACGTCGCATGAAAATGTGCGTTACCTGCCTTGCATATTTATGCGTGCCCCAGTAATGACGTTTGTCGAGCCTCCCTCGCGGGGTTTCATTACTGCTTGTCTCTGCGGGCGTTAAGCAAACCCTACTTTATAAACAATCTGTGTCAAGTGTTTTCCGATCGTGTTGCAGCCTGTTTGCATTTGTTTTGGCATTATTAACACACTCCAACTTCACATATCAGTCTGATCCCGCTATTTGCTGAACAAACTCATTGCTCGAACTTTAGTGGCTCATTCTCCACTTTGTATTAAGTAGTGTTCTAATTAAGGCCGCGTAGAACCACTTATCCGGCTTATTCTAAGAATGTGGATACATAAGTCGTCACTGAACATTACTGGAGCTTAGCTGCGCAATATCATATATCTCGGCGGAGGGTAAATATTGTTCTTAATTTAATTCTAGTTAGTGAGCGCACGTGGGTGACGGGGTGGCCACAAGTCGCGCGTTGCACATCGAATATTTCAAAGGGAATAGCGGGGAGCATGTTCCAAATATGCTGGAAATATACTCGCTATTGCAAATCTTGCTCGCCCCTAATCTTGAGCCAAGTCGAGTGTTGCACCTGGAGCCAAATTCGTTCCAATTAGGAGGAGTTAGAGTGCGAGTGTCGACTGAACAGCAAATGATGCGGTCCCAGTTAACGTCCTCCGACACTTACGTCGCTGCACGTAAATAAATTCAGTTAGTGTGAGTGCGCGTCATTAAACTTTCTTGTACTTAGCTCGGCTGTCGCGACGTTTATTAGATTTAGCTCAGAATTTAATAACATAAACTAGATTTTTGTATGTGCAGGAATGCACGATTTTGCTATGCATAAACGTAGCTCGTAAAGACGTTTATAAGATAATAATATTTTTGGAATTGCGCAATGATTTTCAAGAGAAATTGTTTATTTGTGAAGTTTTTTTAGTATTTTGTAATTTAAACTAAAGTCAACAGAACTACATTTTAAAATAGTGTTTTAGATTTAGTACGCAAAAATACTGAAATCAGATTACTAAAATGGTTAAATACGCTTTATATTATTTGTAGAAAGGTGTATAAAAACATCGTAAAGAAACCGACATGTCTGAAAATGTTTGTAATATTTCCAAAAGGTGTGTCTCTACCAACCTAAGCGTGACATGGAGTACAATGGTACAATTTCTCTCATTCAGAGAGGACATGTTACAATTAATTGGACTATTCGGTAGTAGTAATGTTTATGAGTACCAATAAGTTTGTTACACGCATAGTTCAACGCTAAGATTTGTGATTTCTTAGGAACAATGAATAAACAAAAAGACATAAAATATAAATTCCTATTTAAGATATCGATGTGGTATCTACCTAGTTAGGAATCGAAATCTGGAACCATTTCGAAGTCGTATTTTTGTCGTTGAAGACTACTACTATAATACTGTAATCGACGCGCCACATAAGAAAGATATAAGATGAAACTTATATTTGCTTAGGTACACAACAGTTTTAGTAATAAACATTCTATATAATCTGTCTATTATTTATCAACACGCGCAATTCATAAAACATCACAAATAGAATGAATCACACATGATAGAACAGTATCGAGTAGCGACCATCCATTGAAGACTTTGATAAGTAAAAAAAAAAGATACGTCACCGCCATGAAATTGGATGAAGTCGCAAAAGGCTGACTTGTCAGTTATTTTTTTGAATTCTAGACAAAAAAATTTTTTTTTTGAGAAAACGTATAAATAGCTAATACTACATAATTTACGTAATAAATCAATAAGTATTTCAAACATTTTATCACGGAGACGTGGCAAAACTTTAATTACGCAAAAATTTCAATTCTCAAAACTGGTTGCACTTTCTTGTTAGGAGTGAACTATCTATGTATTTTAGTCATCTCGGATTGAAGATCAGAGAATCCATATGTATCGGTTCAGATGGTAAGGTTGTAGTAAATCGACACTAGGGTGATAGATAGCACTATCTATAACAATGGATATTATCATGTACAAATGCGGATATTGATTAGACGTTAACAGATACCCGTTCATATCGTATGGAACCTATATACGCATATTAATAAGTGTGAACAATCTTTATCACTTACGGGGTATGAAAACTAGATAGTAGGTTTTTTATGCACACTTCAAAACTCTTTTAACACTCTTGATTTAATATTTGATTCAGCACGTGTTCGAAAATAACTCAATGATAACAAAATATGTTTTTCAATTCAATCGCAGCGCCAACTGTTGGGAAAAACTATCATTAAAATAGATTAATTATTTCATATTTGAAACTGCGATGGTAGCGAAGTCTGTCGAAACCAATGTGAAACATTCCAAAATCAACAACTACTTACGAATTAAAAATTAATTAAAAAAACCTTTTTCCTCGGACTAAATTGTGAATCTAAACCATTCTCAAGTCCCCTTGAACACACAAAACAAATTTCATCAAAATCAGTCCACTCGTTTAGGAGGAGTTCAGTGACATACACACGCACATAAGAAATATATATATATATATATAAAGATATTCATACTATTATATTATTACGCTCTCTGTCACTTGCTTAAAGTTGTATAGTCACATAAGTTATATTTCGACATTATATCTTAAATCAATAGACATATTTATCAAACCTCTAATAACCTAGAAGCAACATAGACGTCTTATAAATCACAAAGTACAGACGATACCGACACCGAATGTTTACTTAATATAAAATTTAGTGAAATCGACTTTACGTCGATGGCATCGCGACGAGTACACAAAACGACATGCTCTTTTCCAACCAGGGGCCTGATTCACTATGACATACTAAATTCCGTGCCAATGACGCGTTACGTCGTAACTTGTCTAAAACTAATGCCGCACGAAAGAAGAGCTCATAAGACCTTTCTACCCAAAATAAAAACAGATCAAACTAATTGTAAAGAACGGTTATATACTTTCTTCTCTTTTACATTCATTTTGACAATTCAAAACATGCAGATAACGCGCATAATTTTTTAATGTCGTATAGAATGTCATTCCGCGTTGAGAAAATTCTAAGATTGCTTGAGTTACAAATTCATGTGTTTTTAATCAATACACATTTTTACAGGTTTTTTGATACCCAATGAATTAATTATTTAATTTTACTTATAACTACTTGCGAACATATTTTCACAGGCAATGTGGCGAATATACGTTCATTTATTTTCAAATGACTATAAAAATATATTTCAATTAAACACATAAATATAGAAATTATACACTGAGAAATTAGGTTAGAAATTAACGCGATCGACCGTTACGTCGCATTGCGAATCAGTCCCCAGTAGTGATATCCCACTAATGTGCTTTCTCCTGCAATCTTTTCTTGTGATGACACGCTAAAATTTCCTGTCCCGATACGAAAGTTGGCTTATACCGCGTTTGGCTTAAGGTGTACTTTAGTTCGTCCATTAGTGTTGGAGTTAGGATAATTCGAAATTTAAAAGCCGCGATGTCAATCTTTATCGCAAGGGAAGTTGTAGGGGGTCGGCTAAGGAGGGTGCGCCACTGCGTCGATTGTAATCACGCAAATGGTTCCATATCAAAATGTCACATTCGTACGATATTGATGTTTCGTTGTCAATTTTGCGTGCGGTTGATATGAGCAAGTTTATGCTCGTACCCGTGATTTGTTAAGGGCACATTGCGTTGTATTGAAATAATAAAGCTCATTTGAATAATCTACGAACGTTTCATCGTTGAAGTTGTGCGTGAACTATTTTAATATTTGTAAATACGATAGATATCTAGAAGCCCAATTGTGGATCAAAAGAACGAATGTATCCTTTTAAATATGGTCTATTCCAATAAATATACACAATATGTGAGAATATTTATGTAATCTCGAAATTTAGCAAAAACAAAATTTTTTTTGGCTTTATACTTACTTTAACATTATTTGAACGTTTTCCAAAACGTAAATAATAGTAGCGGGATACATCTCGCAGATAAATAAATAAGTTGTTAATCTCATCAAATATACCTATAACTATTATATCAATGTACTCGTATTTTTAAAGTTCAGTCTCCCAAGTTTTTAATTAGACGTATTTAGCTCTAATTACAGATACCGGTTATTCAAAAGAGTAAAGTTAGTCCGGTCTAAGAGAGTAATTATCATTAAAACTTTACAAAATATCTTAAAATAAAGCTCGGGAGTCACAAATGAAAGTCTGAAAGTCTTTTGGTGCGCACTTTTATTTTTCTATCGACACAGGCTGCCGCTCGCCACTGACTGCGATCACTTCCATTAAAATAACTCGTTAAAATTTATCATCGACCCGCTTAATCGCTTTAGCGCCACATCTGGGGTTTTATGATTTTTCTGCTTGCTTTGTATACTTGGTGGTCATTTTACAACGCCTTTTATTCGTTTTCAACACTAGGTGGATTTTGTACCTGATGTGGCTGGCCCATATTTTAATTTGAGTTTACAATCAAATATTAGTGTAACATGCAAATTAAGGTTAGCTCAGTTTAGGTTAGAATAATTAATTATTATGACACTATTTTTAGTTCGGAGACTTTTTTTTGTTCACGAGGGGGGAAACCTTCAAAAGGTGCCCGATGTACCCGATGTGATGTTCGGAGACCTAAATCCGATTATCAATTGACTTCATCAAATAATAACTTGCTTTTAATACACAATTACACCTACTTACCTAACAAATCAAAATTGTTAATAATTATTTAAACAAGCATAATTAAAAGCAAAGCTTAACAACATTTTTTTGTCGACGTCTAATAAATCATTAAGTATGAGAATAGTCGTTTAAACTTTTAACGTCGTTGTGTCCTTTAACTTATACGTTCATTGAAATTATATTTCAATATAAACTTATTAGAATCATTAACATCTACGAGCTCGTAATAGACTAACTAACGTAATATACTAACAATGTTTGAACCCAAATCAAATAGGCTGTGTCTACTGTACACGGGTACATTATAATAAGTTTAATGTAATATGTCAGAAGTTTAATTGTATGACTAATTTATAATATCAAATCCTTTAAAATTATTCTTCATAAAATTTTAATGATTTTGCTGGCGCTACAATACGTGGTCATTTTACAACGCGTGTAAAATTGCTCACGTAAGTCAATGGAAGCGTCGGCAACAACGTTTTAATACTCTCCGTGTGGACACATAAAGATATTATTTTACACGTACAAACATCCACAAACGCTAACCTTCGCTCCTAATTATAATATTATTACTTAAACGTAAAAATGAATATTCTCCCGGGTGAAAATCCAATTTGATCAAATTATACCGGATTTTCTGCAGCTGCGTTATTCCGCGGCGCACTCGAAAGATAATTAAATAATTAAGAATGTATGAATGACGCTGTAAAGCCGTTTCCCTGATATTGTAATAATGCAGTCCTCCTGGGCGAAATCTTTTAAATTATTCTCTCACGCTTGCTTCGTAATTACGCAGACGTAGACGCCTACGTTTCCTGTTCATCGTGAATTACCTACATTAAAATTACGCCTGAAAGATTATTAGAACACCACTAAATTATTTTCCACTTAAAATTCTGGAGATAAATTTTTATTTTATTGTTAATGATAAAATCTTGAATATTTTTTAAAATAAGTTGTGTGTATCTGAGTGAATTTATGAGTCTCATCACACGTAGTAGTGTAAAAATAGATTAGCTACACACGTATGTTAAATATAAAGCGGCATTTGAAAAGAATTTTCTTCACAAGTTAAATGATCGTTATTTCAATATACAGTCAAAAATAAAAAGCTAAACGTGCATTGAATGAAAGACGAACATAATCCTCGCTGAACCTAACAGATTATTGAAACATCGCACCTACAAAGTTGACGAAAAACAAAAAACTTCTATAGAATTTAGAAGCCGCTTAACAAAACGGCCAACGCGAGTGGAAATGAAACGTTTTACCTCTAAAAATGTCAAAGGTAGCTTCTTTGGGTTTATATTTTGCGTTTATAACGGTCACCCGCGCGTCGAGACACGAGCAAAAAGAACTAAAGCGTTCGGCCGCTCGTTGCCGAGAGAAAATCTGAGGGCTTAAACAGTGCCACGTATGAAATAGTGGCGCTCGGTTACATGAAAAAGACGAGAGGAGAAATCGAGTGACAGGACCACGGCGCAGGATTTTCAGTCCGATGCTTTTTTGGGCGGGATTTTAGGATCGGACAGTGCACAAAGCAGCCGCATAGGACGATGCGAATTTATCGCTCGCTACCAGTTTGATGTGCGGTCTGTGATTAGTTGGGCGGAAACGTCCCAATGATTCTTTTGTGTGCGAGTCCGTTCTGCTTAGGTCAAGTGGCTTTTACATTTTTGTTTCTAATTTGTGAATAAGAGGAATGATTGTGAAACAACATGTTGCTTAGTATGGAACAAACCTATTAATGTGGATATTGTCTAAGTGTCAAACCCCTATTATTATGAACATTGCTTGCGTTTAATTTCATTAATTTCTAGATTAAAAATTCCTTGTAAAAGTAAATTAATTTGAGATTTTAAAACAAAAAAACTTAATACAAATAGAAAATGTCTAAATGCAATGTGTGTAAGCATAATTTTCCGAATATAATACGGGTATGAATTATTTTAGGTTGACCCAAAATAAATTGAGAACGGGACCGTAAAATGATGACAAACATAAATGCGCTTCTCAAAAGTGGACCCCAACGTAGCAAAGTTTGAATATAATTGAAAATTAGACGAGCTTACCTGTAAGCGAAGTCTGATTATAATTTTATGAATGGTGATCTGAAATATAATTGAGAATTACAATGTAGTATCCTTCTTCCCACTCGTCGGCATCGCGATTGTTTAGCCTTTTAAAAACAAAAAAGTTCAAAGACCACTGACACTGCGTATGACAGTGACACTATATTGACAGCTACCTCACTTAATTTAGAGTCTATCATTTCCAACTTAGTCTCCTTGATAATATGCATGCTGTCTATATCTAGGAGACTCTTTTGTTCTTATTGTTGCAGTATGGGTTTTGATTTGGGAGGGTGGGTAATTATATTTCAGATCACCATTCATAAAATTATAATCAGACTTCGCTTACAGGTAAGCTCGTCTAATTTTCAATTTTATTTCATGGTGATCTGAAATATAATTGAGAATTACAATGTAGATGTTTAGAGACAACTGCAACAATGGAACATGTAATTAAATTAAAGATTTATTACCATACATATATATTATTATATGGATTTAATTACATTGCTGAATATTTATTCGTTCTGCATCATATGGATGAGATGTTGTGAAATCCATAGTGCTTAGTGAGATTTATTCTCAATAATAAAATATATATAAAAATACAACATGAAAATATCATATTAATAAGAATTTTTTCTCTTAATTAGGTATAATTATAAAATATACATAATTATTAGGATTGCTAACTGAATATTTACTCTTACTGTATAATATGGATGAAATGTTCTGAAACACATAGTACTAAGTGAGATTCCCTCTGAATTAGATGAAATAATATTCAGTGTAATAATAATGCCATATTTTTCTCTAAATATATTATTACTAAAATTGGCCAACAATAATAATAATAGTAATATTGCAATTTAGTCAGTATTAATGATTATTCAATTCAAGCTTTTGCACCTTGCAAAAAATAAATACATGCAAGGTCGAAAATATGTTTTCTACCCTCCATAGTATGTCATAATTATGTGTAGAATTAATTACTTGGTCAATTTTATTGACACAAATAATAATATTTCCTTTGCTATGTAGCAATATATGTATAAATATGTTTCATATGTGATGTGCATTATATAATAATGTACTTTTATATAATACTATACTTATATGAACCAGTAGGTACAATGTATGTATTCCAATATTATTAAAATAGGAAGCCATCCCATGTTGAATATTTAGGAATTAACACCATTATTTATTGACAAATTATTATTGGGTATTTGATTTGATCTTGGGATGATGTATGCCCCATGTGAGATAAATTTATATTTTATGTTGTAGGTATACCCGGTATAATATTGGGTGTTATACCTACTTTGTTTCTTTATATTAGTGTGCATGTTCAAGAGGGACATGATCATTCTTAGATCAATGAAACATTTTAGTTTTATATGACTTCCTGTTTTTGTAGGTATGTATCGGATTTGCAAAAGTTACTTATACTTTTTGCTGTATCATGCTTATGCATGCCCTCTGTAAAGTTACATATCTATATGGTTGGTTGGAAAGCTTATGATGCGTTTCCTTTTGAAATCCAATCTGACTTTCGATCTAACATCTTTTCCTAAAAATGTGTATAACTATCAGTTATGTGTATGTATAAGTTGATATCAGTTTTCATAACAGTATTTATGTATATGATTATTTCAAACCCCATTCATGACTAGACCAGAAAAGCTTATCTTTACTCAAAAGTATTTGTGCTGAGCATTTCCAGCATTAATTCAGTTTTAATAAGTCAAATATTTTATAATTTCCATGGGGTTCTGGCTTACTTAGCCTGTAATGATTACTAACACAACAGGTTCTAGTTACAGCTCTGCCAGTGATAAATTATAAAGTTATTACCCACATTTTTCTCCATCTTAATTCTTTAAGAAAAGGAAATTAGATAAATCTTCTATATATAATAATTATTTATATATATAATATAGTTTTCTTTGTTCCAGGTAAGATGTCTGCCATTTGTGTCCTATATAGTAATGTTAGAGTCCTATATAGTAACGTTCATCACACATACCCCTAAGGAATTCCTATTAATTCTAGGGATGCTAGATTTACATTTGAGAATTGATTGGACATGCAGCTTACTTTCTTTGTTTTATGTTTTATAAGAGCATCTAGGTATACACACTAGGCATAAAAGACCCAAAGAAGATATCATATTAATGGCTGGCCATTCACATGATATAATAATATTGTTATTACTTTTATATCATTAATGTGTCACATATTACCATGGTGGACATTATTAAATTTCATTATGAAATGATAACAATTTCAGTTTTAGTGTAACTAACATAGACATTATGAAGACTTAAGTGCAATAGCAATTCTCATATTATGCTTGTCTTTATTCCAGGATTAATGGGCTGCTGTGTTATTTGTTGACCTGATGACTGGTGTATAAATGTATGATGCATGTTTCTATATAAACCCGGTGTTGCTAAAGGAAATGTTTAAGCAACAATATAAATAATATATTATTATTTGATTGCATTTTGTAATGTTGGGAGTACCAGGCTTCTGTTGTAGAACATTACATAGGTACTACCAATCTTAAGTCAATTTTTTCATGATGATCAACCTCATATTTTAAGCAGTTATGTACAGTAAAAGTGAAAAATATGTGCAGATATTTAATAATTAACCGTATGTTTGTGGACTGAACTTCCAAACCTTTAATTATTACTGTATTTATTCCTATTGAGTCACTGAAAGATAAGTGTAACGAAATCCAAAATGTTAATTTTGTATAAATTCTCACATTTGTACATAAAGTTCACTCTTGACATTCACATATTTGCATTTATGTCACATATGCCACATAAATAAATAATACTAAACAAGGTTTTTGAATTATTTACAAGTATGAACATTTATTATTTAGCACATTTGTATTGTTATAGTATTGCAGGTATTGTTATAGTACCTGGCCTTAGAATAAATCATAAAGGTATTTGTGTCCAAAGACAACTCCAGACTTCTGGATTGATTATCACAGTAAACCAGCATATTAAATAGATAATTTAAAAACTTCAATTCAAGTTACATCTATATATAATAGAGTTATATATATTATGTAAGCCCAATGACTTTAAGTAGGTACTCTGTACCAGTAGTTAAGTGGTGCATTATAGTTCTGATTGTACTCCTTGATACAAATCTCCTTAGAGTTATACCTTAATAATACGAGTATTTCCTGAAATCCGCAATATCTTGAAATACACCTAATCTGGATGTTAGGATATTCATATATACCTAGCCCAAAAGATATCAAATCAAACAGCTTTATATAGCTGGTAACTGATTAAATTTTATTATACATAATTTGTATATATGTGAGTAAGAGGTACTACAATATAACCCATGTAATATTGTTTACTTTGAGCCATGTATAGGTACCTGTTATTTGCTTATAAAACAGCTGAAATTGAGTAGGAACTATAGTGTCCATAACAAATCAATGAACTCTGCTCAATTGTGTTGAGGTATTAACACAGAATGCTACTATCAAAGCTAGGACTTCAGACGCTGGATCCAATATATGAGATACTTATAGTATTCTTTCTTCATGTGACTAAAAATATATTGGACAGATATGTGTCAGTATCAATAAGCCGGAGTCTTGTTTGCTTAATCATTGTCCTCCTGAGGTGGTTCTTTTGAGAGAGCATGCCTTCTGTTCTATATCAGGTTAACGTGAAACAGTTGTCATGTATATACACCAGTGTGTATGTGATAATGTGAAGAGCACATCTATTACCATTTGAGATCGAGCATTGGATTAACTAGTATACAAGAATAATTTTGTCATCAATGTTGTAAGATTTTTATCTTGACGCCATATATTAAATTTTAATATCATATAACACAATTGATTTGTGTGGAACAACCAATCTCAACCAATTTCAAATTGGCAACGGGGTGCTGCATAAAACATTTATGTCACAAATGTCTATTTTAGACATTGTTTTCTGATAAGATAGCTAGTCTTCTATCATTTGTAATGCAGCTAAGTGAGTTTCAATGTCTTCAGTATGATTCCGTTACATGAGCTCATGAGCATCATGCTGTGCGGTGAATCCTGATAAGATTCTTATATGCACGGGGTTATATTTGTTTTGGGTTAGCGCACCAGCAATGTGATGATTCCTATTTTCTGTTCTCCACCATGTATTACACATATTTTTATCGTGTGTATTGTGGTGGAGCATAAATGACCTTTATAGGTAGCACTAGTTAAAGTGTTATTCTGAGAAGAGCATCAAAATGTACCAGGTTGATTTCCTCAGTTCTCATTGGCATATGTCATTCATCCAGTTGCTTCACACATACCTCCCAATTTTAGAGAACTCTGATGATATTATTGAATTCACTCGTTGTCCCAGTATGTTGACATAATATTTTCCATTTCTGTTAGGACACTGTTTTGTCATATAGTTACAAATATGTTTTGCTATTTGCAATAATTCCATGAATGATTCCTGAAATTATAGCTGGTTCTGAAAATTATTTTGTCAGAGTTGGTATAACCGGGTTGGCATAACCTTGTGTTGTAGCAGCTCTAGCTTGGTGCTTATAAATCATTCATGCTTTATACTGTGTATTGTTAGTGCAATAGCTAGTGATGGAAGCATTCAAGCCATTTGCCACATATAAATGTTAGCGCAGGTATCTCATACTCAATGGTGAATGAGTGAAACGTTTAGTGTCAACAAAGTAACACTTGGAGTATCTCGTACTCGACGGTTCTGATGCTTTGTATATTCGACCACTTGCCACATAGAAATGTTAGCGCGAGTATCTCGTACTCAATGGCGAATGAGTGAAACGTTTAGTGTCAACAAAGTAACACTTGGAGTATCTCGTACTCGACGGTTCTGATGCTTTGTATATTCGACCACTTGCCACATAGAAATGTTAGCGCGAGTATCTCGTACTCAATGGCGAATGAGCGAACCGTTTAGTGTCAACAAAGTAAAACTAGGAGTATCTCATACTCGACGGTTGTGACTCTTTGAATATTCGAACATTTGTCACATATAAATGTTAGGGCCAGCATCTCGTGCTTAATGGTGAACATGGGAACCATTTAGTGTCGACAAAGCGACGCCACGAGTATCTCGTACTCGGGTGGGTGGTACTCGTGGCTCGGGTGCATTTTATATTTGGACCATTAATTGCTAAATTATATGCATAAAAATGCAAGCGTCTTACGGTTAATGGCGAATATGAACACCGTTTGGTGTCTGTAACGTGCAAGAGCGAGATTGGCGTGCGTGAATAGTTTTGAAGTTATAGATACGAGAAAGTTTTTCAAACAATATAGTTTCTTTCTGAGCATATGTTAGTTATTTAGGCATTTTTATAGTTGTTCACACATAACTGTAAAAAATGAATACATTATTTTCTTACATACCTGGTAAGTGATTTGTACATAACCTATGAACCGGTGATCCAATCCGAGGAATTGCTTCGTAAATTCTTGCTACTGCGACCACAACTACGCGGACGTGATTCTTCATTCCTAGTTTCCATTTTTTCACTAGTTTTGCTTCACTATACACGTTTAACAAAACTTTGAAAAAATAATATCACGATGCCTTGGAAGCGCGAAAAAGAAGTGAGGTAGCTGTCAATATAGTGTCACTGTCATACGCAGTGTCAGTGGTCTTTGAACTTTTTTGTTTTTAAAAGGCTAAACAATCGCGATGCCGACGAGTGGGAAGAAGGATACTACATTGTAATTCTCAATTATATTTCAGATCACCATGAAATAAAATTACAATTTAACTTGAATCTAACCGTTTGTTTTACATTTCAGATTGACCCTAAAGTGGCGTTTCCCCGAAGAGCACACCCAAAGGTAAGTGTTCGTATAATTCCATTGTGGCCGGATATAAATTGAAAATTATTCCATGCTTTATTAGGCTCAGTCAAACATTAAATGCCCGCAAAACCGTCCTAGAACAGCAAACTCACGATATATTGTGAATGTAAAACGTACCGGTTCAACACGGCTTGTTTATTTTCAAACATTTACACAAAATATTATTTTAGGCTGGACATAACTCGTGCTGGCTATTAAGATGTTGGCTCATGATGCATAAATAACTAAGGGCTTATAATTTAGTATGCGGGTTGTGATCTTAAGACCGCCCGTGTTCTTGTTACCCCTCTGATTGAATTGCGTAAAGACATACTTAGTTTAATTCCGTATTTCATCTCTCCCTTATTTCGTTACGACTTACATTAATAAGGAATTTGCTTGTTGTATATTTTTGCTTTCGAGTAACGTAGAGTTGTATACTTCAGACCGCGCCCAATACTGGCGAATGATCCGTGCCCAGCAGTGACACATAAAAAAACTGTAGCAGCTTGGTTTTTTCTTTTTTTGATATATTTTGTAGAACCAATCTTTCTAACGTTACTTTCTATTACAACCTTGCGAATAAATTCGTATTCCATTGAATATTAATGGCTACTAGTGTAGCCCAAATAAATTAAAGTGCATATTGCATATGTATAATTGTGATAAATGTTATTATTAGAAAGTTAATTTTTAGTAGTTACTTATGAAATATTAGACGAATTATACGCGTGTTTTCTCTTTGACATAAGATAAATTAAAACCACGACAAGTTCTAAATTAATATCAAAGCAGTTCCGCTATTTATCAGTAGAAACTATTATAAACTGTTTGCAATGAAAGCATTTATTCTGAAAGTAAACCCTTGCCCGACAGTAAAGAGTTGATGATGAAGTATTACTTTAAGTAACAAAATATTTTAGAGGAAATTTAATATAATATACATTAAAATCTTAAATTGAAATAACTTCAAATCTCATTTACTCGTAAATGTGAAAACGTTAAATTTAACAGTAAGACGTAGACTATCGTGCCATCCATAATACTTCTAACATAAAACGCTTAAAGTTTGAGTGAAATGAAGGTGCTTTCGCTGCGAAATTGCATTTAATATCTAAATTACATTTATATTAGCGCAAAAAGAAACGTGTACATTTGAGAGATAGCTTAATCAGCTCAGTTGCTGACTGCCCGGCTTTGTGGATTCCAACAAGTATGAGACTGGGGCCCACCGCATTTAATGTAAATTGGCTTCTGACGCTAGCTTTCCATAGCTACGTTTTTATATTCAAGTAGATACTTCGGGCTTTATTCAACCCCACTACAGCTTCTGAAATTCGGCTGTTGAATACAACTTTGTCTATAACTATAGATTTTAACTTCGGCGTCAAAACTTTGCAATTACTTGTGAAAGGACAAGAATAGGTACACGATTATATTTGTGGACCCGGATTAAGTTTACGAAAACCAATACAAAAAGTGTCAGCTAAACGATTTTCTTGCACGATAAATAACTTTAAAGCCTGTAAATCTCAGTTTATTTTAATTTATTCAATATTTCCGACAAAGCTATAAATAAAGTAACGCAAGTAACAAATTCGACTCGCGAGACTTCCTCTCGTTTTTATTTAAATAAATCGCAAAGTATTGACAAATCGCCCGTAGAACTGCGGAGTTAAACTTTGTAAAGGTTTTAATTATCGTGTCTAAACTTCGTGCAGATTTATGTTTTCCGTTCCGATACGAAATTGGTAATGTAAATAAAATTCGTATCGAATTATAATGTTATCAGAAAAATCCGCGGAAAGAGGCGGCACGCTAGCTCCTTCTTTTATATGGACATTAAACGTGATGGATGGTTTTAAAACATCAGGTTATATTACTCTATCCGGGCAGCCAGTGCGGTGTTGCGTGGCCGGTCAAAGGGGATGCCGGCTATGCGAATTACATGAATACATTAAGGGAGCACTGCCTCATACATGTTACACTATAATGCTCACGAATAAATTTAGAGCATGTTCCTTCATCACAGTACTACCAAACGGCAACTATGTATGTAAATTTTGACGGTCTATAGATCCTTCGATAATAACGACGGGCTCTTGATTCTTAATGCGATATCGTCCGGCGTCTGAGGATGCTCGAGCGACGGTATCTCCGAAGGTAAATAACGATGGAATTGAAATAAGAGACGAAGTAACTTCGAAATTGCGCGACCTGTTGGGTGACGTAAACAATTTTCTCAAGAGCAAAGATAATAACTTTTTTGTTCCTCTAATTAATTACGATGATAAACGACGCACGAAATCGGATGATTTCATCAGTACTTGCGGCGCAGAAAATTCAAATTTCTGATTATCGTTTTTGCTGGTTCTGCTCCCTTCTTATGCAAACAATGGAAAAAAGGGGACAACGCTTTCCAGGCGCGAGCTAAGAACAAAACAAACGAATTTTTAATATCGTCTTTATCGATAATTGAGACTCTCGCGAAAACCTCTTATTTTCAAAACTTTTAGAGACTGTGAAAGAGGAATCGTGAAAGAAAATGGAATTGGAAGAAAAAACTTTTTTCATCTTCTTTGTTTGACATTGACAGTCACTAAACTTTGTTTTTTCACAGTGAATCTATTTAATTTAGAATTGATTCAGGGGAATTTAATTGCCCAGCATCTGGCAGATGACTTCACCAGATATTGAATTTTTATATTAAAAATTCTTTTCGTTTCCGCTGGTCAAATTTTGAGATTATTGACAATTATTGACGACGGGTCCGGCGCGGCATATGCACTCAAGGGTAAAAAATAGTCGCCGCTTGTTTCCTACAAGATTGAAAATGCCGTAGACAAATAAATCTACGTGTGGTGAATTTCTTGCAAGTAAACACGTAGGGGTAATGCTGGGAGCGGGGAACAAAGGCTAATATGTCATCGGCCAAGTTAATTGACGCGGTTTCCGCACCGACGCGGCGGAACGCAGACGTCAGCGTTTCCTCCGCTTACATATTTATACGGAGCGAATGCGCTGAATTGCCACCCATAAAATAATATGCATTTCTCTTTTCATTTTCTAACAATATTTTTTTTAGACGTTAAACCGCTTAACCATTGGTATCCCAAAATCGATTCGAGTTCCAATTTTGAGTCCGTTATTTTGATTAAACATTTACAAAAAATATTCTTATCAGTCTCGTTTTTGGCACGTCCTACAACCCAAAGGGCTTTATAGGTTTTAACATACGAGGTTGGTACGATCGTTGTATTCGTCTCAATTGTAGAAACGACATAGAATAAATATTTTTTTATTAAGCAGTGGGGTATTTGTTTTTATAATAACTTTGTAATGTATAGTCATTATTTAATTATTTATATAATAATACAAGCTAACCCGGCAAACGTTGTGTTGCCATATAAATAAAAATATTAAGGGTAAACAACCCTTATCACTTAGGGGTATGAAAAATAGATAGTAGCCGATTCTCAGACCTACTGAATATGCATATAAAATATGATGAAAATCGGTAAAGCCGTTTCGGAGGAGTATGGTAACAAACATTGTGACACGAGAATTTTATATATAAGATAAATCCTTTTGATTTAAGTTATTTATATTCTTTACGAAATTGTATAACTTATAAGTTACATCTTGTACTTGTAACGCCATGTAAAATAAAAAATAACTAGTTGTACCTCCAAATAAACATAATAATCTACTCGTATTTTATACCGTATATAATCGTAGCCCGTATATAGTCTTAGATTAGAACGATAACTCGTAAGTTCTACTTACCGAAGTACTTACTGTAGCGTGAACGCATCGATTCCCGTCATTGACAAGTTTTCTTGCCGATCTGGGAAATTTCGTAGACTACGTAAGTTATGACGTCATTTAGTAATGAAGGTGGATTTTCCAATAATGGAGCAGGTGCTAGTACGGATGCAGTTACTTTTCTAAGAATAAATCACTTTCTAACAATAAACCAAGAGTATGACATTAATGTTTTTAAATACTGTTTTGTCACATAGAGAATATTCAATAACTGTACTACAATACAGTGCATACATAATAGAGTATAGACCACAGTATTAAAGAATACTGTTGCATAGAAACAGATACAAGTGGCGCTTAAATATCTACCTGAACCTTTCAGAATGGATTCTGTTCTTCAAGATATCTTACTGCTATAAAATTCTATTGTACCTCAGAAATCAATTTAGAACAATACATCGTTTTTAATAGCATTATAATTATGAAAAAAAAAACAACTTTGTACACTTCACTTCACCTATCATAATGGGTTCACGTACGAATGGACTGTGATTGATGGAAATCTAAATTTAGTGTTTCTGCTTGGCCAAAGATCGAACTTGGAACCTAGCGATAGACGTTATGTTGACCGTTGTACGCGTCACAAAGGTGTGTTACAATGACTGCACAGAGGCAAGGGTTGAATTATAGTTGGACTGGCGGTCATAACTACTGTCCAGCGGCGCATAAGTCCCGCTGCCGCAGTGAGGCTGCAGCCGAAGACTCCGGCATTAATCACGCCTGTTATATTGTGCTTTACCTTTAATTAACGACGCACCGGCACTGAGGTGTTGTCGTGCAAGCTTTAGATATTTATCTAGCTTCAGTTTTTATTTATGGGTGAGCGGTGAAATAATAAAATTATGTTTTATGACCGAGTTTACAATCGGTTTCATGGTTTTTATGTGAGTAATAGAAATGGTATGGACCGCGGCGCAAGATTCGGCGTTATTTCAGTTAAACTCTAGTAAGAGTAATTAAACTTACTAGATAATGACAGGGCAACCTTCGTTACGAGATAAGGAATACTAATATTTTTTTTTACTACAATATTTTCAAAATGTTCCTACTTAATCCATGAGTAGTTTTTACAATAGTTTACTATTATGACCTCAGAACTGTAACCCTAATTAGAGTTGAAGGATATATTTCTATGATCTGCAGATAAACCGTACGTCCCTATTATATTTTTATATGAAAACAAGACAACTAAAAAGTCTTAAAACTTAATATCGCAAAAATTGCTAACTTAACCGTTGCTGACCGTACTAGGCATAAATATGGTACCGCCAAACGTGTTAAGAGTTATAAAAACTACAATAAAAGCAGTTCGAGTGCGATTTCGTGTAACCAGACAACAAAATCGCCTATTTCGTAAGGCGCTATCGTATAAAAAGCCTACAATTTCATTAAACCCACCCTAAATAGTTACAAAGAACTTTGTTATTTGGCTGTCAGTCAGCTTTTAAAGCCCGACAACAAAGTTAAAACGAAGTAATTAAAAAAGAAAACACAAAATACTTACCAAGTCGGAAGCTCGGCTCTCTTCACTTAAATTACTTGCGATTACACCGACAAAACGTTTAATGAAACACGTTAAATCGCGCCAACTGGGTCCGCCGCGCTCGCCACGCCACGCTCTTTACGTCTGCCATAGTTCCCAACTTCACCACTCGGGGGCGCTAGTTTTTCCTCAAATATCTTACCAGTAAGGAGAGTTGGAACTACTTCACCAAAGTCCATTAAAGAGTATAAACTCGCGCCGAGGTGATTATAAATGCTACCGAATTCGGCGACCGTTACGACGTCGATTAGGGCCGTTTAATTGAAAATGTCGCGGATAAACTTCTGACTCAATATCATTCTCGGATAGAACTGTAGAATGTCATATAAACGGAGACTATATCGGAGACGATTTATCGTAGTCCACAAATCCAATTTTGAATAAAATAATGCAATCGAATAAACTTCAACTTTGTTCGGATTCGTAGAAGAATATCATTATGAAAAGCAGTTGCTTTTGTTGTATTGTTTTGCAGTGAAGTTTATATTAAGTATTTTTCTTAAGAAGTATACACTTTTATGATTGACTGCGAAAAAATAAATATACTGACCGTTTTTGGATAAAAATGATTAATTAATATTAAAGACGGGCTACCTCAAGGTGATTAATTTATCGGCAATTGATGGAGCTACAAAAGCATTTTGGATCCAGTAAATCCTTGATTACCAGTTACTAGGAAAATAATACAACAGTGATCTAAGAGAATCGCAAATTACTTATATATCTGATTTATGTCATATATTTATTTACTGTTTATGAACCTGGCAAAATATTTCGGAATACAAGTGCATATAAATAATTCAATAAAAGTTGTGTCAGACAACCTTTGGACAGTCAAAAATACATTATACCTAGTATGTACGTGTCTTATATACTTTCATATAAAAACAAAGCAACACGAATATATCTGTAGGACTACCATGAGTTTACAAAAGTATTACTCGCTAGCGACTGCGTAAAATAAATGTATGAAAAATTGTACAGCGCCTCTGGTGGTTACTCGTAGAACTAAAATCCGTAGTGACGTAACTCGATACGTAAAAAACCTATCGAAATCAAATCGCTAGCGAATGTCATTATGATCTATTGCCATACAAATTCGGTCCCATGAGTCATTAATTTGACAGACGTTGTCAAGAAATACCGTAACGATAGTAGTTATGTTATTCACTAGCAAAATGACAATAGTTTTCTATTTACCATTTTTATAGTGGCGTTTCTATGCCAACTCATGGTAATGCTACTGGTATAAGATAAAGTTATAATCACTCAAATATCGGTAGAGTTAAGGATACGATCTTATGAAGTCAGTTAAAAAGCAAAAGTTCCAGAACGGTAGCATACTTCGTAAAGAAATTGCATTTAATCATGTTGGGACCTTCATAACTTAGCTTTCTCTCGTATATTTTATGAATTTCTAACATACTTCTTGTCAACAATTACTTTAATACAACGTATGAGGATGTTTTATGTGCCTCTAACAATTTTAATAACATAAATTGAAAACCTAACCCACGTTAAAAGTTATTAGATTACTATACAGCAGCAATTTTAGTAATATTAGTACTTTTAATATTACATATAACACTTTTAACTAATTTTTGAAGGCAAAAATAGTTATTCTGATGATACAGGAATCGAAACTCTAGGTTTTAACATCTCTAGAAAATAATCGCTGAAAGTAAAACATCAAAATTCATCAAAGACCTTGAAGCCAATCAACCTTAGGATTATTTTCTTATTTTTATTATATAGGAGTAGCAGACGAGCGTGCAGTCCACCTGATGGAAAGTGGCTACTGCCGCCCATGGACGTCTGTAAAAAACCCCAGATAGGAATACATTCCTACCTGAAGTCAGCTACAGATGCGCCGCTACCCTTGAGGTCTAAGCTGGAACGCCTCGGATAAGTATGTCTGCCTTACCACACCCTTCAAACTAGAACATAGCAGCGTTAACACTGCTGTTGTGAGGTAGAAATGTGTGTGGCGGTGGTGCCGCCGGAGTCGAACCTCAAAGGGTTCTACAACCTTGAAATATACGTATTAATATGCAAAACGCTTACCATACATTTAATTACATACATACATACATATAAAGTTTTAATTATAATATATTTCTATAAAAATAACGCATTGTTGTGCGATCTCGCATGCACTTTAGATTGTGTTGTGTTTGGTTAACGATGTTGCGATTTTAATTAAGACCTGTCTGTAACCTCCAAGGTTTAATAGAATTACATTTTTCACATTCAAACTATTGTTCAATAGCTTTTTATCAAGTTGAAAATATAATGGGATTAAAAATATAAAAAGATTAGCACATTATGTGCGTGGTTGTAGTGTTTTATTTGTTGTTCATCAGGGGAGAAGTTAAAATTAAAATTACTTACGTTATGTACAATAAATAATGAATAAGGAAAATAATTTCAATAACTAGACGTTATTAGAAAACCTTCGTCGGCTTGAAATATAGCCTATGTCCTTCCACAGTTTAGAGGAATCCAACGAATATTAATATGATAAAATCCAGTAAGCTGTAGGGTTGTATAGCTGTAGCTGTAAGCCAAAGACTGAAACATACTAACAAAACATAAATACGCACGTAAACATTACCTTCCACAGTTTTTTTTTATAATATAGAAGTAGCAGACGAACATGCAGTCCACATGATGGTAAGTGGGTACTGCCGCCCGTTGACATCTGATATCAATCCCAGATAGGATTAGATATTACTACCTGAGGTCGGCCGCAGATGCGCCGCTACTCCCAAAAATTTAGCTGGAACACCTCAAAAAGTGTGTCTCCCTTACCACACCCTTCAAACCAGAACACAGTAGCGTTTAACACTGCTTTTATGAGGCAGAAATAGGTGTGGTGGTGGTGTCGCTGGAGTCGAACCACAAAGGGTTCTACCACCTTCGTTGTCGGTTTCTCCAGTTGTCTTCTGCACCTGAAGAAACGTGAACATATATATACTCTACCACATTACTCCAAAGGGGACTGGCAGCCTTATAGACATCAAATTCTTGTGTCGGCTAAAACTCTTCAAAACCAGCTGTAAAAAGTAGAAGAAACTAGTAGAATCAGTTTGTTCCAAGAAATTAAAACGGCAAATCGAAGCGAAGCATAGAAATGATTCCCCTGCGTGCAGTTGCACGGCATTGACAGTCAGATCAGGTGTTCCCGCCGTAACACAGTTTCGCCTTGTGTTCTTAGCTCGTGATCGCTTCATGTTATGCATGAGATATAAACTCGTTTCCTATTAAATTTGAAACTGTTTCCGGTGTCTGATATCAATTGACGTGCAGAATTGATACGTAAAGTGAAGTTTCTTTCTATGTTTTAGCGTCAATTTAATTTTATTTACGTTATTCTAATCATTTTGAAGCTTGAAGATGGCTCTGATGTTGATGATGTACCAATTATACTTGTAATATTTAGTACTTTTACCAAATGTATAAACATTAAACATACATTTTGTATTTTTTATCGAACAATTTATAATAATAATAAAATAATTAATTCGCAGAAGTTGTAGCCGCATGCACACATACATAAAAATAATAAAAAAAAACACAATTATATAAAAATAGACAACCACATAAAAGAAATGATAATTAAACACAATAAAACCTAAAACCAAGTATAAAAAATAATAACTTAAAAACAATAACATAAGAATTTTGACACGTGTGCTGCAGCATAACACCGCGAAATGGGCCGAACTCAGCAATGCCAGTGCTGGCGACACCGCACAATGATGCTGATTTTAGTCCGCCAGAATTTCAAAGTAGTTATCCCAATATCTTCATACTGTATAAAATGTCAGCATAAAAAATAAAATCCATAATGCTTCAGGAATGAGCCTCGTACATATACCGATCCTACAATTACATTAAATTAAAAAAAATATCATTTACTTTTACACCCAAAATACTGAAACGCCGTGTATATAAATACTTATCTTATAGCCTTTAACATCTAAGTCAAATGTCACCCGTATTTGTTCCTGAAAAAATACGTGACAGACACTCAGTGTACTTCCATAAGTATTCCATTTACATTTGTATATTAAAACGTAACACGCCGTTCGCTTCGTATCACGTCCCCAGTTTTACGCTGTCACGAAGTGTGTAATCATGTTGCCGAAATAATAGCAATATTAATTAATAACTTGAAAGTCAACACTCTCGCCCTGTCATTAGTTTGAACAGAGACGCGAGTATATCAATCATTACTTGCGTTATCGCTCTCCCACACGACACACTACAAGTAACTTCATCTTCTGTTCGTCCTGTTTGTTAATGTAGGGTTACCTATGAAAACCGTTGCGGTCGAATAAATCCAATTTGGTTATTAGTATGGATGAACTGATGTATGGGGAAATACTCTGCACAAATAGGTAGTTTAACTGAAAATGTTCTGGTGAATTGACTGGATTGTAATAGGTATTTTTTTTTTGTTAATTTATTACACTCTTTTTAAACCAGGTTAAAAATTAAAGTTCCTTTTATTATGTACAAGTCAGATATGTACAAAGAATTAAAGATTCTTTATCTGACTGAACCAAAATAAACAACCATTCTTATTTATTAAAATCTTCAATTTATTATTAGGGCGAGCGAAGCGAGTCCTCTATAATTCGAAAATCTTGCAAGCTTTCCATCCCTTTTTTGAAAAAACTACAGGGCTTATAAATTTGAAACTTAACATAATTACTTAAGGTCATGTCTAGATTGGACCAACACGATAGAAATAAGGTTTTGTACACAAAAAAAAAACTTTACTTTTTTATCAAATTTAAATTTAGTGTAACATTGATGGCTGTATGACTTGGATTATTTTTGTTTAAATAATGGCAGAATAAAAAAAAAACGTCATGATGAATGCAGACATTTATGACATAATTATGTCAATCAAAAATATGAAAATGCTAACGTGGCAGCGTTTCACCGAGGTTTCACCGGTGTATTTTAAAAGCGTTTTGTTTCAAGTTTTTCTTTGTTTTATAATATAGGAGTAGCCGACGAGCATACAGTCCATATGATGGTAAGTGGCTACTGCCGCCCATGGACATCTGTAATTAACAGAGGTCGGCCACAGAAGCGCCGCTCCCCTGAGGACTAAACTGGAACGTCTCAGATAAGTTTTTTTTTAATAATATGAGTAGCAGACGAGCATGCAGTCCACCTGTAGTAAGTGGCTACAGCCGTCCATGGACATCTGCAATCAAACCCAGATAGGATTACATATTCCTACCTGAGGTCGGCCACAGATGCGCCGTTACCCCTGGACTAAACTGGACTAAGCTGGAACGCCTCGAAAAACCATGATTCCCTTACCACACTTTTCGAACCAGAACACAGCGCTGCTGTTATGAGGCAGAACTAGGTGTGGCGGTGGTGCCGCCGGAGTCGAACCACATAGGGTTCTACCACCTTAATTTAAACTATCCGTCCGATTTATTTAGTGTCAAAGAAAAAGTTAATCTATTTACAATATGCGTACCGAAAATGTATCTAATTAATGACTATTAATCCATTCATATAAAATTTACGTATCATCGTATGGTAGGTACATCAATATAGCTCTGACAACTAAGTATAGTATAGCCATATCTTTATGAATTGTATTCTCCAGGTTATACTGGTGTACTTATAGACTGTAATACTGTAAAGTTTCATTCAAATCCGATTAATATAAGGCACAAACATCCATCCATACTCACAAACTTTCGCCTTTATAATATTCGTTGGATATTATAAATGTTTTGACGCAGTGCAGTTTCAAAAACTCCAAATATCCGATTAATCTAAGTTTTTGTTTACAGTGGGAAATTATAAAACGATCAAATAAAAAAAAAACTTAGCGACTGATAATGACATACTGTTTTAATAACTTGCGCGACTACATTACTAAGTGAGCGACTGGAAATATAGAGAGGCAACTTTAGTATTAAGATAGATTAGGTTTTTGTAATTGAATTGGTTAGGTTAGGTTGGAACATATAAGACAATATAAAACGAAGCGAGCAGGGCGCGACAGCGCCCAGCGAGCGGGTGGGCCCAATCTGTATGAATTCAGACCTTACCTTTATTCATGATCAATGACATGAGCACACAATATTCTACTTATTATAGTATTTTTCAAAGTGATTTTTGTATTCGAAACACTTCATTTAAAATAAAATGCTGCTCAGTATTAAAAAAAAAAACATTTGCTAAATATTGAATAAAACGCAGGACGTAATGTTTACACTTAGGTCGCTCTAATTAATGTTTGTAAGTTGCTGTTCTGTTGATTTCTCGTCACTCGCAGCCAGTTGCTCCCTTAGTAATACTATAACCAAAATTCATTATTTTTGTCATTCAAAACTTTTATTTGCAGTCACTCGTTTAAATACTACCCGTTTAGAATCCATCCGCAAATTTCATTTCCATCGTCAAAAAATACTTTGTTTGTGATAAAAAGCCCAGTGACAAATTTACAATTTAGCGACTATCACATTGTGTTTTACGGAAATTCATTCCTGTATTGTATAGAATTGGTTATGTTAGGTAGAAACATAAAAGAAAATACAAAACTAATTGAGCAGGCCACACACATAATTCATTAATTTAATTCATAAATTTAATAGATAATTTAACAATTGATAAAAATGTTATTTAATAGAATTAATTAGTAGCTCATTCGCAGCTTTACGGAATGTATCCCTCGGAGCTTTAGTAAATTAAAGAAGTCGTGGTGAATTCAACATTCACTGATAAATGACCCAAATCGACATGAAGAGAATAATAAAGGTCATTTACCATCTTGTTGATTGGTAACAGACCCCAGATTAGCTTATAATGTACTGCGTCTCAGACATCCACAATAGCTTATACCTATATATACTTAATTTTTTTTTTGCAAATCAGACGCAATAATTTTATAAGTATGGCGGAGTTTAAATTCAAGAGTAAAAAGATACCAAGGATAAATTGCAAAAAAATTACAATCCCAAAAAATGGATCTAATATAAGTTATCCACCACAAGCATTTAAAGTGGTTCTGGTTCTGGATCAAAGGTAGCTTTGCTCTTCATAGGTCTTCTGACGAAAGGTAGATTTAATAATTTATTGTTAATTAATAAGTGACCACATCATCCTTGATATAGGATCTTAAACTGAATATACCATTCACGATACGCGAGCCCTTATAAAGCTGCGCTTTTTGCTAGTTAGTCAGTTTGCTGTATAATTGCACATCTTTTATTTCAAAATACGCATTAAATTTTGTCAATCCCACAAAAGGAAGTCTTCAATCTCGCGGATGTCTTAAGTAACCCATAAGACATTCATTGCACCGGTCAAAAAATCGGTCCATAGCATTTCGCCTGTCACTGGCAGCCAATTTAAGTATTAATAAAATGACAAAACGTGACCCGGACGAGCCCGTCATCCATCACGGGCACACGTCAAGTGGTGTCCGGGCGATTAAAAAACCTACCGGACACTCTACAGATAGCGAAAGTATTTTGGGATACAACGGCCGGTAAATGCTCTAGACAAGGGTGAGGTTAAATATTAAATTCGCGGTTAGGAATTTCGGGATGAAAAGTACGGTGGGTACGCTAACTCGGCCTAATGGGTGTGCACAGGTAAGGGTTATATACCGATTCTATACCGCATCATTTACAAGGGATAAGACTCCTGTCTAATAGTAGGAGAGTAAAGAATTTCGTGGTTATACGCGTGAGGAGAATGTGTTACTATAAATTAACAATATTTTGCAAATTTAAAAAAAAATTGTTTTTATTGGCTAAAATACAAAACTTGAAATTTTCAAGTAGTTTTTCAAAGAAAATGTATGTTTCCAATTTCGGACCTATATACCTATTTAGTATGTAAGTATTTATAAATTAATAAAACTGTGCACATATAGTTTTATAATTCCACCTTTGGTTTATGGTGAGCCTTTTGGAATTTATTAATTTGACGTATACAATATTGATGTTCAAACACAATTAAATATCAGTACATACGAATGCTATTGGGTTAACAGTCTCGATTAGAAACCATCAATTTTAAAACTAATATCTCATTCCTCACGCTGTTAGGCTGAATGACTGAAATTAGACTTTTTTTTTTAATATAGGAGTAGCAGACGACATGCTGTCCACCTGATGGTAAGTGGCTACTGCCGCCCATGGACATTTGTAATCAACCCCAGATAGGATTAGGTATTCCTACCTGAGATCGGCCACAGATGCGCCGCTACCCCTGAGGAATGAGCTGGAATGCATCGGAAAAGTGTCTCCCTTACCACACCCTTCAAAACGGAACACAGCAGTGCCTAACACTGCTGTTATTAGGCAGAATTAGGTATAAATATTTTTCAGAATTTCCAATTAAATCTAATATTTCCCAACACTCACCCTACTTTAAAGCAGTTAGGGGCGGCATCCGGTTTTTACAAAAGTGTGTAATATTTATTACGGCTACGATCGCAACCTGCGCAGATTGCGAGTGAGGCAGCCGAAAATAATTTGTATGTGCATACCGAATGTAAAATGAACACGTATTTTAGGGATTAAACGCTTGTTTACGATACAAATTAAATAGCCAAAACGAAATTACGTCGTGCGTGTAATTTTCAAAAATACTTGTATTATTCTTTTAATTCAATTTTCACATTTCCTGATTTAGTAAATGCCATTCAAAGTACCTCTATCTGGATATAAAAAGTCAAATCCTAAATCCTAAAATCTGTTGTCGTACGTAGATATAATAAAGTTGATGTGAAATCGCTAACATAAAAATAACATGTAAAAACCGAGGTAATATGGAATGCTTTTCGGGAAGAGAAAACATGATTGAAATACCGCCCGGAGGTCTATAACGTTACTTATATTTAGGCTGAAAAGGAACGCGTTTTGAACCGAATAAATAACTGTTTAAGGTTTAGTAACGCTTATTAGCCCTTACGCTAAATACTAAATATCTATAAATCTATAATCTATATTGTAATCATAGATAATTATAGATAGCCTTGTAATTGAAGGAAGCCATTAAATGGCTTAAACGGCTGACAATTCTGTCAGCCATTTGATAGCCATCATCATCATGGTGTAATTTACGCGGAACAATGCCGACTTGCGCAGTTAAGAGGTGAAAAAACACGAAATTGAAGAAAAAGTGCGGAGAAATATCGTTTTATTCGTAAATGATTTAAAAACTACATTTTTTGATAGTTTTCAAACACGAAAATATGTTAAGAGTGAGTAATCTTTACTAATCTATGATTGTAACTGAAAGTAATAATTTCTAACGAATATTTAATTATTTCTTCAAGTGGTGAGAACATCGTACGGTAAATTACATAGTATAATTGTTATAGATTTCTGTAATGGGATCTTCAAATTAACATTTAGCCACTACTACAGGTCAAATTTACTTAACCATGTGTAATGTTAAGATACAAAACTGGTAAATGTTGAAATAGTAAAGTTTTAAGTGGTACAGCATTTCGCAGACTGACTACAGAGCTAGTGCCACCATATTTATTTGTGCCTCATGTATTTTCTTCAAAATTTTCCTCTTCCTTTAATTAGTCACATAACATTACTTCCCAAAATTTGATACTTATAAGCAACACTATCAGATAAAGGAATAATCTAGAGGGTGAATTTTTTTATTCAAAATGAACTCGTTCGATTCCCGGCTAGGGAAAAATATATTTTAAAAAACGAATGATGCAGTTTTAGTTTTAATCAAAATCGGCCTCGTTACTCCTTTTGGCATTTTCCGCTAATCCTTATAGTTTTTACAGGATTTGGCCCTGAAGACCTATTTGAAAAATTCAACCTGTATACTGGTTTGGAGAGTTTTATAAAATAGAAATACTTTAACAAGGCGTTCTAACTCACTGCTCATTGGTAGCATAGCATATAACTGTAAACGTTTTTAGATAAAACTCCAAACCAAAAACCGATTAATGATTTTCATTGCTAGCATGGACCAGTTATCATCATATCAGTTGTCAGCCAACTTGATGATAACTGGTCCATAACAAAACAATATTTCTGCTGCTTCAATGTAGAATTGTAGACTAAAAAAAATGTTGTTGTAGTTCGATTGGAAAAACTGATGATCTTTTCATGCCAATTACTATTATTTGTATTATGTTTGACTCGCCTAACTTAAGGTGAGCAGTACATTACACCAATCATTATCTATAATAAAAACAGATATCGTTACAAAACAATTAACAGTTGACGCAAACTCCACGAAGTTTATACGCGAACGGGCATTTCCTACTTGGGGCATGTCAAGTCCTAACCGTAGTTAGTTATGTTTGAGAACATTTTAGCGGAGTAAGTCCGGGGTAATGGGGTGTCATCGCACATGATGGGTCGTCGAGCAAGTTACTGCCTCATCAGGACTGCGAGCACGCCGACGTCCTTATTGACGTCCGTTACATGAAATATGTTTGAGTTGTAAACTAACCTTAATATCTTCTTAGAGAGGCCAATCCATCTTTTTCTAGTCTATCATATTTTGGTGTTAGTTCTAAAAGAGTTATAGGATATGTAAAGATATAACACCAAGACTTGAGATTGAATGCTATGCTTAAATCTTAAAATTTACCTACTTATAATGTTAGTGTTTTTTTTTACTTTTTGTAAAGTTTTACAAATTGGGCGTTCATGAACAAAATAAGCTATCAAGCGCGATTATCTTGATAACTCCAAATAACTTATTCCAAATTTTTGTCCGCTAAAATGACTGAGTAATCCTCAGAATATTGTTAACCAAGGAACACGAAACACCTTGCATATGGCGGTAGTTGTATTGACATGCAAAAAGTGCTCTGTAAAGAACCTATTTTGAATAAAAAATTGATTTGATTTGAACAATCCTTTATTTTATAATATTGAAGCAACAAAGAAGCATACGGTCCATCAGATGGTAAGTGGCTATTGCTGCTCATAAACTCCTGTAATACACTCCAGATAAGATTAGAAGCCTAAATTTGGTCGACCACACATGTTTTGCTAGCTTTTAGGACTAAGTTGGAACTCCTCGGTGACGTACGTCTTCCTAATAATCGGATAGCCAATTCCTAGATTCACCCGAATCTTTGCTATAGCTGATTATTTAAAAGCTGCTATTTACTTAATGTATGTTGAAACACATTACTTAGCCCGTAAACTCACAGTTATGAGTATGTTCGATTTAAACCCTTTTGTATGAAATATGTTCGGGTAGTTTCAGCAAGGACAAGCACCGTAATTACTTGTCCTGCCTAGTTACTAGGCTTTTGGGAGAGTTTAATTATTTTATTTTGAGAACATATAATTTACCATGTTTGATGTATGAACTAATATTTTGTATATTCAAGATCCTAGAAATTTGCTTATAAAGAGTATATGTTTTTGTTTGTGTATCACGTAACGTATAAAATAATAAATAGAAATTGTAAATAATACCGGTGATATGTCCTATGATTTTTGTATCTTTTTGAAGTTAGTAGCAGATGACCAAAGGTAGCAATAATAATTTGATATCTGTTTACATAGTGATAAGTTACTAGGGATCGTAAGTAGGCATATCAGAACTGTACTGTTTTCGCTTCTCTCATCTTCTAAACGATGAAGAGCACTGTTTTCATATCGACGTATGTATAGCCATTCTTAATACACAGGCGTACGCACTGTTCTCTTTTGTAACATGAGAACCTACGAGAACTACACAGATAAGGTAGCCAAATAGACTCCTAATATGAAACTATGTTTCTTTATATTTAAATAAGAAATAGTAAATCAGTCACATGATATAATAAATGTAAACCACACCATACCAGTTTTACTTTTGAATTTATAATTATAAGTTTCAATTTGTCGTTATGTTTTGTACCAAAAGTAGTTATAGATTTTTTCAAATTGAATATGCCTCATTTTTCAACACGATCAGCCTGTGTCCCTGAAACTTCAAAGTCAAACCTTAATTATTATCAATTACCAAACGTTAAATATTACACTTGTTTCCAAAGAAATCTCCTTAGGTCCTTTCTAGTAATCATTACCTATGAGGAGTCTATTTCTTTACGACGTCTATGTTTCTACATGCGATACTTCACCATGGGGCTTAATGTCACACCTATGCAAGCTAAAATTGGACAACGCGAAGTAACAACGGCGTAGTGCGCCACAAAAACTAACTAGTTTCACTATGTATGAAAAGTTAATACAATGGACACAGTCGACAATTTTTTCGAATATCCCGCCACAGTTTTAGCTGTCAATTTTACGTTTTACATGCATTAATTTTTTATTACTCTATGACTAGCATGAGAGATAAAAGGTAAAATGTGTGAAAAATCCGCTATTCTGATATCGATGTCGGATTTTTACTGAATTTTGAAAAAACGTGGGTATATTATTTTATTTGTGCCGATGAATATAGTTTTTCTCTAATGAACCTATATCAGTGCTATGTAATATTATGTGGAGGAATCTTTCCTAGGAATAACTGAATTATACAGTTAATATAGACTTGGCATAGAATAATAATATGCAATAACTGTAAAACATTTATACAAATATGAGTATTTGCGTAGCCCCATTTATTGATTGAAGATATTAGACATCCAAGTTTATTACCGCATAATTACCGTCTGGCCTCAGTCTGGTCTTAGTATCTAAATAATATATGTACGATATCTGCTAGGAAACTTAATATCTGAACAAACATTGCAAACAAAAGCGACGCTTTGTTTCAAAACATACAACTTTGACATCTGCCAAACCAGGACAAACACAATCCAGCGGAAGGCGGGGTACACAACCGACTTAAATCAAATAACTGTATTGCTTTTAGCTGGTTTTAGGTTGGATATACACGATTAGGATTGCCGCCGCACCCCCGATTTTCGACAAGCGGTTAATGCGCAACTAGATTTTGATTAAGTCGCTTAATTTTCGTAAGATTGTCGAGGGATTTACATTTATATACTACAGAGCTGTTAAATGTTATTATAAGTGGTATATACAACATTTTGGTGTACGAAATGTAAAAGATAATAAAACAGTTTTATAGCTTATAATGTCATGCTATCTTATTTCATCTTTGATCAGGATTTTATTATAGACTAACAGTTGTATTTATAACGCTTTTGCTTTTACGTTACGTAAAGATTATGCTTGTACTCATAACGCACTGTTACCCTAAAAATTGCAAAAGGCAATCATAAAGCTTATATGCGGATTGCGCTTGATTCCGCATTTTGATATTGCAATTCAATATCTTTACAACGCGTACAGCGATATTTGTGTAAGCATAACCACGTACGTAAAATAGCTTACTTTCAGGCAACAGTAGCGTGTCCCCTGCCTCGTATGTACATAGCCTAAGGCGTCAAGTGCAATAGCGTCGCGGCGGATGTTCTGCTCCGTCTCCAGTCTGTAGTCTATGATATTGCTCCACGCCCTTTGCGTGTTGCGCGGAGCTTAAGCTACAGTATATGTATTAAATCGGTAGTTTAACTTAATACTCGCCCCAATGACGCATAGTTGCGTTGGTTAGTTCTAATTAGATTTTTTTGCGTGCTATATATTTTTTTTTGTTATTTTGACATGCTTGAAACTCAATCACAATTTATACGTTTCATAAGAACTAATAAAAATACTTAGATGTATTTTTATACTGAGTTTAGACTTTAACTTTTTTCGGAAGTAACATTTTTTAAGTACTTTGGTAAATAATTGTTGAAATATATGTTAACTTGTGAAACCGGCAAGCACGAGCGCGCGCTGCGTTGCCGCTCTCTCGAGATATCGCGAGCGTGACGCCCGACATAACTGCTCCAGTTTATCCCTTTAATTGCCTTTTTTTCTGGAGACTGGCTTTAAGCGCTCCCGCCATATCTCCTCACGTCGCAATTACGGAGACGTCTTATGATAAATCTGCCGTAATTTGCATGAGATAGCATACGCTCTCAACTTTCACGCGAAGCTTCCTACTCTTGTCGTTTATTAAGTTAGGGAACGTTTCCAAGAATGAGAATGATCTATTTAACTACTAACTAGATAGCATCCTCATTTGGTTTATAATCGCTTTATAATTTTTCTCTCGCCAGTGAAGCGAACACAGTCGCAACTGTCCAGAACTTTCTCATTTCCACATGAACGTGCAAGTGGCAACTTTAAAAAGTAGGTAAGCATGCAATATTTGAAACAATTTGCAAACAACAATTTCGCGCTCATACAATTTTTCTGTACGGAAATAAGACGGTAAGAGGCAAACAAAACAGACGGCACAATCTCCGTGTTGCAACGCGGCGAATCGGCGGCCGACACCCCAAGGCTTCGCCGTGCGCTCGCCAATCTCGAAATTTTTTCAGGCTATGCCTGCGAGTGGAGCGGAGGTAGAAATTGTAAAGTCAGCGTAGCGCCCTGCGGACAACGACGGCGGCTATTTGTCGAACGATGCGCCAAAACATCGCATCGCAATCGCACGGAAAAATTATTCCCCGCTAGATTGCTACTCGCCCCTTTTGAAGGTGCATTTACTTTGCAGGTTGGGATTTCTGTATTGTGCGGTGCACGGGATAGAGTTTGTATTATCTTTTTGGCAACCGATTCGATGCCGTCGCTCATTCCATTCAATGCGAAAATATTTTAATGGAAAACCGAATCTGTATAAATGAGAAAACAATATACGATACAATAAAATGCTTTGTTAACTTTTATTGTGATTTTTAAGGACATAAAAATAACCTATTATTTATTATATACATTCATCTGCCCATATAAAACATTCATGATTGCAGTTTAAATATTTATACCTAATTAGAATATAACGAACAATGTGATAGTAAACGTTTCACAATGAAAATGTACGGAATATAGTTTGGAAATCCTAAAACCACTTCATTTGCAATAATAGTTACTACAGCGTGAATATGATTTTCATTTAGCTTTGAAAATGGTTTCATATTTGTCAGTCTAGAAATCGCTTCACATGCTTTGTTACGAAATTAATTCTCTAAGAGAAAGCTCCATTGTGTGCCATAATACCGGCTGTTATAGTTTTTGACGTCTGACTGGCCGGCAACGTCATCACAATTCCGAATATCCGCCCGTTACGTTCAGACAATCTCTTCTAAATGCTTTTAAAGCTGTTTTAAATTGATTAAAACCATTCTTCTCAGCGTACCCGCACTAACGTTTTTAATTTTTCATGTACCTGAGTTCAATATAATATTTTTGTAGAGCACCGAGCAGAATGTTTCACGTTTACTCACGTCTCCTTCTTTTACGTCCAGGCAATTCAGCTTCACTAACTGTTTGCTTTACTAAAAGCTTTTCGATTCAGTTTAATATCGGCAACGATCGTTTATAATCAAACGGGGAGTCCATCAAAATAATCATTTGCTTTATGAGAGCATTGATGATATGTGACATTCGATTCGGTAATTAATGCAAATCAATGGGTGGGACGTGCGATTGATTCTGGACTAGCTGAAAGCCGATCAATTACGTTAATGAGCTCTGAGGATCCGTATCGCTGACGTTTCAATATTATGCAAATGCTCACGCTTATTTCTGGGTGAGTATCACACAACCTTGGGCTATACCACATAGTTCGATTTAGCCACTATTTTGTACTGCATCGTTTATACCGTTTTAATAGAACGTTTAATAGGACATTCGTGGTATTTTCATTTGTTATTATTATGAATAATTTCAATGTTGTATGTAAATATATTTTAGTACATTTTCAGATTTAATTATATATTGTAAAGAATTATATTATCTTCTATATTCCTAACCCTACCCTTTACGCTATCTGAAACGCTTATTTTGTGTATAAAGAAAAGATAAACATTGAGAAAATTTATAAGAAAATCATCAGCTACACATATTGTCATCGAAAAAAAGACAAGAAAAAATGCAAGAGATAAATTATACATATAAGCGTCTCTGCTAGATAGTAAATCCGAGATATTTCGCCTCATAGAGCTTTATTATGGATGTTTGATTATATCAAACTGTTCGACATCACCCAATTATCAAATAAATAATGAGACGAATTCGCTCAAATTTAACATTAACATACTTGATGATATTAAACCGCGATTTTATTCCAAGAATTATTTTAGAGAGACCCAATCCATGACATGAATCGATTTCACCGTATCCATATTGTATTGGAATACAATTTCCAAATAGACCTAACGGACAAATTTCACAGGAAACTTCCAAACTGGTGGAGGCATCATAATCGGATTATACGGTTGTTGAACCATTATAATAATATCACCAGTCAATTCCGGAAATAGCATGACTTCCTGCAAACATTCGGTCAATTCATCCAGTAAAATGTCATATATACTGCTGTAGGTTGATTTCTATTGTCTCCTAATTAATTCCCAAAGACGAATAAGTAAAAATAAATCACTTTGCTTTTCATGAAGAACAGGTAAATAATATAGCTACATCAAATAGGTTTACGTCGCAGCCGCCTTCTACATCTGTTTCCTACCCCAGATAGGATTAGATATTCCTACCTGAGGTCGCTCACAGATGCGTGGCTACCCCTAAGGACTAAGCTGGAATACCTCGGAAAAGTATGTCTCTCTTACTACCCTTCAAACCAGAACACAGTAGTGCTTAAGACTGCTGTTATTAGGCAGAAATAGGTGTGGCAGCTGTGATGCCGGAGCCGAACCATAAAGGGTTCTACCACCTGCAAAATTAATTTAAATTCGATTATTATAAAATAAAAAAGAAAATTAAATACAGAAACACAATATACCTCATGATCTGACGTAATAGTTGAAATTGATACGTAGAGGCTGGTAACACTGCATGTTAAGCGGATCAGAGTAGCTAATGAGTGACTTTGTATGGACGATCAATATTATGCAAATGCTATCAGCTAGTTGCTTGCAGGCATCCAATCATTAAGGACCCTAGATTCTAATATGTCTATGATAGAATATGTTGGAGTAAATAATTATTATAATGATAATAAACGATCAAACGGAATGACGTCGATTTTGTAAATTATGTCAAAGATTGTTTTATGTTTACCTGATTGGGGATAGTAATGTTGTTTTAGCGTATGTATGTTTTTTTCGCACGCAGTGTAAGCTATTCATTAGATATTTGGTTAGACTTATTCACTTATCATGATAAACATTATCACCACCTGCCATTTCAATTGATTATTGATCTTAATTTTGAAGATCAATACTTAAGTATTTTTGAAGTGATAACTTCTTTAGCGGCGTTGTGCACTTTTTGTGATGGGTAAGAAATGTTAAACTCGCGTCATAAAACATGACCTGATCGAAAATTCGTAAGACGGCAATGCAAAAGTCAAAAGTCAAGATGTCATCCGGTATCAGCATAGACAAAATATGTCAATGGGTGTCAGTTTCATTTTTTATTTATTATATTTTATTATTCAAATAGGTTTCGAAAGGTTTCACTTGTGCCAGCACTTCCGGAGTGCAACCCGTTGATTTTATTTTTCTGGCCATATCTTTTTATCAAAACATCCTTTAATTTGAGTATTTAGCAACAATTCTAACGGGAATTAATTACCGTAAACTCATTGTGTGGCTATCACTGAGACTTATTGTGTGGTTATCATTGATAGAAGCTGAAATTCTGACAGAATTTGCATAATATTGAACATCAATACAACTGTGCTCGTTAGCTGGACTTACCCGCTTATCATGTTCAATATTAGCAATGCCGCTTCAGTCCATAATAATAATTGTAAGAACTGTAGGTTCATTAGTTATAGAGTCTAATTCCTCAGAGAATAATATGATCATACTTCTAGATCATTATAATATTGAAGATTATTAACAAAAAGATCGAAAAAGATTCAAATAATATTTGATCGCAAATGTGCTGCTTTTTCTGTGATTATAACTACTGTATTCTTCTTCAAATCCAAAGCATAGTTTCAAATTAAAATCTCTATTTAATACCACTAGTATTATTTTCTACTATATTTATTTTTAAACCAAAAAATATTTGCACTAATATTCGAATGCTTTTAAAATATTTTTTTTTATTTGAGCTGTAAATCGATTCTTGGATCTTCAATAAATAACATTATAATATATCCGCTGAGCAAACATAAAAACCATCCACTCAGCTTCGGATAGACCTCGGAACTGTATAGCGTTCACTTACAATATCCCACTTACGTGCAATAAACTGTATCAAACAAATAAAGGACTACCATAAGCACTCTTGTTGGACGTAATATCACGTTAGTAGTCATAAAAAACTACGCGGATAGAGTGTAAACAAGGGTAGGGTTGGTAAGATAACTGCGATGGAACCCTTCTGCAAGGGTTCGATGCTTTGTTTCACGAGCTGCAGCAGCTTTGTGTTTTTGTAATATTGATTTTTTGTAATATGGCAAATGCATGCAGTCCACCTGATGGTAAGTGGCTACTGCCGCCCATGAACATCTGGAATCAACCCTAGATAGGATTAGATATTTCTACCTGAGATCGGCCATAGATGCGCCGTAACCTCTGAGGATAAGGTGAAACGCCTCGGAAAAGTATGTCTCTTACCACAGCCTTTAAATCAGAACACAGCAGCATTTAACGCTGCTGTTGTTAGGCAGATAGGCGTGGCGGTGGTGCCTCCGGAGTCGAACTACAAAGGGTTCTACCACATTTTGTAATATTGAAGTGGCAAATGAGCAAGCAGTCCACCTTTCCAAGATCAGTTCTATATAGGGTATATATAGAGATCAGTCCTATATAGGCTTCGCTACGCTGAACCATCGCCCCGACGATGGCCGACGGCGAGAGACCCGGTCCCACATTTTCGACGAGGATCCGCCGCTGCGACTCCTTAGCTGGGCAGTACTGCAACGTGTGCTGTGTGGAATCTTCGTCGTGCCCGCAATGATGGCACTGGGCCGTCTCCTCCCGCTGTATCCTGTTCAAATACTCACCGAAACAGCCATGTCCGGTGAGTATCTGAGTAAGGTGGTAGGTCACTCTACCCCTGCTCTTCAGCCAGGTCCGAAAGTATGCTATGCTATATATGCTCTATGAGGTTGGCCAGAGATGCATCGCTACCCCTGAAGACTACGTTGAAACGCCTCGGATAAATCTTCTCGGAACGTCTCGGTCTCCTTTGCCACCTTCAAAACAGAACACAATAGCCCTAAACTATATTGTTTTAATAGTATGTTATAAGTGTTTTACCTCCAAAATATTTGATTTCCATTCGATACAGATAGTCATTATTGACAGTTACTAGTACAGCACTGACAATTTTGTATTGAAATCGCAAGGGACAAAAATATTTGTGTGACAATCAAATATTTGTATTTTGCTCGTTTGTGGAATTCATAATATTTAGTTGAATTTAGCATGTGAAAGGTAGTTGATATTCAAAATAAATTCCATAAGAATAAATGCTTTTTAACGCAATTTCTATATTTGAGTTTAATTATTTTTAATAAAACTTGGCCTTCTCTTTTACGTAGTAGAATCCAACAAACGAGCATGTAGTCCTCCTGATATTAAATGCTCGTTACTGTTCATGGATATCTATAAACAATCTCAAGTATAAGAATCGTTTTCAAGCAGTCGTCTTAGAATCTGAAGATATGTACTTTGCCCCGGTGCCTTGGTGCCCTTAAAGAATAAGTTGGAAAGACTCAGATAATTATAGCTGCTTTCCCTACATTTTTCAAATAATAATACATCAAATTTATAAGACGAAAATTAACGTACCAGTGCCGCAATTGAATCATGAAGAATCACCCCCACGTTTAAAACTTATTCTGGTTTCAAAGATCTGTGTTATTTGGTTAGATACAATCTTAATCAGCATGTTGGGCTCCACTAAGACTTAGCTCGTCTTTAAATACGCTACTACAATAACATTGGACACATTATATATAGGTAAGATGTGTCGTAGTTTTAAACACAGCTTTAATGTAGGCATTTGTAGGCAATGTCCAGTAAATACTTAAAAAAGATGTAGACCGCAATGCACCAAAGTAAATGACGTGGCTTCTTGTAGGGCGACACTGACTCGGTCGTTTATCAAAGTCAATATCGGCTGTCGACACTCAGCCACACATATTATAGCAAGTGCCCTATTACTTGCACGCTGTAATACGTGGGCCAAGTTCATTGTGCCGGATTTTATGTATTTTAGTTTACTGGCCTGATTGCGCCTATTTCTAATTTATTACCGAGGGACGGTTTTGTTAGCTCCGTACTAACTTATTGTAGCGTTTTCATGGCTGTGCCTGTGACTGAGGAATAGATTGAGTGCTAGTTGAAAGACGGTATTGGTTGTTTTCTAAGGATTTAGTAGAAAGGATTAAATAGTAGATGGTGCTCTCTTTATTGTTTACTAAAACATACTATTTATTAAAGCACAGCACGAGTTGTAGATATTTTTTGACAGAAATGTGTTATTTTTTGACTGCCACAAATTTATCTTTAATGAGGGATTTCGGTGGTTACGTATTGGAAGAAATACTCGTGGAAAAAGATTTTACTTTCTTCATACTATTTATAGAATCATTTATTTTGTTCTATTTCGGCAGTTATTAGAAAGAATTTTCCGCTACTTTTCAGTGTTATATTTTTAGGTTTCCTACTTCAAAGAGGTTACTGATTTAGAAAAAAATGTTTCTATTTTTATTTAATCACAATTAATTGGCATTAAAGTTTCTATAGCAATCCAAATTTTAAACTATGCGGGTATAATATTTTTAAGTGAGCTAGACAGATTTGTTGTGTTACAATTTCGTTATAGAACAATAGAAATGATAAGATGGACAGGCCTACATAATACATTATTAGCTAATAATATTGTGGTACAAAAGCGAATTTTGGTAATGGCATAATAATGACAGCATTTGAACAACATGTTGGATAAACAAATAGGGCCGCAAGCAATATGTACTTAAGCACCCTTCGATCATATAGGGAACGCTTCCTTTGACTTGTAAACTTGCCAGACTTTGACTACATCCATATACCTACACATATGTACATAAGTCTGGCTGTTTATACGATAACTGCCATTTTCTAGACTTAATTGGTGCAACAATAAAAAATATAAAAGACATTTTTTATTTCGTCACTATTTTGTCTGGGTCGATTTTCATGGAAAATTCATGAAATGTGAAGTGTTCGTTTGTGATATTTATGTAGAAAACCAGCTTACAGTTCACTTGATGCTAAAAGGACACTGCTACATATGGACTCAATCCAAGAAGAGATTGGAGTCCAAACTAAGGTAGCAACTGTAAGGTCGGCACAACTGTGGAATAGGTTGGCCTGCCTTGCATGTTTTGCTACATTTGTGAACTATGTTAGAACATACCAAGAAGCAACATACACTTTATACTTTAAAAGTTATAATTTTTACCCGACTGCCAAGGAAGGGTTATGTTTTTCGCGCGTATCTTGTATGTTTGTCTTTCTTTATTTGATCCGATCTTACAAACGGCTGGATGAATTTCAACAGTTAAGGTGTCATTTTATTTGTCTCAATGACCCGAGTGTCCTTAGATAGGTGTTAGTAATAAAAAAACAAAATGGCGGATTTTTGGCGCGAAATAGTAACACATTTTAAAAAAAAAGTTAGCCGAACCTATCGAGTAGGGTATCAAATGAAAGGAAATTAAACGGAGATTATAAAAACATATTTGTATATATATAAAACAGCAAGGTGACTGACTGACTGACTAACTAAATGACTTTTTCATTTTTCAGAAATCAACGTACAGCCTAAACCAAGGACCTTACACTTCTGAAATTTTGCACATAGGTTCTCTATATAGCGTGAATAAGTACTAAGAAAGGCCTTTTGGAAATTCTACCCTAAAGAGGGTAAAATAGGGTAAAACAGTTTTTTTGAAATCCTTTAATTTTGAAGCAACTACTATAAAATTTTGTATTTGGCTTTCTGGATAGGAACAAGGACGCACTTATTTATCGCCCTCCGAAAAATCAACCCCGTAGAGGGTAAAATAAGGGTTTAAAGTTCATTTGAACAATCGTCAATTTTGAAGCAAACACTATGAAATTTTGCATCTGGCTTGTTAGATAAAAATAATGAAATTCTACCTCTAACGAGGTAAAATAATGACCGCAACTTTAATTTACTGAAGTTATATATTTTATAGACCGTAAATGGTGGATTTTTTCGCGAAATACGAGTAGTAACACGTTTTAAAAAAAGTTATCAAACCTATCGAGTAGGGTGTCAAAATACAGGAAATTAAGAGGAGATTACACATACGTTATATAATATATCTTATATATAAAATTCTCGTGTTAGTTACCGTACTCCTCCGTAACGGGTTCACCGATTTTCACCTAATTTTATATACATATTCAGTAGGTCTGAGAATCGGCCACTATCTATATTTTTTTACCTCTAAGTAGAGGTGTGACTAATATATTAGTAGCAGGTACAGGTATCATAATATAAGTCATGTACATTCATATTAGGATAGGCGAATATAGCATAATAGGTTACCAGAAATTAGTCAAATAATAGTGTCGCGTAATAGCGAGGCGAGCAGGCGAGTCGCTTCGTTATGGCAATATAGGCGAATGTAGCGTAATAGGTTACCAGAAATTAGTCAAATAATAGTGTCGCGTAATAGCGAGGCGAGCAGGCGAGTCGCTTCGTTATGGGAATATAGGCGAATGTAGCGTAATAGGTTACCAGAAATTAGTCAAATAATAGTGACGCGTAATAGTGATAATGTAAATATGTAAACTTATGTTTTAAATTGTATATATAATTTTATTTTGTTTGCAATACTTCAAACGTGCGTATGTAGGTAGATATTTTGTACCTAGCTCACGTTGCAGTGTCTCTAAAAAAAGTATGTAAAAAAAACTAAAAAAAAAAATGGTGAAAAAAATGATAAAAAATGTATATAATCTAATGTAAGCGTACAGAAAAAAACATTGTACATAGTAATATTCATTGTACATAGGTGATTAACTTTTTATATGCGCCAACATAACCAACGTTGACAGTCCTAAGCCTGTTGAAGCATGAAGGAAAATTTAATCACCTTCACCTGTTTACTTCTATAATAGACATTCTACGTGATTAATATCGTGCATATGCTCGAGAATCTTGTATTTAATCAAGAGAATCAGGTATCAATATAACATTGTGTAGCTAATAGTGATCGGTTCACTAATATGTGACTAATATCCCATAATAGGTATGTTATCCTAATGTACGATACGCAGGTTTCAATATTACATTGAGTAGCTAATAGTTATCGGTTCACTAATATGTGACTAATATCCCATAATAGTTATGGTATCCTAATATACGATAGCTAATATATTCAATAATAGGATTACCTAAAAATTACCCTAATATAACATCTCTACCTCTAAGTGATAAGGGTAAGTAATGTTCACCCTTAATTTTTTTTTATTTATTTGGCAACACAACGTTTGCAGAGTCAGCTAATACATATATACTTGTATATACACATCAAGATGACTGTCTGACTAAATGAGTGAGTTACTGTACCAGAGATCGACGCAAAGGGAAACCGCTGAACTGGAATTTTACACATTTTTTAGGTTCTTTATATAGCGTAAATGAGCACTACGAGGATAAAATAGGATAATATTATTTGAACATCTTTTGTTTTTGAAGCAGACACCTACTATGAAACTTTGTATGTGGCTTTCTGGATAACAATAACGAAATGCCTATTTCACTGCTTTTGGAAATTCTACTTCAGCCTTTTTGGTGCAGTCGGGTTTTTGATTTTTTTAATTAATTACTTGTTTTCTTGTACAATATCTAAATTCTTACTATTAACTTCTTTCTATTACTAAATCGTAAAATCGTGTCGTTTAAAGCTGTGTCGTGAAGTTCCGCGAGCGGAAGTTTTTGAGTAGATTTTATTGAATTTACCTACAGCATCTTGAATATACAATAGTCATATTAAAGCATAACCTACGAGTATGTAGTTGTACTTCTTGAATATAATACAAACAATGTAAACACAGCCGTGCATAACAGAACGAGGCATTTGACAGGAAAGAATAAAGCATATCGTAAGAAACAATACAACGTGCAATACTGACATAAATCAAATTTTTGTATTCGTATCGCCTCGATATTTCTAATATTAAAAGTCTTGTCGGGTCCCGCGTTATAAGATCGCCGCTTGTGTCGTAGCAGCAATAATATTATACATAAAGGACTTCGGTAGTTTATGCTCAAATTTTGGTTATTTTAGTCTAGGTACTCTAAACAAATAATTTTAATATGTATAGCTCATATTGATTGCGTTTGATTCTAAACAATATAACTACTTAGTCCTAGTTTTTATCAATCATCGTCACTGCCCCTCCAGAAAATATAAAGTAGACCTAACATAGACCTAAGGTTGCAAGGATACTCACATCATAATCAAGAGTAGGACAGGATATGAGTAAGGCGTGAGTTTCGATATACGCCCCTTCTTTCCAGTGAATGTCATAGAAGACAATTAAGTTATTAATTGTCTTCTATGACATTCACTGAGATGGGCAGCATGATTTTTCTTAGAAGTAATGCGTCTGAGTTCACCAAAAAGTAGCCGCAATTGTCCTCTTTATTAGGAAAACCTATTGTATATGAGGGTATCATAGATATTCAGCTAATTGTGATACTATGGTGCCACTTTTCTAGCTCATGTTTATAACTCTGTCTTCCTTTAAGAATTTCGTTGCAAGCAACTATTAAAAATAGAAAGACTTGGAAGCGTTCAGTTGTCATATTTCACGCTTCGGTCGATGTATAAACACGTTCTCCGTTCAATCATCCGGCGATAGGCGGCGCCAGTATACGAATAAATCAAGCCTCTCACTTTTTCACCTGCCACGCACAAAAGCTTTCGCACTGAAACTTGATTCGGGTTATTCCTGACGAAATATCAGCCTATTTGTTATACTATTGATACGGACGCACGTGCGCCGCGTAAGTTTGTACTTGTTGACGATACGGATTGAGTGGGAATTGCTTCCCGACAATGTGCATGGAATGTTGTTAACCGTTCGGAAAACCTTCGCAGTTATCACGTCCAGATTCGAGCTGTTAGACTTTTAGTGCAAAACAAAACTGTAATGTCATATTCTGCGAACAACTTGAATGCTATAGCTATAATTTTATTTCATTCAAGTACCTATACCTATACTAATATTAATACTATACCATATAATTTTTTTTTAAATCTAAGAGTAGCAGACGAAAATGCAGTCCACCTGATGGTAAGTGGCTACTGCCGCCCATGGACATCTGTAATCAACCCCAGATAAGATAAGATATTCCTACCTGAGGTCGGCCACAGATGCGCCGCTACCCCTGAGGACTAAGCTGGAACGCCTCGGAAAAATCTGTCTCCCTTACCACACCCTTCAAACCGGAAAACAGCAGCTCCTAACACTGCTGTTATTAGGTAGAAATAGATGTGGCGGTGGTGCCGCCGGAGCCGAACCACAAAGGGTTCTACCACCTTCAAAAGATAATCCGGTCTGTAAGATATTTCGGCATTAGTGTACTTATCATTTATCACTTATTCATACTCTCTAATAACAATTTAGAAAAAGTTAAGTACCATCATACACAATAGATTAGTAAAGATAACTCACTCCATACAAGTAAATGAAGCCAGTTTTGACAGTTGGAATTGTGTGCGTAATAATAAAGTGTTGCCACATCTCCGTTCTAGTCTCCCTAAAATGTTTGAAATACGTATTTATTTATTATGTAAATTACGTAGTATTCGTTATTTATACGTAAACTTTCTTACTCTTTCTCTAAAAAGGTTCTATTTGTCAAGAATTCAAACAATAAAATGACCAATCCCGTCGTATCTACACCACATTACGAATTGTTTTCTTAGTAGTATAATTTAGTAGGCGCTTAGAGTAGCAAGGGAAAAGGGATTAAATTAAATGTGTATTACGAAAGTAATGTTTATTTATGATATACACTCAACGCACACCATAACTAATAAGCAATAAAAAGTAAAATATATTAAAAATTAACAAAAAATATACAGAAGAAAATATATGACAGTGACAACAACAAACATAAAATATACAATTGCTATAACAACGATTAACTAAATCCGTAAATGTACAAATTAAACAAAAAAAATAATAAATAAACACGCTTCATGGAATCACAAATCACAAGTAAATGAGGAGATATTACTGTTTCATTATTTTTCGTGTTTGGTCCGCCATGATTAAGTTACTGACAAGAAAGAGACAATGTATTCCTTCCAAAAGTAAAGTGACGTCGATATTTACGTATGAATATTTTGAAGGTGATTATTATTATTATTTACCCCTTATGATTCGACTGAAAAAAATATTTCAAAAATTTAATTATAATTTAATAATATTATAATATTTCAATTTTATGTTACTCGTACGTAGCTATTATTTCTGTTAAATTTAAATAAAACACATAATCAATATCTAATTTTACTTGCAAGTTATTTCCCACATGTAAAGTAATTCACAATGAGGTACTGGCAACACTTCGTACTGTCAATGTTATCTATTTTCGTGTTTGTGAAATATTAAAAATATGTAGTTTTTAGACCACTTACGAATGAAATGATACTTCTCCGCGCTTTTTCTTAGATTCCGTGCTGTGTTTGCACAATTTAACTGCACATGTCGGCATTTTTCCGAGTTAATTACACCACGACGGTCGGAAACGTTATGGGAAAAACCGTAAACTGTTTTACGTGAGTGTGTGCGTAATTTCGTGTACATGCATGAAACCCGTAAGATATCTTTACTTATCTATGTCATACACAATAAAAGTTATACTTTTTATGATAAAACAAACATATATTTATCATTAAACAAATATCCTTTCTTCCTAGAGTGTCCATAGAGTAGTAAATCAATTACGTCATGAAAACGAATATCTATTGATAGCATAATCGTACACCATCTAGTCTAAAGCGCTCAGTGCGGTGAGGGTAAGTGCCTATTTGATCCTCCGTAGCCACTTATGTGCGATGCGGCCGAAAGGGTGATCCGAGGCGACGTGTGCGTAGCTGAGAATATGTTGGCGCCAAGCAGACTGCGCCTACCGTGCTGTAAAGGACTTGTGCAAATTTAATGGACGTTCGATATTATGTAACTACATGTTATAAATTAAAAGATTTTTCTACGGTTTAGAATCTAAGAATGGCTGAAATTGAGGTACAGGTTAGTAAAAAGTCTGATTTGGATGTTTTCAAACTGCACAAGGCCTCGAACTAGATTTGGAAATAGCTATCCAATGATCACACTAAAACAAACATCCTTTATTAAGCGTGTGCACAAACTAATAAAATAATTACCTACTTCATAAAAACAAATACCATATTATACAATATCAATAGATAGCGTGATCGTACACCATCTAGTCTAAAGCGCTCAGTGCGGTGAGGGTAAGTGCCTATTTGATCCTCCGTAGCCACTTATGTGCGATGCGGCCGATAGGGTGATCCGAGGCGACGTGTGCGTAGCTGAGAATATGTTGGCGCCAAGCAGACTGCGCCTACCGTGCTGTAAAGGACTTGTGCAAATTTAATGGACGTTCGATATTATGTAACTACATGTTATAAATTAAAAGATTTTTCTACGGTTTAGAATCTTAGAATGGCTGAAATTGAGGTACAGGTTAGTAACAAGTCAGATTTGGATGTTTTCAAACTGCACAAGGCCTCGAACTAGATTTGGAAATAGCTATCCAATGATCACACTAAAACAAACATCCTTTATTAAGCGTGTGCACAAACTAATAAAATAATTACCTAATTCATAAAAACAACTACCATACTATACAATATCAATAGATAGCGTGATCGTATACCATCTAGTCTAAAGCGCTCAGTGCGGTGAGGGTAAGTGCCTATTTGATCCTCCGTAGCCACTTATGTGCGATGCGGCCGATAGGGTGATCCGAGGCGACGTGTGCGTAGCTGAGAATATGTTGGCGCCAAGCAGACTGCGCCTACCGTGCTGTAAAGGAATTGTGCAAATTTAATGGACGTTTGATATTATGTAACTACATTTTATATATTAAACGGTTTTTCTACAGTTCAGCTTCTAAAATGAGAGCTGAAACTGACGGATAAGTTAGTAGCCAGTCTGACTAGGATATTTTCAAACTGCACATATGGCCCCCAACTAAATTTGGAGACTGCCACCACTGCCAATGATAACGACCAAAACAAATATCCTTGATTAAGCGTGTGGTTAGACTAATAAATCGATTACTTTATAAAAATGAATACCATTTGGTGTATAAATTGCGGGCGTGTTAATGTTCGGGCTACGCAAATAAAAGTCGCTTTTAAATCTCAACGTTTACTCGAACGGGGTTTTGTGCGAAGTGTGTAAAAACATGGACGCCTCTGTGTTGCCACAGAAATACACATGAATATTATAAATAAACTAGATAATATAATTAATAGCACAATAGTATTCTAAATAATTAGTTGTACAATAAACATTTATAAATATCTGTAAAGTAGTACAATAAAGTTAACAGTAGAGTGACGGTCTAAACGAACCGCCACAGCCATAAGAAAGACATCGTGTCATCACAGCATGTGTTTAAACTAATGAACTAATTATTCAAGAACGAATACCTGGTCTAAAGCGCAGGCGGTAAGGGCAAGGTACGGCAAGGGTGCCTATTTGGTCCTCCGTAGCCACTTATGTGCGATGCGGCCGATAGGGTGATCCGAGACGTGTCTAGCTGAGAGTACGAGTATGTTGACACCGTGCAGACTGCGTCTAGTCGTGTCCTGAAGTGAGAATTGATGAAGGTTTGCTATTTAATTGCGTTTTAGACAAATAAAATGTAACATGGGTGAGAGATGATGTAGATGCTTATGTTGCGTACGAACTTCATTATTTTCAAACTGATTTAGACGTACACTGAGTCATCAACACACACGTCGTCTTAAACAAAGCAGTCTAGATATTTATACAATTTTACACAAGAGTTCCTTAAAAAAAGTGGATGATTACTAAGTTTCTTGCTGCGCGATATTTTTTACTGACCAAATAACGAAAGTTTATACCTAATAAATCACCTATAGCAATAACTCGAATAACATAGAAAACAACGAATCCAAATGTAAATTATTACCTGGTAGTGCATAAACCAAACCAGTATCACCAAATCATGTAAAATGAAACATCGGAACGGAGTTTCGAAATTTCATGAGAACTGCCTAATCGTCTGAGGAGGGTCTAATAACTGAATCAAATTTACATAAACAGAGTGGTGTCTTGCGGCTGTTATCATTCAATTAAATAAGATTTTGCGATACCGAAACTACACCTGTTAGTGAACTGCTTCTGTTTCATTTGGATTCAAATCAAATAGTTATAAACGCGATCTTCAATCAAAATCCTATCTTAAGACCGTGGCCGTAAAGAGCACGTAAACACTATGCTTGATTTTAATTAGTAGTCGTGCAAAATTGTTATAACTGGTCTGTTATCACGCCACAATTTGCAGTATTTACGTTGTAAGAAAATTACTTATAGAAATAGAATCATTATTTTATTATGTAGAGGATGTACGTATAAATTATAGTATGACCAAAATCTAATTATCACCACTGGATGAAATAATATTATTTAAAGGTACGAAACCAGTATTTCAACTGGTGTAAGAAAAGATATACACATTTCTAGCGTTAGTAGTCATTAGGAGTGACAACGCATCCGTATCCACTTTAGAAAGAACTCCATATCGAGTTATTTACATCTCTCAATAAGTGACAGTGACCACTTACTATGAACTGCAAGCTCGTTTGCTACTTAATCATTTAAAAACAACAAAATAGGAAGTCTGAGCCTCGTAGCATGTAGGTAGGATCGATGATGATATGAAATAAGCAACTTTAAAATCGGCTGGAATTAAATTTCTCTATTCGTAGTCGGTTATCAGTATTTAGATTTTAGACTTTGATAACCCCAATGTGCATTGGCTTACAAAAACGATACTAAATAAGATTAAATAAAGAATAACGGGTAATACAAATGAAAGTACTATAAATAGGTTTGTTTGGTAAAAACATACGATAGTGCCCGAGGCGAATAGGACGTGACCTACCGCACCACCCTATACCGTAGCTTATTAGTAGATTATCCTGCCTAGTGTCATGTTTCTGTCAGTATAATGTTGTTAAAACTACGTATAAAAGGCCTCGCAAACTGTATCAACTGTTAAACCTTGTGTGGTACGATTTTAGAAACTCGGAAGTAGTAGGTGCCGGAAATTCGTATAGAAATTTCTCTTTTAATTGGATTTTCTTTACAGTTATTTTTGCCTTATGAATACAATATTTATTAATTTGAATTTATAAAATACGTTTGTATTCATTAATATCATTTTTATGTATGTTATTCAAACTTTATAAAAACCTTTATTTCATACCCTGCGTACTTAAATCAAATATCGTAGAACGGAGTTAGGAGACATATAGAACATAAATAAAATATGTTTATCGAACATCGAATGACTTTCAGAAGTAAACTGATTCGTTTTTATTTACAAGCATCCAACTGATATAGAGGCACATTACGTGAAGGCACGACAAAACTTTTGATATTTCGACAATAAATCCCAAAAAGGGCATTTGCGATGTTATATTATCGACGGCAGATCAGTTTCACTTACCCCGAGAAGGTAATACGAGATTATCCTGAAATCTATCAAAACTTTTGTCGAGATATCATTTCTATTGAAACAACAAGGATTTGTAAGCATTTCCAATGACTGATTGAATTGAGAGATTATACTAGATATTTATCTTTTGTACCCAACATTGCAGGGCTTTGTCATCGTGTAAAGTTGGAAACATACTGTCGTTGGAGTGACTGTGGTGTGGTGTTTTCTGTCATGTTCTTCATCATAATTTTTATATTTCCATGTTGTATCTTATTTATAATATATTATTTTAATTCTCATTAGAATTCATTAAGTAGGTACTCGTACTTTAAATTTTATACAAATATAAGAAGCATAATTTACTTATTTGTTTGTGGCATCATGATAAGATTAAAACCCTATCTGGCCACAGATGCGGTGCAACTCCTGAGGACTAGGCTAGAACGTATCGGATAAACTATTCAAACAATCGAAATTAAAATGGAATTCTTCACAGAAAAAAACTTGTGCAAAATTACTGTACAGGCTATAATTGTAAGTGTTATAATATGCGATTATGTGGCAACTTTACAATTTTTTTTTACAGTCTGTGGTTATTCTTAACTTACTCGAAATACGAGTATACTTATCGATTGCAGTATTGTTGTTTATCACATTGTTTTTGCTGTGGATGCATTTCCGTAGATTACATTGCACTGCATTGTTAGTTCAAAATGAGATTTTGTATGAAGAAATACAACTATAGTGGGTACAATTTTATAAAGAAGGAAACGTATTATTTAGTGCTAGCTAGTCATCCGTCATCAACTTTGTGTGCTCTTCATAATAATATCAAACATATTTTATCAACCGTACATGACGTATTTATAACATTACGTATATGTTTGCATGTATAGTACACATAATGTTGTGATTATTCAATTTAAGTGGGGGATCAAATATACGAAATAATCAAAAACTCTTTTCAATGAGGATCAAAAAGTACAAAAATCTCTTCTTCAATTTCAGTGATCCAATTGACTACTCCTTTATAGCTAAATAAATATACTTCCACTCAAAACCGTGTGGTTTAATGGAAATGATATTTAATGCATTAGCGTTAGAACACTGATCCTTCTGATAATAATAGTCATACTAAAATAGCTAATTACCTGCACACGAGTAACGTCTTGACACTTGTCACTGTTGCGCTCATGGAAAATTAATCCGTAATTACCCACCAACCAACGCAATTTCTCTAATTTAGGTTCTCCATAATGCAATACTTGTCGGCTGCGGCCATTAAAATGCAAATAGACATGAATAAGCACTGATTGACCAATATTAATAATCACACAATGCCAAATGTCACACCTCTGTATATTTTAGGTGTCGAGCGATTTGACTATAAATGGATCTGATTAGTTATTAATAAGTAGGTAAAAGTTTGTGAAGTTGAAAACCACTATATCGGTCGTTTTGTAGCTTTTGTTTTCATTTTTGAAGATTATAGATTGATTTCGCGGCAGGATGTTAAAATTACTATATTTTATTAGCTGAATTTATGCGCATGATATAAAAAAAATCAACAATTCCATCAATTCATGATACAGTATAGCTAGTTTAGCTAATTCACATATTTCTTTATTTCCCAGAACATGTCTGAGACAGCAAATAGATCTTAAACCGATTTTTTTAAATTCCCTTATTATTTCTAAATAAATCACTTAACAATTTGTTAAACTAGATCTCAATTTGCACGATGCTAGTCAGTCAAGACTAATAATTCCTTATTTGTATATGAGTACTTTTAAAACCTTTTAAAGGGTAAAGTTCTATACATAGATAAAGTACAGCGCTCTGCAGTGTCGCACGCCGCTCGCCAGACAGGCTTTCAGTTTTTGATTATCATCGTGACTACTTGTGGAGTATGAAAGAGTGGCAGCTTCCGTTGTTTTTGTTCGCGGGTACCTATTAAGGCTTTGCACTAAGTACTAAACTACTAAAATGTTTCAATGGCAAGCATTAATGTTTGCAGACACTTTACAGGTACATTGTATAATCTACACTTTTTTTACTTTTAGAGACTTCCGGTTTTTATTTCTCCGAGTGGTTTCGTTTGTCAGTCCTTATAAGCGACACTACCAAATTGTGAAATAAATATTTTTTTTTAATTAAACTCGTTCGAGCTAGGCTAGGGTAATCGATTTTTGAAAACCAAATGATGCAGTTTTCGTTTTTAGCAAAACCGGCCTCGTATCTCTTTTTCGCATTTTTCGCTATAAAGCTCCACTTAAGAAATCCACCCAATATTATAGTGCTCAATTTGAGCATAATGATTTAGTTAATAGTTAGTGCTAGAATTATCCCTCATTGCTCATGGCCACAGTTCAGTTAGCAACACTCAGATATAGTTTAGAGAATTTCGAACGTTAAAGTTATTTGTAACTATTTGAAAATACAACTACCAACTCGGTTAGGTAAATATGCTCAATGAAATGTAACTAATGCTGAAATTCCTCTCGTTAAATTACATTACACGAAATATTTTAAGGTTTAAAGATTATTATTGTATAATGTTACTGCATTGGCCTATCAGACCAGGTAGGGACCCAGATAAATGAAGAACTGGAATGTCTGCTTTGGGTCTGGGTAAGTGCTGTGTTTTTTGTGTTTTCATATCACCCACAATAATGAACTCTTAAAGGCAAACATATTTATATTCATTTGAAATACCAAACAAACATTTAGTCTTTCCGATAGAAACTGACTCTCGGTTGCTCATAGATACGTGAAATCAAACTCAAATATGATTCGAATCTAATCTAGGGTCAGTCACAGATCCGTTAATGCTACCGACGACTAAGTTAAAATACTCGTACATCATGTAACTGAAGAAGAGTGTAATATCGTATACCTATTTCACTGTTCCTATACGACACCCTCTTCATTCGATAGCGCCTTACATTTCGTGTAAAAGAGCGTTCAAGCTCATTGAAAATTTTATCGCTTGAAGCATCAGTAAAGATTCGTTTGCCGCATTTGCACTTTGAGGTGGCATGCATATTCATATTGGAAACGCGACAGGAGTATTGCATTCTTTTGTTATTGAATTCAGACATTTTGTTCTATCGTTTGTCGTGAATTTCATGTGCACTGCACCCTTAGTATGAGATTTTACGTTTCAAAAATGACTATTTTTGTATTTGTTTAAGGAATTTCCCATACATTTCCAATCAGTTCTGATATAGTCCGCTAGGGGCGCTGATTGGAAATGTATGGGCAAATACGTAAACAAATACGAAAACGATCGCTTTTGTAAGGGTACTTAGTGTGTAGATGATCTTATTGTATAACTTTAAACGTGCACTTTTTTATTTAACGTTTCTAAGTGAATATATAAAATAAATTTGTTTATGTAAGACCACTTAAGTTCATGGTGCTATTAAAATGAAACATAAGTTGTTAATATTTATCAACAGATGACACTATCAGTTTCTATCATAAGTTAATCATTGCTTTAATCCGGGAAGAAACATACCATGACGATATAATGCTTCAAAATTCTTCTAAAAATATTTTAATAACTTGTCCTATTTGGAAGCCATTTTGTCCAGAGAACCACTTTTCTATTAGGATTATATTAAAGTGTTATTTCTTTAAAAACATTAAGTATCAAGTAAATTTGAACTAACATACAACTTTGGTGGCAGGTTTCTATCAACAAGGTCTAATATACCGTAGCAGTTGTAGATTCGTAGCGATATTGTCGTAGACTCGTAGATATATTCGTAGGCTTTGGCTACACAGAATGGTGTGTCTTGGAATTTATTACACCCAACAATCGCCAACACTATCAGCTTAGTTGTCAGGCTTACGTGTTATGATCTATACATGTGAATAGTTATTTAAACATTAAAAATAAATCAGTGGAAATCCAAAAATACACATACAAAATGAATAACTAAAACAAAGGATCATTTAATTTTGAGGTCAAATAATATAAATGAAAGGGAATATATAAATTTCAAAAAACGGTGTATTTTTATATAAGTAATAGATATTTGCAACATTTTTTACAAACGTTAAAATAACTTCACTTGGTTATGGCAATTTCACATCAAAAGGGAAAACATTAAAGTACGTAGCAATGCGAAGTGCATATAAAAATTATTTTGTTCTACGTTAAATTAAACACGCTACTCCAATAATTACAAATGTACGCAAAAGTCAGATCGCTGCAAGACTAATTACTCTCCTATTTACTGAACTAGAAATGACGTCGAAATCGGGCCGCACGCGCGCATTCGTTCCGATATACCGAATGAGTTTCACAAACCGCAGGTTCAGAACATCGGCATCGGTACGGAATAGGCAGACGGACGATACCTGTAATCAACGACAAGGCGCAGGTATCGCCCGATCGTAGCAACGCCGACGCGCCTATACGTCGTACGAAGCTACCATTAATCTTATCTATTCACAACGGGAGCTTAACTCCGGTAGTTGGATAGAATTTGAATACTGTCGATGTTACGAAGGGCGCACAGCGGTACGCCTCTCGACCTATGTACTGGTACGTGTTTGCAATGCGTAAATAGAAGTATGCCGAGACCAAATTACGACTAGGCCGTAATGTGCGTAGGTACTTATCCGTCCTACAGTGAAATGAATCGCAACAACGAAATAGTAACGTGCAGGCTAGCTCCGAGTCCCGAGAAACATTTTCGTGTTCGCAATCGCTAATAAATTTGCTCGTATTATACGGATTTTGGTAACTCGCTAAACTGATTTTCTTATTCAAATAGTAAACACGCCCGATGTTAATGGAAAGGTCTTATTAAGCCCCAATCCAGTTGCTACATACGGCATTCAAGTGTGGACTAAAATGTACAGTGGAACGGCAGGTAGATGGGGCACTAGGACGTAGAGAGCCAATCAATTCTATTTGCATTTCTGTAGTCGCTATTATAGTGAATCTCGCCGCATTTGATGCTGCTTCCGAATCGTGAACGAATTTTCCGTTTGAATGTATTTAAAGGGTTTATTAATGTACTTACTAAGAAACACACGTAGTGAAATATTTCGTGTTTTACTAATGTCTACCTTAAAGCATAATGGGATTGTTTAAAATCGATATTTTTATGTTCTTTAATAAATTATGATTCTGTTAAATATTGTGTCGTCGGCTATGAAAGACAACGGGATTTCATTTATTACTTCTATTTATGAAAGGATGACAACAAGTCATTAATCTAGGTCTTATTAATGCTGATAACTGTGCATAAATATCGCAAGTAATTACAATAAGAGGCGAGATCGTGGAAAATCACTAGATAGCGAAGTCGCAATTAGCGGGCCAACACCCAGCGGAAATAAATAAGGATATTACCTTCTCCGCCCAGATCCGATTGGGGATAAAAACTATATTATCTTATAGTACTGAATATATTGGATTCATATTCATTTAGTTTCAAGACAATGGAACAGTCTTATAGTGGAGATGAAACTTATGTGCAATTTTTGCCACTAATGTGGTTGAGGCTAAATGGGAATTGATAGACTTCACATCTCCTTAAGAACTTTTTTCTCAAAATAATACTCATAATTATAGGATTTGTCGTGGTGTTTTCCTCTGTTATTATAACAAGTGATAGATAATTTTATGGAAAGCCCAAATATCAACCATAAGCCCAAAACTACCTTCACTGGGTATCGAACACTAAATTTGAAAGCGAACGTGTCCAATGTACTTCGCAGTATGCACAATTTCATATATGTATATCAGGTATATATTATGCGACCTGAGTGTAATCATATTGGTACACCAATTGTTTACGTATGACAAGTGGATCACTTAATGATGATAAGATTGGGGACTGCACTAGAGACCAACTGCTATTACATACCATTATGCACAGACAAAATATCAACAATAATTTTATTATATGGATAAAATACAAAAATACATAAATATCAACCTGGCTTATATGGGTAAAGTGAAATAATCAAGAGACATAATGAAAATTATGTTAACCAGGCAATGAAATAAAGAGACATACAAACATGAAAAACGTTTTTAAATGCAAACCGGACCTTTATGAATCAAGTCAAATATCAGATGGTCAAGATAAAATAAATAAAAGGACTAGTAAATACATATCAATGCGGCTTATATGAAAATGCATAATTAAAAGATCAGCATGTAACATCAATATGTTTATAAGTATATAGTGATGTACAGAGACAATAATCAAACTGACTTATAGGAATAAAGCGCATTAAAAGATCAGGATATAAGTAGCGAATAAAACTGATGTACTTATACCAAGCGATCAACGAGTGGGCAGGAAATGGCACGCGGGACTCGATCGTGATTAGATCGGGGACTGCACTAAGCACGACTGCGATATATAGCATAGAAATAATACGTATTGACTTATATGTATTGCTTTACAGTTATTATTTTCTATAATTTCACGCTCTCTTCTTAGAGTGATGATTCTTTTAAGAGGCACCTATAAATTTTATTGTTATATTGAAGTATGATAGAATGTGGTATTCAAGCCCACAAATGAATATTGAGGGCTTCAATACCACATTTCTGTGTATAAGCCAAATAAACACAAGAAAATAGCATTATAACTAATTTTAAACTTCAGTTACGATTGACTTGACTGTTTTGTATGCGACACTACCTAAATATTAATTACTAATATTAACTTAAGAAATGTATAAGTACTTACCTATTATACAAAATGGGATTTTTGCACGCATGCATGCATGCGTGATTTTATTCACGCATGCATGCGTGTAACATAGGAATGTTTTTATGGAGATTTTTGAATATATAATCGTAGTATCACCAAAAAATTACGCTGATGAACTAGTTTATAATATTAGAAACGATAACGTAAATTTGTACTAAGTATTCAAAGTTATTATATTAAAAGCACTTAGTAAATATTAATTAATTTTGTCTCTTCAGCTATCCTACTTCAAACACTTTTTATTTAGTACACGGAAACAGTAGCTATTAAATTATTGTAACTAAGCGTTTAAGACTTTCAAATTAAAATTTCTTACGTTCGTTTTAAAAGTAAGTTGCGTTAAGAGAGTTACCGAGCTCTTATTTCGTAAAAATGTGCTGTTAAAATTAAACGAAGTGCATTTAATACACTTACATTACTTTAAAATAAATCCTTTTAATCACGAGCGACACGCCTCAACACCGCATTATATAATTTAGTATTACTCTCTCACGTCACAAATTTCTTTAAAATTGTATGAACGTTAATAAATTACTTTTATAACATTGTTCACGTATTTGCTGTTTTATTTAGAGTTGTCGAAAAAAGTTTTTTAGCATTGGCACATTATATATACATCCTATACGTTATCTTTAATTTCGATAACCCTTAAGTGTAATAGTACATAAGTATACATATATCCACCTCCACAAAAAACTATTTATATATAGTCACAATATTTTTTCTTCACCTATGCTTAACGTCCTTTACTTTTTCCGCGTGAATGGATAAAATGTATACATTTACCAGTGAAATATTGGTACGTTAAAATCTAACGGATTTTATCCATACTCCAGCAAGGTAACCATTATTACTTCACAATGCTCCCGTTTTATTCAACAGTTCCCTGACGCTTCTCTTCGCTAAAACCGATTCCTTGTTACTTGATTTCTGCATTTCGAAAAAGCGTAAATATTTTCCTCTTGGGTGCTTTTGCTGAAATGAAGAATTCAACGGACGGTCCTGTGTTGTGAATTTTTAATTGGCAAAAAATAAGAGATAAAGTGTAAACGTTCTAACCATCAAATAATATTTGTTTTGTTCACGCAGTCGGTTTAGATTGCATCGCGCAATACTTTTAACTTTTGACAGTGACCTATGTTTGATGATAAACTCCAAAATGGTATGGTTTGGATATATTCCAACAATTGACAAAAATATTTTAAAAAGTAGCAGCTAACGCTGCGACACTTAAAAGAAATTCGCAATTTCTATAGCGATGCGATTGTCACTACACTATACGTGTATAATTTATTCGCTGTCGAGATTAAGCAATGTGTCGTACTTTCGTCGAACTTAAATCTCATTCTACATTTTCGTTTAAATTTATTGATTAATTATAGTTTGTATGTATAATCTTATTAGTAGTGCTTGCCGCTTTGACTACGGAGTTCAGTATGAAATATACAATTGAATCCTAAATATTACAACCGACAAAAAGACTACCCCATATCCAAACCATGAAGTGGATTGAAACGCTATCATCAATCCAATTTGTTTTTGCTTTTTGTGCATTTCGTAAAATTTGATACATACATATTTCGATTTCTGGTAAAAGCTAAGTACGTTCGGGGTTTTTTCTATATTTTTTTTCTTTTGTAGGAGATTGCGCTAAGTGATCACATTTCGATATTAAACCATTTACCAAAGGCCGGTGCCGGCTACGTATTTCATTTTACTGAGTGTCTGACGTAAGTTTTGGAGACTTGCTTTTTGTTAGAATTATTTTCCAATCCCTTTATTACATCTAGTGTCAGTTTGCTGTCTCCCTTTCTTCCTGTTTTGTTGCTTCCTGTTTCTGTATACAACAACATAGATTTTATGTTGTGTATAAAAGTTTTTGTGTTTTTCTTTTCGCAATATTTGTACATTTGCGTGCGTTTGTTGTATTCTTTTTTGCAGTATGTCAATGGACTTCTGATTGATGGTGTCTACTTTTAAAACCAAAATGACTTAGATTATGCGTGTAAAATAAGATATTAAATATAAAAAAAATACAAATGGTTCGAAATAATATTGAGCTCTTGATACACAAAGACACCTTAGTCTTGTGATAATTTTCACCTGACTTTAAAAAAATAATTCAAATATTTTAAAAAAAGCCAATTACGAACATAAATGCTCGTATACCCAAAGTGAGAGATTAATATTAATATCACCAAACAATTATTTGATTTTCTTTTATCATTATTATTTATACACATTACACTTACTTTACACAGTCTTGCATTATACAGTCGAAAAAGAACAATCACGAAAAAACAGTCACAAACGCAAGCCAAAAATATGACCAAAAACAGACAAAGCAAGTTAATAAACTAGTCAATTTCGATGTGAGCTACTGTCATGTTTCCATACAATTCCTGTGGGTGCAGTGGCGTTGCGAGTCGTCAATTCGATATTCTGGGCAAGAGTGATATTTATGGGAATGGTGGCTGACAGCACCAGACTCGGTGCGCATCTGTAAACAATATATAACGTAGCTACGTATATACGTATGAAACACGACAATGTCTGCGGCTAATTGATTTTTAGGGAGCGCTTCTTATTATACTGTTTTGATATAAATATGGGTTTTAATAGTAGGCGTACGGTTATCACGTCACACACAATATTGTTGACATCAGTTAAGCGTTATTCATCATGGTTACTGCATAAGTGTACTTTGCTAGACCATTAGCTTATAATACATATTTTTATCGTCTGGAGAGTAGATGTAGTTAAGCTTGATTTAATTACTGCCGCTCGTGAAGATCTGTTACCATGTAGATCATGAAGCCATGAGCATGAACATACCTATTGCTGAGGTCTGAGATGAGCTCACCTTATTTATAAGTCATCCGCTCCCTTCCACTGAAACTGAACTGCTTCACACTAGAAAAAGTTCTAGTAGTACCTGCATAGTCGAAACATATTACCACCTTCACAACAGAATGATTTTAGTTCTACAAGGCTTTACTTACTACGATTAATTGCCAAAGAAAAACCAAGACAATGCATAACCAAACCTTTAAGAAGTAAACTGAAATAAGTTCTGTTATAATAACGAGACGTGTAAAATAATTATAATGTTCAAGTGCGCGACTTCATACAAATCACTTCGTATAAACGCACCCTAACTCACAAGTAAAATAAGCCAAGAATAAGTAAACGCCCACGGTTGTTCTATTGTGATGTTAATACACAGACAGGAAGGATATTATTTTACATTGCATTTCATTTCGTTCCGCAAAGTTGTTCAAGTGTTGTAACAGCATCCAGAAATGAAACTTGCAAGATGCTTCCGTGAAGTTTCATTTGCTATACAACTTCGAGCTCTCCTCATTAAATTCATTAAACAGATCTGAGGTTAGTATTTTTGATGTTTCGTTCGCGTTCTCAATATTTTCTATTACAGTTTGTGTTCAGCTCGACGTCTGCGTGGAAATATTCAAGAAGCGCTTTGAATGGCGATGTTTTATGTTTGAGGCAAATAATTTAAGCACTTGTGAAAACTTCGTGCTCTTGATTAACGGAGCTCAATTAGGTGATTCAAGTTTAACATTTTCAACGGCGCTCCGCTGTAATTGTTTAGCGATGTTTGTCAACAGAGGAATTTATTGCGCAGTATAGCACTTAGTTAAGAAGTACCGAATTAAATACTTTTCATCATTTTAATTATCTTGTTATTAAAGGATTCTTGGTGTCTTTGTTGATGTTGCTACGATCTCATAATATACTTTGAGTTATCAAATTGTTTGTAATAATTTAATTTGATTTGATTTTAATTTAATTTGGATGAGTACACTGATTAACTCTTAATTCAGATGTTCGAAGTAACGACATATACCTATGCGATCAACTTCATATAGGATTTCTGTTAAACTGAAGTAAGCTACGTAATGTTTGGGGTTTGTAGTATCACTTCACAAGTTGAAGAATAAAAATAAATAGTTTCAATTAACGGAAAAGTGAAAGAAAACAGGAAAATTAAAAATAACGCCCCAATACAATGAGCGGTTAGACTCAAATTTTGAGACTTTAAATATTACAATGTACTTCGTCGAACTGCAGTGCAGGCTCTGTAAATTCCATTTAGCTAAATAGCTTTTCAGAGAGATAAGAATCTGGCCATACAATACTTCGCTGCTTGGAGCGGGAAACTAAGAAAATTGAAAAGAGAGTCGCCTAGTGCCGGAGCGTCGATAGTCCGATTTCAGGCAACCTGAGATTTGGAATTACTGGCGTCGTAAAAATTTAGCGGTGGTTGAGCGTTTCTGACGTAGTTATCGTGGAACTAGAGAATGTAGGGGCACCATCGCTACATTTCATTTACAGCAGCAGTTTTTGATTAGTTTGCTCGCTGGTTACTAACAGCAACGTATAGTATTTTTATGATTATTTTTAAGTTGCCATAAGGTTTCACTAGTTGGTTTCTTAGACTCATAATCACTTCAAAACGACGCGCTTCCCGAAAGAAAAATTTTCAAAATTATAACTCCCCAAAAGACAATTATTTCCAAACAGAAAATTTCTTTGAAGACAATTTCCCCTACGGTCTTTTTAAAGGTGGTAGAACCCGTGGTGGTTGTTTCCGAAGGCCCCACTTCCACACAATCGCCTAATCTTAGGCAGTCTACACCCGTTAACTTCTATCACTCAACCAGTATTTCTATACAATCCCGTCGGTCTGGCAATCTTGGTTTTAATAAGTATATAACGTTCGCGAGATGTACCTGTGAGGAGGGGATTTACATAATCATTACCATATCTGGCGCACTGGCGGGGTATTATGCCCGGGAGGTTAATAATGCTATTTTCTCGCCACGTTTTCACCTTGCTATTTCACGTTATCGAGCCGCTTTATCTGCCTCGTCATTGTAACTAGCCACTCAAGGAACGACTACGGTGCGGCAGGACTACACATAAATATAGTACACTTGTACTGAACTTAATATTTTATAAGGCGTGAGTTGTCTTTTGTGTGGGACAATATAATGTCATAGATTTTGTTAATAGGCTAAGACAAAACGGTTAAGAACATTCTTCTTTTGTTTTTGTTTGTCAAACGGTATTGTTAGGCTTTTTGTTTGGTAGCTATTCAATTGACGAACTTAAATGGAGATTACTAAAAAAAACAAAAAAATATACCTACGATCGAATTTTGATGACAAAGTAAAAAATTACATATACTTTATAAAGAATAGTATTGTAGATATTTTATTATATTCTTGGCTTTAAATGCAAATAATAAAACAAATTAATATTTATATACAATGTTAAAACCCGTCAATAATAACCATACTAATAAAGATATTAAACTTAATTACAATGTTATAATTTACGTATGTACCTCTGAATAAAAATGAAGTAGTCTACATGTTCATTCAGCCTTGTAAGGAAAAAACATCTCATATTACATACGTACAAGTTGCTTTACAAACATTTTATACACCCATTAGCTGTATTTTCATAATATGAAGCAGAATAAGGTATAATTCGGCTAATGGCAACCGGCTACTCAAACCCACGTATACCTTACTTCAAAGAAGCCACTTGTATTTAAGGTTGGTCTCAGGTGCGTTATCATCCGAGGACTTAGCGGGAATGCCTAATAATTATAACCGAAAAAATGTTACTATTAAAGTCATAATAAACATTTTCCGCACAAATGTTCTTCGAGCAATAATTTATACTAGCTTAGGGCAAGGAGTTTGTTCGCGAATCGTTATTGTTTTCACGCACTTTTACCTAAATTTTACCCTCTACGGTGGATTTATCATTTTTGTAATCCTTGTGGTAATATTATGAAGATGGTAGAAGTTTTTTATACAGAGATTTAATTAATTATATTGTATTTATGCTGTATTCATTTATGGCTCCACATAAGATTTTTTCTGGGTTTTTCTGGGTTACACACAAAAAAAAAATACTTTCACACCAAATTTGGAACTGAAATCTTAATTCACCATTTAGTTATCTGTCTGGTCGGAGATCGAACTTGAGATTCACTGCGTGTCAAATCATATAGGTCTTATAATGATAAATTTATCATATAGGATCATCATGCTAAAATAGAAATACTATAATAATATTTCAGGAGACACCATTTTCGTTGAAGCAATTGATAATATTTCCAAAACTCACTTGACCTTTAGAATAAGACGTTCCTGGGATTCAAATCTGAACCTCAAATGGAAGGTCAACATTGACCAAGTACTTCGATTGATCTTAATCGGCTCTTATTTTGAAATAGTTATTCATACTCCCATTCAACAACATAAGATACAACTGTAAAACCCACAGATGTGTAAAATCCAAAAGTATTTTTGTATATCATATTTTTTATTTTATCTCTTACTTCTTCTTATTATAATCCCGAAGTAGCGAGTGGGTGTGGCGATGCGTGCAGCGCGCACATATGCGCGGAAGTCAGCGCCACTCACTTAATACTTATTTAACGGATCACGGAATATGTCTTTGTATGAATAAACATAGCAGTTCGAGTCGGGAGTAGTTAGGAAGTGTTTAGTTTTATGATGTTATTATGTCTTAATTAATGAAACATATTTATTTTGTATAGGCCAACGACGGCACTTACAAATTGTCAGGTACAATATTTTTCTTAAACTACTACCGGATCGGGACGCGACCTCTACTGAGAAGATCCGGTAAGAAACTCAGTGGGTTTGTCTTTTTTTTTTAATAATAATTATTCTCATTTTTTTAATGCCATCATTTTTACTGTAATAAATCAGACAGTGCCTGTAAAAGCGAGCATTTATTTATTTTTATAAGATTCAAGTAACAAGCGAGCTAGCAGTCCATCTGATGGTATGTAGTTACTCCTGCGCATATACATCTGCAACCAAGTCCATAATATGGAGGAAGATGGAGGATATATAATAGAGAGCTATCTATTTCAAGACAATCACTTACTAAGATGATCGCCTCATGGTAAAACTATGTTAGTCAGCCGTCAGTACGTACTCTTGTTAATAAAGTTACAAAATAATGAACATTTTAAGCAGTTGACCGTAACCATGGCTTATAAGGTATAATATGTAGATTAAAGTATATTCTTACTGAATGTACAATGTGCAACGTAGTATGCAGCTTAACGTGTTCCTTATTTTTAGAATTACAAATACTTTAGTCCTTTTAAGGCATTAATTTAACAAAAATAAATTGAAATCCTACGCAGAGATATTTGAATCCCTATTTATCAACATTTTTTTATTAAAAAGAAATAATTAAATCAAACTGTTTTTACATTTGAAAAACATTTTTACAACATTGTTAAAACAAATACAACTGTTACAACTCACCCCTGACAGCACTTCAAATTTCTTTCTTCATGCTACAATGAGTAGAAAAATTGAACGCAAATCGCACTTAAGATACGCATGTCATTTCCATGTGATGTTTTAACATACTTTCTTTCCCGTTTGTCGTTTCATAAAACAAATGTATTTGTCAAGAACAATGTCGGCCGGATCCTCCCAATGTTAGATATAATATTCCAAGAAACAAATACCAACACATAATTATAATGTTAATTAAGTGATATAAATAACGTATTTATTATACAAATACGTATACATACGTATTTCTGCCTAATAACAGCAGTGTTAGGCGCTGCTGTGTTCCGTTTTGAAAGGTGTGGTAAGGGAGACATACTTTTCTGAAGCGTTCCAGCTTAGTCCTTAGGGGTAGCGGCGCATCTGTGGCCGACATCAGGTAGAAATATCAAATTCTATCTGGGGTTGATTACAAGTGTCCATGGGCGGCAGTAGCTACTTACCATAAGGAGGACTGCATGCTCGTCTGCTACACCTGTATTATAAAAAAGAAACATATTTAAGTAAGACCGTTAACACTGTGAGTTTGTTTGTAATACTGTAATTTCATACAAGAACAATAATGTAAAATAAATGATGACGATATAAGCTTGTAATTTTTATTTCTATATTTATGGGAATAGACAAATTCTTTTTATTAAACAATTATCGATTCACATTTGAATTTATTTTATTTTTAGGTTCTTCAAAGTGTAAGTTCACTATTATGACCGACTCGAAGATATTGATTTCATAGAACCAATGAACGTTACTGTATTTACGATTTATTGCGTATGGGGTGTGGTTTCCATAAAACATGCGATGGGTTTTTATGATGATTAAAATATGTATCGAATATTGGTAAAGGTGAATAAAATTCATTTATGGTTTTTTTCGTGTGTTGAATACGGCCCTGGCCCCTGGTATTCCAAATTTAAATAACAGTTAATTTTGAATCAATCATTATTTAATAGTCCAAATATTAAACTTTTAGAACAAAACTAAAGACTGATAATTTCAAAAAACTATATGTAGGGTTTAAAAGAAAACCCTGATAGATTTTCTCCATTTATATTTTGTTGTTACAAAACAATACACAGAATCAAAGAAATAAATTTATAACACGTCAGTGGAGATATGATATTTGTTCGTCTAGCTCACCTTGTTTTTATCGGACAGAAATCAGTAATCTTATAAATATGATTTAGTATTAAGAACAACTAAAAGCTGCTGAGCGAACTTACGCGATGGCCAATAAATCTAAAGTTGAGAAAGTAATTCTGTCTCTATGCTTATATGATATTCTTGTCCCCGGGGATACCTACATTTCGTTATCTGTTGTGTGCGATGTGACGTCATCATAACTATTTGTTTTCCCATCCTAGTTTTGTTTTACGCGACGTTATGCCGTTACTGTGCAGAATATATTCTTCCTCAAATGTTGCGTTATATTTCGCGAGGTAACGGCGTTAAAGATTAGATTTCGTCGAGTAAACAGGGAATCTTTTAGAATTTTCACTTGGGTAGCTAAAGGCGTGCTTTGTCACAGAAATAGGGAGTTTTTCAGTGAAACAGTTACCTTTATAAGGACTTAACGTCGTAGGAAACGGCCGACTAAGTATACGACCGCGGGGGCGCCCTTCCAGTGCTGATAACAGAATTATCCGAACGACGTCATCTATCTTTTAAATGTGGACCTTACTTTTGTTACCTTTGCCCGCGATGCGTTACTCCACGGATACGCTATTGTGGAAAGGATTTGAAATCGTTTGGAAATAAAATGTAATTTTTATCATTTCTTCATCTACTTTTATCAACTTTTTATGGCTCTTTATTGATATTTCAAAGTAAGAGACGAGCTGATAAATGTTTAAACCCACAATCTATTTTCGGAAGCATCGGATTTTTTTTAATCACACATATAAAATACAGGTATAAAAGAAAAGTCTTTAGTGGTAGCAAAACATCTCTCAACTATACATATAACAACCATACAAAACAACGAGGTAGCTTTAGCTCAGGTATGTAGATGCAGCTCACTTGGTAGTTTAATTTGTATCAATGTCAGTTTCCAGTTTGAACCGCATACGTATTAACTGATTGCCCCGCGATCCATCTTCCGATGCGTCTAATATCTTCTTACGTATACTTAATATTATACAGGTATAAACTACATGTCTTTAGTAGTGGAAATGTCAATCTCAATCACATAATAATAATACGCAACGAGTAGGTAGGTGTAGCTCACGTGATAGTTTAATTTGTATCAATGTCTACATGCCAAGTTCCAGTTTGCAGTTTGAACCGCATGTGCATTAACTGATTACCCCGCGATCCATCTTCCGATGCGTCCGATTTCTATTAACGTCTACTATATATTATAAAGATATGAAATACAGGTCTTTAGTGGTAGCAAAACATCTCTCAACTACATAATATTCATACTACATAACGAGTAGGTGTAGCTCACGTGATAGTTTAATTTGTATCAATGTCTACATGCCAAGTTCCAGTTTGCAGTTTGAACCGCATGTGCATTAACTGATTACCCCGCGATCCATCTTCCGATGCGTCCGATTTCTATTAACGTCTACTGTATATTATAATGATATGAAATACAGGTCTTTAGTGGTAGCAAAACATCTCTCAACTACATAATATTCATACTACATAACGAGTAGGTGTAGCTCACGTGATAGTTTAATTTGTATCAATGTCTACATGCCAAGTTCCAGTTTGCAGTTTGAACCGCATATGCATTAACTGATTGCCCCGCGATCCATCTTCCGATGCGTCCGATAAGCTCCGCCCAGCGTCTCGAGACCTTGCTTACCTCGTATTATCTAGTCGAGAACTTACCTACACTATCTCGAAACGGTTTGTAATATTTCGACTACACATATATCTTAGGCAGCATATTATATTGCTCGTATCTTCAAACAAAAAATGTTTAGAAATAAAAAGCGGTAGAGCTGATTTAGATAATCTTTTGTGTTTCCTTCTTCATTCATGATTTTTGTTTGAATTTTGTTTGTATACATAGTTTGTTTTCATTTTGATTGTTCGTTTTTTTTTTTATTTTGGTCCTTTATTTTGTTTTATAATTCAGATCCTTTATAGATATTTTTATTTGACTACTGTTACCAGATTTTCAGACCTCAGAAAAATACCCTATATTCCAATGTCAAAAATAAGTCAAAAAGTTCGTCACAAAATCATTAATCCAATAAAATATAGGATATAATAACTTTAATATCACGGTATAAACATTTAAAATGTGTTCCCATTTACTGTGACTAAATATGCAGTTCCCAAGGGTCGTATTCTCTGAAGAAAACGACCCTTGGTAACTGCATATTTAGTCACAGAATGCCTAAGACTAGCAGAAGACCGAGCACTTTGGCGAAATTTGCAGCACACCTGCACAGTAGACCATCACAGCAGGCACGGCGTTCAGCAATGAATGACCGACTCAGAAGAAGAAGGGTCGTATTATCAAATAAGAATCCACACGAGTGAAACCAGGGGTGAAACTTGGTCTGAAATAAATCTTATTTGCGAAATGAGATAAATTACCACACTTTTAACGTAGATAAACGTGTCCGTTCTTAGTGAAGTACCTTAAGAAGCTTATTTTCCTCAAGTTTATGAAATAACTTGATAAAAGTTGTAGGTACTAAATGGAAATGTTTTTAAATATTTATTTCGCGTACTTAAGATTCTGGTTACGTTCTCTGTTTCACTGATATTTGAACATTTTAATACATTGAAATCAAATTCAATATAGTTTTTATGAATTAGATATTCTTTAAATAAATATCAAAGTTATTAATAAGATTGGCGAATTTGCAGAAAATATTGTTTGAAATTCATGTTTTTATTAAATACAAGTGGCATACGATAATAATCTCAATTCCAAATAAATCAGGAGTTGTAAAAATTAGATGCTATAACAGAAGGATTACATTCAACCAATAAGGCAGGCAAACTGACAACATTTTAACATAAAAAATATATTTTCACTCTTTATTTAAATAAGCAATCTAGTCGTGTCCACCCTTTATATACTCTAAAAACACTAAGGAAATCATAAGCACTGACGATTTTCAAGAACATGTTCCACTAACTTAAAGAAACCATTACCGATCCCCTTAAGACGATACATGTAAGCCCGTAAATATTGTGTTCCGTTTAAAGAAAATTATGTAAAACACGTACAAGACAGCTTTTGTTGTTCCGAGACATTCGGGACGATGATTTCGTTTCGCGCCAATGAGCACATTTATTTCATCTTCCGCGAAAATCAAGCATGTAAGAGCATTAAATTCTCCGTACATTTTGCGCACATGTTTATCGCTCTTGAAGATTTTACAGATCGCAATATTCGTTGATGTTCCGATGGTAAAATCTTTAGGTAATATGAAGGTGGAAGACACTTATGATTTGACTAAGGAGGCAATATCGTCTATTTCTAATTTATAGATATGTTATAAAATAAATATTACAATATAGAAATAAGTGTTTGTCTTTTGCTTCAAAGGGTATTCTACCAAAGAAGGCATTTTCTCACTAAATTTAACCCTATCAACTTTAATATTAATATTATTTTTTTATTCCATTTTAAAGTTGGTAATAAACACGCATAAAGTGCAATCACATGAATAATGTACCTTATTGATGTAAATTTAAAATAGTGAGTATAAAACCTAATTAAAGTATTCTGTTGGAAAATTGTACACACTCATACGTAACTGCTTTTAAAAGGCAATAAATCCTATTAAAACCAGTAGCAATTCATTAAACAGGTTTTACGAGTTATTCAAATGAGATTTATTATTCAGAAAGCGAAAAATGTTTTATGTTGTTCGCCGCAAATCGACCTAACAATATTATTCGGGCAATCACATTTGTCCGATTTGGTTTGGCTTAAGTATTGACTAATCGAATATCGCTAATAAATGATCCCAATGCGCTATGAAAGTTCACGGGGAGTGCTCGGGTCTCCTTATAGTTTAGGTATGACTCCCTTCTCGAGAAAACGTAATTTATTTCTCCTATAAAGACACCTAAATCTCGTTGATCCAGTCAAAATCATATATCATCATAATTTATTCTTTAAATTAACTCTCATAAACAGAAAAAAAAACATTCTCATTAAGCTTTTGACTTTCAATATCATACAAAGAATCAAATGGGAGACTTAAATCACAGATAGACAATTCAATTATACTAATATGTATAAATATATTAAACGAGTGGTGTTTGTCGAACTTTTCCAGCTCACAAATTATAAGTAGGAAACACAAATAATAGTTGACGTAGGGCTTGGGGAGGGTGAGGTCTGCGGACGGGTCTGTGCGGGACGCGGGGAGGGGCGGCGGTAATCAGTCCGGACAGTAATTCGGGAGCCTTAAGGGTGTGATCGGTTAGCGCAGACAAGGGTACCACCACTAGCATCCTCGGAGGGAAGAAATACTTTAGTTCAACATTTCCAATGTGGTTTTGTTTTGTAGCTCTTAGAGATTAGGCAATTTCTCAATAAACCTACGATTGTGCCGCGCACCAGCTATCGGTTAGTTTGAGGCGTCTCCGGAGAAATTAATGTAATGTGGATTATAAGTTGGGCCCCTAATAAGATTTGGTTCGATGCTTTTGTTTTACTTTTCATGACTTTTATCAGATGAGATCGAAGAGCCAAAGTTAATTTGATATGCCTATTACGAATGTGGGAGTTACAAAATTTTGACCGGCCTTTCATTCTGGCTTTTGTTAAAAACCAGCAAAGTTGCGAAAAAAGAATCTTGCTTTAACCCAATTAATTTTACTTTGAATCTTTTGAACGTACTGAACAGAGAAATAACGGCAGCCTACGCAACACTCATCTGTTTTGAGTACACAGCCGACCACTGAAGGGTCCTTCAGGCTCCCCTAGTCGGCAGACTTCGAATATCTTTGCACCTTAATTACGCTCGGCTTCGGCAAAAGTACGACACGTATAGTCTCCAACGCTCTATCCGAAAAGGGAGTGAAAAAAATTTGAAGATTGAAAATCGAGCCCCTTTCACGCGAAATACGAGGGTCTCTTAAAGTATTCTTAGATACAAAAAATCCACTTTCCTTTTCTGATGGACGATTTTGATTAGCTGTAACGTAGGATTTGTGGCTGATATTAATGTACGTCATTATTTATGACGATTTATAGGTATATCAATTGTTTATTGTTATGAGATCCAATTGCGTCGTCAATAAAGCGAAGATTCAACGGTATAATGATATTAAGCCCTACGGCAATGTTCTATAAAGTCGTTAGTTTGACTACAGTCGCGAATCGTACACTTTTGTAATATATGTGCATTATTTGTAACTAGTTCTTTGCTACTTACACATTTCTGGAGAAAATATGATAACATTAAAACATAACGCAGAGAGTTTCATGATGTCAATAATACTTAGCCAGAGAGCGCACGAAGCCCGTAAGCCGGTCTTATCCAGCAACTTTTACATTATCTACCAAACTGTTACATAAATTTTAGCTTGAGTCTACTTACGCTTATCAAGTCAAAACTACTAAAGCGTATTTACGAGTATTTGTTTCTATTTTCCGGTTGATTGACTCCGCAACTTCGGAAGAGACGCGACGGCATGGGTTAGCCCACCTTGGAAACTTCTTCGCCCCTGATTCAAAATCAGTTAATGCAAAAGTTTATTTTTATAAGCAAGATTACACGGGAGTTCGGATAGAAGTTTTACGAAGCAGCTTTCTTTCCGAAATCCTACGAGGTACGCCGGAACATTTTACGGTACAAGATTTTTGGATTAATACGAACTTTAAAATAATATTGCTTTTCTTGTAGTTACAAGGTTTTTGTGTAGTAGATTTTCGACGTCGTTTATTAAATCTTCATAATCGTGATTTTTTTGATTGAATGAACAGATTAAAAGATAGAGGTAGGTGGTTGAGTTACGAGGTAGAATTCTTTATAGTACAATTTCAGTAGCACCGTGGTCACACTTCAGGGCTATTAGTAAATCGTCATAAGGAAATTCACATACCATAATAATATCTTAGAAATTAAATAGACTATACCGCTTGATAAGCCATTTTTCCCGGATATCTGGACAAACTATTTTTATAACATTGATAATACATTTTATTCGCACTACATTCTTAGGAGTGTGTAGGAAATACAATGTGTATTTTTCCATTATAAATGCTGACAATATCGCAAAAAAGTGAGTATTTCATAATTAGTTGCATGTGTAATTGCTTTTTTGCACCGTCGGGTGACCGCTAATAAAGATATCAGATTAACAATGATTTAATTAACTAAATGAACGCCACACGTAACACGTTATTCTAACATTACGTACAGATTTTTGTACATTTAATTATTTTAAGTCAGCACAATTCCAACAAAAATTAAAAAATGTTTTCAGAATATTTTAAGTTTTAGTTGAGAGTTGGGTTCCGTAGCATTAATGGATAAGTTTGTTTTTTTTTATCTAATTAGTAATGACATATTTATGGTCGATTATGGGTACATAAACATTAGACAATAAGAAATAGATTGTACATCAAATGTATTATACGTACATCAAAAAGTAACACAGCTAAATCGTTAAGAATTTGACTTAAAACAATACAATGACGGTATTATTAAAACCAACATACAAATAACTGTAAACAGCAACGGATGACTTAAATACGTAATGAACAGCATTCCATAAATATTTAATGAAAAAACCAACGTTTAAATTTTAAACAATTAAGGTTATTCAGTTAAGCAGTTATAGGGTTGTACGTGTCCGATCGCTTAAATTTATGTACGCTTCCCGATGGAGCTCATAAACATTGTAAAACTTCCGGCAGATGGCGGCCGCTGCCCGATTATACTCGGGCGCTGTAGACACAACGCATAACGTGGTTTTGGGTACGTTAAAAAATTAAAGAGTATAAACGTAGGCCCGAGTTTCATATTCGGCTTAGTAAATGTGTAATTTTATACTTGAATAGGGTTAACTATTTTTTTGTTCCGTAAAAATTCATGTAACAATTTTTCTGTCCTATATTAAACTTATAAAATGCGAAATTGTATTTACAGTGTATTTATGGTTAACTTAACGTAACTTAATATTATTTGGAATCTTTTTTCGTAAAAGATAATAAAAGCTACATAGCTAATAAAAGATAGATAAATACCAGTTATCTTTACAGAATTTACAGATATTCACAATATTGATATGGTGCGTTCGTTGAATTTACGCACGGTTCCCGATAAACCTCATAAACATTGTAAAACATCCGGCAGATGGCGCGCGGTGCCCGATTGTGTGCGCACCCTACGACGATGACTTGTACAAACGCTATTATGTTCAAACATGTTATATGTGTTAACTTATTGAACTATGTTAACGCAAAATCCTTGTTTACACTACTTTCAGTTCATTTGTATTGTTCATTCAATGCATTTTGTCTACATATAAGTATAATAAAATGATGTTAACATTAATGTTTAATTGTAACTATAAAATTACGTATTATAGCCTGAAAATCAAATTTGAAATGTTTTCAGACCCAATTAGTCACTTGCCTAAAATATCATGAGTTTAAGCACATAATATTTTTACTAAATAAAAAGTTATTAAGGCTGCTGAAAAATAAACTGTAGAATTATTTCAACTAAATCAGTTACCTTGCACTTTATAATAACCTACCTGATTAATGGCTGATTTAGCGAAAGATTGCCGCTATCCTAAATTTAATCGCGAGAGATTAACGATCATCTGGATAGAAGGATCACATTATGAGTGGTTCGCTTTCCTCGTTCATTACTGCTAACAAAAAATTTAGTATGGTTGAAAAACTTGGAATGGCTACATAATTTTTACAGGCGACATCCACTCCGTCATAATACGCCATTAACGGTTGAGCGACGCGGCCTCTAATTCACGTTTAAAAGCCTGCACTCGAGTCAAAGTCAACTGTAATTTCGTCTTAGCCAGCAATACCTAGCAAAAATCTAATTTGTCAAGAATTATGCGGTGGCTACTAGAACGGTCGGGTGTTACGGTGTTTTTATTATTCCGCTTGGTCCCCGCCCCGCGGATCCGCCGCGCATTATTTTTTTACGACGCAGAATCGCGATTATCCTGTATATTGTTTTCGGGTCACTGACAGAATTGAATATATAAAAATTGTATGAGAATTCGCGTGAAGCGCGCACGAATATGGAATTCGCGCCCACATAAAATTTTCAAACGAACGACGAGCTTTATGTTCTTAAAAGTACCATTTTAAAACATTGTTTTTTATGGCATTATAAGTGTTTATTTGGTTTGTTAAATTAGACAAAAACAAAGCGATAGTGATGAAAAATCGTGTTCAATTCTCTCATATTTGTGTCCCTATTAAAAATGTCTGAATAACAAAAAGCTACGCGTAGAATCCTTTTTGTTTGGTGGGTAATTAGTGTCTTTTATAAACATGACGCTGTTTTTTATTACCACACGCAGTGACGAGCGCACGTATTCATTATGCCAATTTCTTTTCATTGTACAAAATAAAATCTGTAGACAGGGGGATATTCGCCGTAAAGCTTAGTATAAATGAAATATAAATTGCCTTTTTAACACAGGTACAAATAGGATTTGAATAGGTTGTAATATCCTTCCCCTGAGATAAAATTAGGGCTCCCTTTTGGGCTGTTAAAGCTCATATATTCCAGAATTTAACTATGTAAGGTATTAATGTTTAATGTAAATGGAAATATTTTGTTGGTATTTTCATAATAATTGTTGTTTTACATTTTGTGAATATCTCAGAGTGTTACACTATAAATTTGAGAGGATTTTTGTTTAATGTTCTAAGTCGTTTTCATTTTTTTTCAAGATTTCCTTAGAGAATACTAACTCAACAATATTTATTATCTTTAACTGAGGCACTATGTCTATTTAATCATCGATATCAAACTTTATTTATGTTATACCTACTGTATATGCACTTCAATTAAATTAAATTTTAATTTACGTTACAGACGGTGCACAGTGTACACTTTAATACCCATTTTAATGTGCGACATTCAGAATTGTAACATTACAAGTTTCTGCACCGTATTGCGACTTAACTCCGCATTCAGCTAGAAGCTCACTAAGTATTGATTGCTCGTTTCCGATTACTTACATTACACGCGAACGCTCTTTGTGAGTACCAACCTTTAGAACGAGGGATGTGCTTATATAAATAACTAGTTTTCATAGTGTCGGGTGCAGGAGGGTCTTGGGTCTTTCGGGTGCTTACACTCCACTGCGTCGCCCTTTCTCCGCCGATTCATTAGTGAACCTTCGATGCATCGTTAGAATAAGTCTACTTATATGAAGAATTTCTCAACGGAATGTTTTATCCACGTGAGTGGAGCCAGGCATTCGCTATTCAATTAATATCAGAGAAATGTCTTTAGTTTAAATTAATGAGGTATTGCTTTGTTCTAATCGAAATTATTTCTTTTTTCCAGGTAAGATTAATGGCTACACATACTTCAAGGTAACTTCAATTTTCTCAGTCACCGATAATACAAATTCTTGGCAGAGGCGTGGTATGTCATAATGGATCAATGATAATGAAAATCTGGTATCCACCAACGTCTGCCCTTTAGATGAATCTGTCTTTACACCGACGTAAGTCTATTCTAGACCAGATTTATAAAAAAGATGGTCAGGTACTAGGTTCCAATGCCAAAACCTTCATTTATATTTCAAGCTAGTTAAATTCGCGAACTATTACAATGTAAATATGACATTGCAAAGTTCATACGTTCTGTAAGAACATTACAACGCTTCTTTTGTTCAATGTTAACTAAAGCGCTCTTTAAACCGACGAAACGTTTAACTTACGAATGAAAATATATCTTCCAAAGTATTTAATTACAGACTAGCGAGCTAAAATGTGTCTTTAAGTAGTAAAAATAATTACGGGCGTTATAAAATAGCATAGAATAGCATGAAGTGTGCGAAGTTACACGTACTTAATGTTTGCAAGGAAATTTTCATTTAGATCTATATCTCTAGAGTTGAATAGTGGGATTGTTTATATTCTTACTGAAATTAAAAAAAAAAATACATATTTTTTTGTAAGTTAGCAGCTACTTAGTGCGTTAAAAATGTATACGTTTTAAGTTAAGTCAGACTTTTAGAATCAAACAGGCAGATATTTCAGCTGAAATCAGTTATTGACGTACGTATGCGTATCAGTTTTTCCATAAGTTTATTTCATGGTAAGTTATTTACTTAATTAACTTCCTTATTCATTTGCTTTCATTCATAAATACTATATTTTATATAATATTGATTTAAATAGAATTTGGGTTATAAAATATTCATTTCCGAATTTGACAATTCCTATTCAAACATCGACCACAGGTTTTAACGTCAAAGTTATTCATCAAACAGCCATAGTTTAAACCCAAAAACAGCGTATGAATTCAAAAGAAATGGACCTAAAATTATTCTAATTTCGTAATAACGCACCGAGCTTGCACCGACGCTGGCGGCAGACCCCTTTCATTTCCTCCCCCTGTCTGCGATTATCGCGATCAGACGTAGAAAGTTATACGAGTACATTGAAATATTGATATAGGCACAGATTAATTTGCGAATTGATAGGGAAGTCTGGACCGGTGGAAACTGGTTATGAAATTATGTAAGAGAAAATATTCGTGCGCATGTGTGTGTGTATGTTTTTAGGGACTATTGTTATAGCATAGAAGCAAAGAAACGTGTTAACCTGATAGTAGCAAGCAATACAAGTTTGTAACTATAAACTGCTACTAGGATTGGAGCCTTACATGAGGTTAGCTAAAGATGCATTGCTACACCTAAAAACAAACTAGTCTAATGTTAGTTTATGTTTGATCATCAAATCAAAAGGCCAATTAAATTGCTGTTAGGAACCAAGAATAGAAGTACAAAGATATAGTAGTTTTATACGCATGATACATTTTCTGTAAACCAGACGAAATAGAGCAAAAATATATCCAGAACTTACAACAGTCTTAGGTGCTGTTATTAGGTAGAAATAGGTGTGGCGGCACCACCGCCACACCTATTTCTACCTAATAACAGCAGTGTTAAGCGCTGCTGTGTTCCGGTTTGAAGGGTGTGGTAAGGGAGACAGACTTTTCCGAGGCGTTCCAGCTTAGTCCTCAGGGGTAGCGGCGCATCTGTGGCCGACCTCAGGTAGGAATATCTAATCCTATCTGGGATTGATTACAGATGTCCATGGGCGGCAGTAGCCACTTACCATCAGGTGGACTGCATGCTCGTCTGCTACTCTTATATTATAAAAAAAAAAAAAAAGTCTTATATAGTCATATCAATAAATAAACTGACAGTCCACGTCAGTAGTACATTGTTATAATAGTCTCGATTGTACTGTCGTAGGCAAACCACAGTGAGTTCATTAAACCTTTAAATCCTCACCAAATGACACTTCGCATAATCCGCACAGAAGCAGAGTGGTGGAATATCCTCACCTACTTAATTTGTGGGAAAAGTTACGCTAAATATTAGTATATTATGTATGGCTGCAACCCATTAATGTTCCCAACTTCTGTAATGTATACTCATGTCTGAGCACCATACCCATACAAGCAAACAAGTATGTTATACACCTTGGTACTGCATGATGGCTACTGCCGACCATGAACGTCATGTAATCGATCTAAGATAAGATTAGAGTTCTACAATCTCATTGGCCACAGATGCGTTGCTATCGTTCATGGCTAAGTTAAAACAGCTTCAATAAGTATGTCTCCCTTTCCGGATTACAACAGCGAATCATAGTCCTGATTTAGGCAGACAAAGGTGTCGTGGTGTCTCCGGAGTCGAATAACAAAGACTTCTACGTTCATTCGTTACTACTTCATATTTAACATTAAACACATATACATACACTCTAAACTATATATCAACAAGCACAGGTGTTTAAAAAGTAATTAATACTTTCAATCAATTAAGAACAGTTAAGAACGCGCGCATTGGAAGTTAGAGCAAGATTCTATTAAAGACGCATCATTGTAATAATCGCATCAGACACTTGACAATGTCTTTACTCGTAAGAATTATATCGTTCATCCTTAAAATGGATTCCAAAGGAGGGAAGCAATTTCATTTGTGAGAACCTGCTCCTGCTTATAATCCGTCCGAGGTAATAACATTTCATATTCGTAATAGAATCATTCCGCGTCGCCCGGAAACTTTATAGTCTCATTTTCATTGAAAGCGTTTAGTAGACATAAACTTGCAGAATAATTTTGATACACGGCCCAGAAATGGAAGAGGCCCAATCTCCGGACTCCCTATTCGCCTAATCAACACGGCCGTTTTGATGACAACATTTCTTTATTAAAATATTACTTGGATTGAGTCAAGTTTACTCCGTAAGCCTCAGTTTCGCTTCGGATTTTTATTTACTGTAAAAAAGAGTTATGTTTCCAAATATCAGTAAATAGTAAAGTACCGTCTGTTTTATAACGTGTAAGTTTCTTTCTTGATTAAGGTATTTTTATCACAATTATGAAATATCTTATAAGGGAGTACCTTCGTTTTAAAGTATAAATGTCTCCTAATTGCAGAGACTCATCCTTACGCGTAATACTATGTTTCTATTACGCAATGAATCACATACTTGGGAAATTAATTCAGATTTATGTATATAAAGTCTATGTGTTAATTCAGACTATAATTTACATGCAAAATGTCTGTAGATCCGTTCAGAATTACGAAGTTATAGAGGACCAAACATCGAACAAACTTTTGCATTTACGAGTAGACTTAGTCGCTCGTTAATCTACCAACATATTTGAAGTGTATTTGGCAGGAACAAATAGGCAATTTTTTTGATATTTCTATAAGAAAAATATTACGTTCGTTTATTGGTGTAGACTCGCTTGTTGTCCAATACCCATACCACGGAGCGGAGCCGATAATAATAACCTATTTGTAGGAATTATTGTGGGCAATAATACACTAAGTGGTATTTATGGATGATATCGTCCAACATAATAAACAAACACTTAGCTTTTGTTGTGTGACATTGCTTGTGGATTTTGTTAAATTTATTTTGTATGGAATTCAAGTAGTAGACTATTGGGTGTAATGGTAAGTAATAATTACTGCATGCTTGCAATCAACTCTTAATAAGAGCCTAACCTGAGGTCAGTCACAGATGAATTGTCGTCCTCTATGACTATATTGGAACGTCTTGTGTTCAAGTCGCATCTTTACTCTATTCTACTAGACACCGTCGCACTTAACACTGGTTCTGATCTTTGTTATACGCTTTCATAGCATTCACGATAAATTTCTTCTTGCTTCTAGATAGAAGAATAGCTTCGAAATTTAGAGATACGTAGATACTTTTCTCTAATTTTCAAAACCGTTCATCCGACTTCAGTAGGATTTTATACGTTTATGGGGTGTATTTCCTCTTTAAACTTAGCTTTCTCTTCCTCTTTAACGGATAGGTGGCACTGTTGCCGAAATATAATTTGTGGCATAATAACTGCTTAGGTTCACTGTTATATATAGACTCAAACAAATACTTTATACATGTTCGTTTTACTTCAATCTTCTATAACTTTAATTAAGTTTCCCTTCAACAACATAACATAAATTACCACAATAATTTCGAAGTTATCATTGGATGTAGTCTTCTTGTAATTTGTGTGAAGATCGTAATAATATATTAACGCGTCTCATATCATTTCCACCCTTCTGTTTACTTAAGTTTCAAATTACAAAATTGTTAATATTGCACCGCCGCGTCACATAAGTTTAATAGAAACTGCTACATTTACTTATCTACGGTATAAGGTACTTGTGTTATCAAGGACGAATAACTATGAAGAGAAGAGGATTTAGTCGTTGAAAAATAATACACAAATAATACAAAATATATTATGACAAAATATAAATTAAAATTATAAAGTGGTAGTAATCCTGGAGTTGAATAATAATGTAACCTTTATCAAGTTGATACCACAGTCCAAATCGCCTTATGAGATTATAAACTCATATGAATATATGAATTTTCCCGGTTTATAAATACATCGACCGAAAAACTTTTATTTAGTTATTGCGCACTATAATACAATATCAATAATTAATTAATTAATAGTAGTATTTATGTATTAATAAGAATCAATGAAAAGGTAAGGTGAGAAAAATAAAATTTTCTATAGGTATTGTGGATAGATTTTGTGTTGTTTTATTTTTTAGTATATAAAGTTTGTTATTTTAGTCTCATTAACACTTTCACATCTGTATTGCATGTGATGTTTACCTCTAAGTGATCGTTCATTGTTTGCATTGTAACTAGATTTCATTTAAAAATATGTATAATTTTACAACCGTTGGTGAACGTAATAAAATAAATAGGTTGTAGTTGCATGCTGAATATCAAAGCATGCATTGGCATAGTCAAGAATAGGTGAAAGAAACTTATTCATATCAACAAAATATCTAATATACAACTACGTACATCTTATTGTATCTTTGTTGTCTACCATATATCTACTCTCAACCACAAGCCGTCAAGTTTAACAGCAACTACATTTGACTTCTCTTGCGGACTGAGTGACAAAGACCTTGTAGGAAATCGTTAATTAAATCCGGGCGGCAAGCAAATGCGGTCTACCTTCATAAAAGTTATGCTGTGAATATTTAACAGTCTGTAAGTCTAGCGGTGCCGCGTAGTATATGGATTAAGGGAAAATTCTTACGTACCGAAGTCACTTTTAGTACTCTAATGTACTTAGCTCCAAGTTTAGATGGGTTTGTTAAATTGTTAGTTCGTTAATAAGGGTTTCGAGTTTAAATTACTGTGTTAATACGATTAAATGTTTATTAAAAAGATGTAAATTGATATTAAAAAATAACTTCATCTACATAGTTTACTCAGGCAGATTCTATTATTATTTTTTCATTAAATATATAAAAATATTCCTAGCTTTATCTATTTTATTAAATTCACTTGCAAATGATCACACGTAGTCGTATAAAAAATTAAAAAGTCGTATATCATAACCTAAATATTTTATTGCTACGAATATCAATATATAGTACAATGTAAAATGTTCTTCAAATACAGCTAAAAACATTTTGGGGCTAATGACTATCTAGATTAGGGCAAATTACGGCGCCCAGTGATAATATTTACGACTTCTCATACATTTACTGCGTACTTATGACCGAAAATGTTTAAAGTAAAATGAGACATAACCGTTAAAAAAGAAATGTATCTACTACAAAATGTTTAAATGGCAAAATAAATTACGAACGAAAATACGTATGTATTTGGCAAATAAAATAAGCGTTAGAAAATAAAACGACGATGCCTACGTAAGACCTAAAATTGTGTAGGCCGTTGGATATTATCGGTGACATCAAATATATATTCGCAACTAGCTTTATTCGTGGCTTTGCTTATTTGCATTGGCCTCCTAACTTAAAGGAGACACCTTTTATAGTAAGGTAATTTAGGTATGTCAATAATATAGTTATTAGAAAACAGATTTGTTAAATAATTGTGCCGCAAAGACAGAACAAATGTACTAACAAGCTTTCGTGTTCATAATGTTCGTAACATTGTAACAAATTACGCAAAGTGGGCAAAGAAGCAAAGTGAAATTGTAATTTGTTGTGTTATCGAATGAAGAGAATGGAGAGTGCGTAGTACCTTAAGAGGTGAGTTGGCGCCGCGAGAGTTCTCCCAGGGACAAGATTTATGTAAGGACTTTTGTGTTTGTACGAGTAGTTAAGCAGGGCGGCGGGGACGGCGCGGGCAGGGCTCATCTACATTCGCTTTTGCTCACGCCAGATATCTAACAAAGTACAGAAAGCCCGCCCATTGTCTATCCTCTCGCATCCGCTACAGTTTTCTTCAACGAGAAGGAGGAAAAAAACGTCTCGTTTTAAAATTCCTCATACATACGTACCACGTATAAGTTACTTTTTCCTTTTTTTGCAATTTCTCGCCATAGACACATCATCTGGCGTGGATGAGTTTTTGTTGGGACGTAGGAAGTCCCTTTGTCTTCGCTATGAAAGTCAGAACTGTTGTAAGGAATATCCAGCTCTCGGGAGAGCCGTATATAGGCATTGTTTTGAGAAAAATCTAAACTCAGACTTTTATATAGCTGTACGGCGTCTGTACGAGCAACACGTGGCTCGGTAGCGCTAAGTAATGAATTCGCTGTGGCTTTAATTATAAAGTTGTTACAACGCCAAGCAATAAAGTGGAACAAATCATGTTGCACAATATTTTAGCGTTGTACCCAACTCCGAAGATTTTATAGATGCTCTTAAATATTTTAGTTTGAGCGTTCGCAGCGGTCACGGTACCATTATGAATTACAAAGTCGAATAACAAAATATTACGCTTGTTTGAAAAGGAGTTAAGCATATATTACCACTATTTGTAGACCCTAAGCTATTATATTTTATAAAGGTCTAAATAATGCAAGGTTCGGACTTAAATTTATAGCGGTTAGGAGTGAAAATAAATTTGAAATGTAGGTAAAACACTTTTGTCGTAGCCAGGGTTGCAACCCATTTGGATTTGTTGTTAATGGGATATTTAATGAGATGTGGAAGGTAAGGGTTACTTTAGTATTTTAATGTTTATTTATAGCTGAATATAATACTTAACTCCATTATTTTTAATGACATCAAATAAGTAACATTGTTATGGTCATGTAAAATATTGCCATTAAAATGTATGGTTTGGAAATCAATTTTAACATAATGTGCTGTCAGTGACTGACCACAGATACGTTGCTGCTCTGAAAACGAGTTTTAATCAATACATATAGTAGATAAAATATTACCTACCCTCATACACCCTTCAACCAAAAGACAGCAGTTTTGCTGATCTACAGCAGAAACTATGTAGATTCATGCATAAATTCCACATAGTTTCAGTGAAATATTATAATTTTCTTTAGTATAATATTATATGGTAACAAAAGAATATTAAATCTTTCAAGAAACGACATTACTGAATAAGTTCTCTGTGGTCTTTGTTTCCTAAGATTTCAGCGCGGGACAATGTAGCATAGTCTTCATATTATTGCCTCAATTAATCATAACTTTGTGTTAGTGAAATTTCTCTGGTGGGTAGACCATTGGTGCATGAGTTCACGAAGGCATGAAATTGGATCGTGAAACCTTTACGTTCGCTCTTACAAAACTGGGGTAGCTGATTTTGATATTATGCTCTTTTCGTTTTAATATATTAACTAGTTACGTTTATAATGGTTTCATTTAAAAATAAACGTGTCTAACACTGAACACTTCAATTATTTTTGATTATTGTAATACTTAGGATTGATTAAAATAAATAGAGGTCCGCATAACTATAGCCCACGCTTTGAATTCCAATTAGAGTACTATTCGATTTCCAATTTCGTACTCATTGTTTTACAAAGTGATTTCTGTTGTTCTGAATTGTAAAGGTCACAAGTCAAGACGTTGCATAACTACATTACCAACGTCATCCAAGCGAATACCGTACATAATTAGCGCATTAAATCTGCGCTGGGCGTTTGACCATAACTCCATTGCACAATATATTTCACTATACGAATTAATTATCTGCGCTACAAGCTGCAATGTATTACATATTACGAACGAACAGCAAGACCCGCCATAACAAAATGTGAACATAGAATTATGGTAATAGTTTTAAAGAGTTTAGAGGTACCGAATTACGGTGCACAATGTCACAAGTGGCGCTTGCTACGCTTACCTCCGTAGATCGCTACGTTTCAGCTACGTTGCTACGCCGTAGTCGCTTCTTATTTATGCCTTGGCATAATTTAAGATACTTTTTGTTGGCAAATTTATTTTCGCATAACAGTTTAAACAATAGATTACGGCGTACACGGTCCAAACTTAAGCGCATTAGATTAAGGGGATTATATAGTTACTGAGATATTTCTTAGTTATATTATATACTTTTTAGGGATAACAAAAATGTGTTCTCTAACCTTCAGGCATAAACTACAGAAGCAACGTTAATGATGTTTTAAATATCGTAATAATTCACTACTAAGTATAAAATACGAATGGTTGGCCAGTTCAATTAAGAACGCATTTGAATAATCGAGGCAAAATATATATTTCGGTATGAGAGTTATCTCGTTCGAAGCAGTAGGTAGGTTGCAATTAATTGGGATTAGTGTGTGAGGTCGTGCGTTCCATTCCCCACTTATTTTTCACGTTACGAAAAGTCCAGTTGGGAGGTCCAGCGCGAGCGCCGCCGGATTATTGAATTAAAGTTGATAAGTGTATTAGCCAGTGTTGTTGCTCCATTCTCTTGATTAATGGCCGACCGTTGCTTTTTCTCTCTCATTTATATGATAATGAGTCAGCAGCCGCGACCGAACACAATTATTAAGTGTAAATGAATGTAGTTGGAAGCGAAATCGCTTTTGAAAAATGACTACGGGCCGAGTGAATTCAAAATGATCGTGCGTTCGCGACAGCCGAACTGTCTGAATTTAAAACGGAAAATGTTTAAAGTTTATACAAAATTAACTTTGCTTATTTCCAAACCGGATTATGTTAATTAGGCAGCTGCCGTTCCGTCGGTGAAATCGTAATCGAAAACGCCTGTAGTGTTGATTTACCTAATCAGTTTGTTTTGTAACTCGCATAGAATAAACCAATTTGCATTGGATGGAATCCAAATCGTATTAAACAAGTGAAAAAGAAAATAAAACGGAGACCGCTCGCTTCTTTTTGTGATAAAAATTGTGTAGGAGACATATGTTGCGTAGAGTGTTCGGTATGAAGGTGGGAGGAAGTGGTTCGTACTTAGGTTGGTCGCGGCTCGGCACACCGCGCTGTCTGCCACTTAATTCTCCTTTGTTGTATTAATCTACAGGGAACACGGCAAGGGTTACGTTATGACGTTTGGATTTACTATGTGTGATATAGTGCGGTGTATGAAACCGGGACGTACGAGAGCACTTCTTTTTTGCGTGAAAATCTGTATATTATTAATAAGATAATACAAAAATAAAAATATGTGTTGTATTCTATATTCTGACATATTTTAAAAGAGAACTAATTGGACAAACATTAAGAAAGCATCAACTATAACGGACGATCAATATTTTATGAATGTCTACTATAATTAAAACTTCACTAATTTCCGTCAAATAACGATAACCTAAATTCGTCTCTCTTAAATATCAAATTTTATACTACCTGTCTTCAAAGCAATTTACAAGAGTGGGCGGGTTTTAAATCTTTTGACGGGGTTTCAAAGTTGATAAAGCGTTGTAAAATTCCATTTAGTCCGCTGGCCAAAGCCCGTCAATCTCGATAGATTCGCTGACAGGCCTCGATAGCTCAAAGCCTCGAGCAACCAGCACTCAACTGACTAATACACTGCGGCGACAAGGGATTGGCTTTATGAAAGTATAACATTATACGAAGTATTAGGGGTAGGTGCACATATCTGGAGCAGGTAGTATGTATGGATTTTTTAAGTGTTTTAATAGTGAAAAGCGGGCGTTTGATGTCACTGCTATTTTTAAACTTTCATGCCTTATCTTTTCCCGATAAAACATGCGTTATTACTATTGCAGGGCTAGCTCAATGTGTTGAATATTTTTTCTCAAGACAATTTAGGACTTTTATCTTGAGTCCAGATTTTTTACATAATAAAGGTTGATAAAATGTTTCTGACTAAAAATATTTAATAGCAATAAACATTTTAGTGTTTTGACTAACTCGAATAATCAAAATAAGACCTATTTTTTTAAACAACTTAAGAAAATCTACGAATAACAAAATGCTTTATAATTATAAAATCGTATTTTAGTCTATCATGATGACAGTAAACCTCTAATGGAAGCCTAGATTCAGGACTGGACCTAAGGATTATAGGATAACAATGCGTTTATCAAGTTACAAATTGATGTGCTGCTGAATATACCCATAATTCAACCATGCACAAAGAGTTGCACCTTTCAAAATATAAGCTTTGTAAACCTACTTTATATTCGCGGCCAAAACCCGTCAATCCCGATAGATGTGGTGACAGATATCGATAGCTCAAATAGTTCATAGCCGTGGGCCTTGCGGTCACAATACGTTATTTAAAGTCATGTGACGGTCTCGTAACAAAAGGTATATTTCATCTGTTTTATCTTTCTACCTAAATGTGTGTACTTCAATCTTAAAATAATCAATTAAAACTAAACGATTATATTCTTTTGTTGTTGAAGTTATTGACTTTTAAATAAATTACTCTTTGGCGAATTGAAATGAATACAACGCTTAATAAAAATAAATAATGTAAGTAAAATGAAAGAAAATAATATAATGTAGTTCTAATCTTTCGCAGCGCAAGCTAATCCGTCAAATATTATAAAACTTTCCATAACTGACTAAGAAAAAGGCTAAACTCACGCCAAAAAGTCTCTCCGACACAATAGCGAACTTTATTCGGTAAACTGTTTGGTCGGAAAATCGTTACAAAACATATGACGTGAAAAATTACACGCATTCACAAACCATGCGGGCCCTCTTTTGTAAAAAGTTTCCAAGCTCACAAAGGAGTTCAACTCGTTCTTAAACCATCAAATTCTTCCCCACCCGCATACATTGGATATTTGTTTACTATGTTATTCTTTGTATAATTGAAGGGCTGACAATCTTTCAAAGTGGTACCTATCGCAGTTTCATTTACGTTATCTGCTCTAAAACAGCGATATGACATTTCAGTTTAAGTTAAAAGGATGGTAAAACATCCAAAAAGGTAGCAAAGTGTCTGTTTCCGATCTCAGGTAGAACTTCTGTCTTTCTTGGAGTCTCATACTGGTGTCTGCTAGCCAATAATAACTTTACATACTTACACAAGGTTTATAGTGTAATTCTCAGTGGAAACATAAGTTTTTTTTTATAATATAGGAGTAGCAGACGAGCATGCAGTCCACCTGATGGTAAGTGGCTACTGCCGCCCATGGACATCTGTAATCAACCCCAGATAGGATTAGATATTCCTACCTGAGGTCGGCCACAGATGCGCCCCTACCCCTGAGAACTAAGCTGGAACGCCTCGGAAAAGTCTGTCTCCCATACCACAACCGGACCCCATAACGGAAAAGAGCAGCACCTAACACTGCTATTATTAGGCAGAAATAGGTGTGGCAGTGGTGCCGCCTGAGTCGAACCACAAAAGGTTCTACCACCTCCAAACTGACAAATGTAGTTTGATTTGTGTAAGAGCATGAAACTTATATTAAAAATCCTAATCTATAAGTAATTAGTTTCCTTTTCCTCAAGGATCTCAGAACTATTCAAAGTATTCAATGTAATAAGTATAATCATAGTTAAGTAAATCATAGTTAAGTAAATCATAGTTATTACATTAGTAGTATATGTAGATAAGTATAACTAGTTCCAAATTCCTAGCAATACCAATTATCTCCAAACACGTTCAATTTCAAATTAACCCATTTAAATAAAACCGTATCCAGTATTTAAACACTCTCATTCTAGTTACAACGGAGGTGCGAATTAAGCGCTTCCAAAAAAATCTATTTAAATGTAGGGCCGTAAATCACGTAGTAAAACACACCTGAACGAGCGAACTGAGTGAACAAAAATGGCGTCCCGAATCGAAGTACAAAATTCCATTTGGAGCCGTCTAGAGGAAATGAAGCAATTAATTCGGCAGATGGCGTCGCAGTGCGAGCATTAATCATCGACTAATCGTAACTGCAGTCTTCGATTAATCCGCGCGGTTCACAGACATCGGTGACGTCGTGTCGATCTACTATGACGTATCTATTCTACTCTACGTTTCTGCTGTACTGTATGTACCTACAAATTGTTCGAATCGTGTCGCATTACAGATTACCGTCATTAACGGTTAGAGTAATTTTGTTATATGTTATTTTTATTGTTTGTTGTGTTTTAGTTGTAATGAGGAAAATTTCGATGTAGTTGTAGTAGATATAACACCTTATTATAGGTGCACAGCTTAAACGAGGCCAATTTAGGATGCCTGTTCTATTTACAGTTGATTGTAATCAACTGTCTGTGGGAAATACGAACTGAAATAAATGCATTAGAGTTTTCTACTTTAGTGAAAATATATTTCTCAATATTTGTAATTATAGTTATTTGAAGTTTGTATTTATAAATTAATATCATTACGGTGTAACAAAATTAAATAGAACATAAATTTGATAATCATTATTCTACCAGATTATACCACTTAACCTAGCAACTCTAAATCCTTTTGAAATAGATAGGTAGATATCAGTTTTAATATTTGGTATCGTTCAAATAAGCTTTCGCAAGCATTTCAATATAGCAGACATAAACATCAATTTTATTTGTTTGTACAGATTGCAACGTAAATGAGGCAATACATAATTACAGACGTGTTAAATATTTAACCGGCTATCGGCAGAATTAAAAATGATTTCGTCAATGGTGCATCACTTTAATATCACATTCGTACAGATATCATTATTTTGTAATGTTACGAGCTTTATCACGAAACACGCACCACCACAAAATTATAATTTTAACGTATTCATAATAATTTATCATAATTATTTTCGTATGTGAAATCATTTAAATAATTGTTTATCATCATTGCGTGAAATAAAAATTAATGATAATCGTATCGCATGTAGTTTAACATAAATGTTTCGATCTAATTAAATATAAACATTAACGTACAGGACCAATAAAATGGATTCATAATATTATGTACCACAAAATGATATCTTACCGCTGCTATTGCCATTTCCGAACAGAAAATAGGAAACACTTTCAGTATTTTTAAATGCTTGTGTAGGTACTAGTGATAATAATGCAGATGATAAAATCTATATAAATACCTCCAAGTGCTGTCCGTTCAGCCTCTAGGTCTTGTGGCCATCAATAAATAAATAAATAAAATGAAAAGCCTTATTTGACGAGTTCCGATTTATGACTGGCTGTATTTTTGTGTCTAATGAATAAAACGTCAATATTTAAAAAAATGAATTTACCCGTTATTTTATTTTGATATTACGGCCAGTCCGAAAATAAACAACTTTATAGTCAGTAAACAATTTATCTATGTGCCCCGTCCTTACTTTTGGATATAGATAAAGCGAAAAACAAGTGTGACGTCAAGCTCTGATTGGCTTATAATTATAAAATTACACAGATTACACAGTATAGCGTTTGGAAGGAGCGTTTTGTGATAGCGTACAATCATTTGGCGCGACGCCAGCGTGCAATGACAGCTGTCTACAGCGCCGCTCTAAACGCCAAATGCTGTTCCGCTTCGAATGATACTTTCTTCAAAGACTTTTCATATTATCAACGCACGCATTTACATCCTAATAATATTATATTTGGTGTGATGTCCACCTATAATAGAACAGTTTTTTTTTTCCTAGATGCCAGCAGGTAGGAAGCGTCTACAAGATTTAAATCCTCAGACATTTTGTAATGGATCAACTATATATTGTATTTACTGACAGGCATTTCTAATGCTATGACTACAGCGAATCTCTTCTTTCTGGAACGGGTCACTAGCATTAGCCTTCTAATAACTAAGAGGTAGTAAGGGTTATTTTAATTAAGACATGTGGTCACGTTCTATGTTAGATAACTTAAGGACATGTTAGTTGTCGACTATGCTCGTTGTCATTACATTTATTTTGAATGCTTAATGCATTCAACTCAATGACATATTCTTTTTTACGCTTGCAGCTTAATGTTTCTATTTTAATTTAATAGACAACGTGGTTCAATTTCCACGTAGATACGGTAAAGGTAAATCAAAATGCATAAACCATAAGTGTTAATATGGATAACATTTTATCACCTTAAAAACTTTTTTATTTAATAATGCAAAGGTATACGTTGTAAGTATGTGAGCGTATCATTAAAAAATGGATATAAACAAATAATCTAAAATCAAAAAGTAAGACGGTTTGAAGAAGTGCTTCAAATCGGCTTAAACCTTTTCATTTAAGCACAATTTTAATTACAAACTATTGAACCCCTCACTAAATTGATTAAGCAGGGATTTTGTCTAATCTTCTGTCGTTGACGGGCCAATATCTTAAATCTTAATCGATGATTACATCAAACAGAAACAAAGTCTTCTTAACTCTTTCTTAAATAAATTAACAACGATATCATCCGTTGTCACATCGGCGGCCTTTGAGACTTGTTTTTATAATTAATTTCTGTTTAAAATTTAATAATGCCCCAGTGGGGAGGCAATTAAAAGTGGATTATACGTAAAAATGAAGCAAGTGGCGCGTTTAAGAGTTGGAATCGAACTGGCGCGGGTAGATTAAGGCACTTGTCCGCTTTGGATTATTGGACAAGCTAGTGGTAATGAAATTTGCCCCGAGGAAATGGCGGGATATACAGGCCTAGGTTTAAGCCCTGTCCAGGCGACCGCTGATTGTATTTGATGAGAGTTTTATCTGTTTTGCACTATCGGTACCGCCGATCGTCGCAATCACGCCGCTTTATCTCCGCCGGATTGTTGCTTAATTGCTTGTGTTATTTCAGTCTTTAAACCTCCAATTAATTACATGAAAGCGGAAATGGATTTAATGTTGCAACGTCGAATTTTAAAGTACTTTTAAAATTTAATTTCTTTTATAATCTATTTTAAAAGCATATAAAACCCTAGTCGATTGTACGGAGTGAGAGTTTTTCCTTTTACCGTACTGTACATTAACGTGTTCCCGCTCGTAAACTTCGCCATTTGCTTTACGATTTTCTGAACAAAATCTTTTTAAAAAGCTCGCTATCATTGTATACAATTAAATCTCTTGAACATCTCTCTTAAATAAATTAAGCATCACAATTTCTAAGATTTCATTCGCTTTGTTATTTACAAACCTTCTTTAGTGATTGTTTAACTAAAGTTAGTATAATAGTAGAGAGATAATTTAAATTGTTGTTCTTGAATTACATGAAATCACAGTCTACAAGAAAATTATTTCTCTAATATTGAAGATTATCTTGAGTAAAATTTTACTGAACAGATGTTAATTTAAAATTGCTTGTTGTAATCAACTATCTTCCTACTCGTTTGCGGCCCACGCCTTTATTCTAGAATCAGCCTTAGAAAATATGAAAGTATCTACATTCTACATTATTTATTATTTTCCATCACTAAAGTAATGTTTACTCTGCTTTTGAAGTTAATATTATTGTGCGGTATTTAAAGTAAGATTAATTAAGAAACTTAATTAGAAATTAAAATATTTTTAAATAACTTTGTACATACCATAGATTAGTAAAGATTACTCACTTGTAACAAGAAAATGTACCGAGTTTTGAGAATTGAAATAGTTGCGTAAAAAAGTTTTGCCACGTCTCCGTGCTAAAATGTCGCTAAAATATTTGAAATAATTATTTATTTATTACGTAAATTACGTAATTATTACGTAAATTAGTTATTTATTCGTAAATTTTCTCTAAAAATGTTTTTATATGTCAAGAATTCAAAAAAAGAACTTACTAAAATAAGCCGTTTGTGACTTCATTCAATTTCAAGGCGGCGAAGTATCTTTACTAATCTATGGTACATACACTGATTCACAATTTTACCTACAAGGTATTAATGATCTATTCATGTTAAATTTCTTTTCAATGCACATGTAGCCAAATCAATCCAGTAAAGTGTAGTGGAGTATACTTCAAGCCCCATTCAGTCTCGGGATCAGTGCCCAGCGATGGGAAACAAATAGGGTTGCCGCCAGTTAACTCATACTCATATAGATAACATTTTAATAATACTTCAGTGGGGATTTTTATTATTACTTTAAAATGCATAATTATATACTGCACATCTCCATTGTCATAAAACGTACAAGTATAAATATACATACGACATAATCATTTCAAGAATATTAAACTTCAACTATATAACATATGTATATCTATAATTCTATCTCATAAGCAAAATCGGTTGGGATATAAACTAACAAGTCAAAGATGGCTTCTACAATTGCAGTGTTCTAACTCCCAGTAGACAATAAACCGTCTCTGCAACTACCAGAGATTCGATTTTAACTCATTATGTACATTTATATGCTTTGCTAGCTGTGTAAAATAGTAAATTCGTTGAAATACTAGCATATTAAATACATTAACATATATTAAGTATCAAAACTTGAATAAGTTTGTTTAGCTCCTAAAATACTGTCGCTATGTTTTATTATTCCTGCTGTAGTATGGCTTAATACATGGAAGGCTTTCCGTTTTCCTTTTATCTACACTCTTACTTACTCACACTACTACATAGTCTCTTTATTCTTTAAATTTACATTATACCATCCTCCAACCACCACCATCCAACCTATAAACATTGTCATTGAAGATATCATATGAATAATATATTATTAGGATTTAAAATATGTTTACTACTAAATTATATTATACAACAGTGTTAGGTCTTCTGTGTTTTGAATGAAAGGGCAGTTTAAGACATATCTAATGCGAGATCTCAATTCAGTCAAATATATTCTAAAACCTAACGATTCGTACAGTCAACTTCTTTTGAATGTTTATTTAAGGTTTTTATTTTAAAAAAAATGCAAAGAATTTAGTTCAGATACCAAAGCCCGTAAAATATATAGGACCTATATACCAAAAGACAATGGTATGCCTCGTTTCACTCTGACTGCAGCCAGGATTATATTATAACTGACTGGGAACATTACATTACTGATTGTAACGGAAGAACATCAAAGGGTTTACTACAATAGCAGATTGAAACAGATTGCAGAGTAATGTAAAGGGTAAATTAGCCACTACATCATAACTAATACAACGCTATACTAATCTTTGTTATAGTGCTTTGAAATCTGATGTAAAGTCTTGGTTATGATGTAAAATTATATGGTGTACACTTATATAGATTTTATGTGAAGAAAGGTCATAAAATTCATTTTTAGGTGGTCATTTTTATTAAACGTTTGTCCAAGATAGTGAGAGTGCGAAGTTACAGACATATCAAGTGCGTTAACTCGAATGTTAAATATTAAATTCATCTAATAATGACCTTTTGTATCCTGTATGATCAAAGTAGCAAATGTTGATGTAGTTCATTGCTGCCATAAACTCTTGCAACATATGAGCATTTTGCTCTCAAACCGCGAATAACACCTCCAAAAACACTTTCAGTTTTACAATGTCTTCTGTATCAAAGTCTAGGTACCCTCGTTTTAAATTAGGTACAATTTCTTACACTATAATTGACAGTTACTAGTTAAAATGATGAATTTCTTTATCTATCGTATGAAAAACAAACCCTCTTTCATGCTACAAAAGGGTGAAATATCAATTACTTAACAAAATGAACAATTTTTCATAAATCTGCAAGTGACACATCCTTCCGCGAGGTTCCAAGATCGCTTCGCTGTCAGTGCACGCAGTGCGTAATTAATCATGCCTACAACACAAACAAAAGGCATCCCATTCCAAGTAATTCCAAGTGAATTACTGCTTTCACGTGTAAGATTTGCCGCAAAGCAGCGTGTTTGTGGTGCATGTTGGAATAATAGAAATAATGCAATTTCGTTAAGGTCATTGTTTAGGGCAGTTTGTAATTCGATCGTGGTCACCGTGATTCCCATTTATGCCTTAAAACAGCGTTTTTTGAGTGCTGGTGTCAAAAATAAAATAAGCCAAACTTATATGAGGAATTGCAACTTTTTTTTATATAATATAGCAGTAGCAGACGAGAATACATTCCACCTGATGGTAAGTGGCTACTGCCGCCCATGGACATCTGTAATCAACCCCAGATAGGATTAGATATTCCTACCTGAGGTCGGCCACAGATGCGCCGCTACCCCTGAGGACTAAGCTGGAACGCCTCGGAAAAGTCTGTCTCCCTTACCACACCCTTCAAACCGGAACACAGCAGCGCCTAACACTGACGTTATTAGGTAGAAATATGTGTGGCGGTGGTAACGCCGGAATCGAACCACAAAGGGTTCTACCACCTTCCAGTATATGAGGAATTGCAACTTAGTCTTAAGGGTTCGACCTCAAGTTTAACTCCAATCTTACCTGAGGTAGAACATAGATGTCCATGGGCGGCAGTTAGCACTTACCATCAAATGGACTGCAGGAGCGCTAGAAGTGCTAAATTCACATTACTTCTGGTTAGAAGAATGTTTCCATATAGAGTACTTACATGAGATTCCACGTTAATTGTCAGTAGTAACAACGCAATTACAAGCGACCTCAGGAAAGATTTTAATCTTATTTGGGGTTAATTACAATGGTCTAGTCGCATCAGATGGATTCTAACTTTGTAAAAATAACATCTAATCTAAAACTATGTTACTAAAAATAAAAATAATATAAGTAAATAATTGTGTTCTAAGTGTGTACTTCACACAACATACTGAATACTGTAGAAAAGTCTAGAATATAACTTCCTCACAATAACTTACATTATATTCAAAACTAACTCACTCACTTCGACTCATATCTAAGTGTGAAAGGCCTAACATTTATATCAACAACATACACAATGCATCTTAATAACAAGACAACATAACATTGTTAGGATGGTAGCCAACAGGGTTGTCAATAGCCGTCTCAACTATAAAAGTTGCATGACCGTTTCGCGTTTCATAAAACGCAAGATTTCAGCCCCATGTAATCGTTGTCCCGTACATCCTGACCCGGTAGGTCGGCAGGTAGACACGCCTATTATTTTTCATATCTCTGCTTCCGTGCCCGTACTCCGGTGATTATTTTTAATTTCTACCGTTTCGTCGGAAAGTATGTCGTACAAACTGTTTTGTGGCTCTTTTTAATGAACGCCGCCAAGTTACTACTTCGGTGCTTTGATGTAACGATGACGTACACACGTGTCGTATAAAATGAAAACGTATCATTATTATTTCATTTACCATTCTCTTAGTTCTGTCTTATTGGCGTTCGTAAAGTTTATCGTTATTTGTTATGACTACTAGATAAATCCCTTATGATCATCTGACCTATATAACAATCATGTCATGCATCGAAGTAGCGAATGGTCTGTTGGAAATAGATCGCTGAATACGGTCTTAAGCTGCTAACTCTATTTTGAGTATGGACATAAATACTTATCAGACTACCTTTACCGGAGCTCAGACCGCAGGTGTCTTATGTATGTCACGAGTTGTAAATAGATTCTGAAAGCTAGATGGAGCTTTAAATTTAGAGACGTAGTTCTATCATTCGTATCGATTCCCGCAACTACCGCTTTCTGACTCTACCGATTTCTCATCTGATAAAGAGGGTTTAGTTAAGGTAAGGGTAATGGTTGGTCATATATTTTGATATTGTCTGTATAATAAGTCTAATAAGATTTATTGTATTTGGAGTAGTCCAAGTATTTTATCCTACTTACGTGATATTTTCACCAAGATATTTAAGACAGAAGAGGAATAATTATGCGTTCATTATGCAATTATGAAATGCGGCTTGTCAGATTAAATAGTCACATCAGTATAGGACCCAAAAAGTAAGTAAGTAAATAAATAACAATATTTATGAGTCCCGTCAACATTTTGATTTCTTCGGATGCCTTCTAATCTTTGTCAAACCACTTTTATATACCTACTTCTACAGTTCAGGAAAAAATTTAAACAATCGCTTATTAATATACTTATTTACGGTCATTACACTGCTGTACACTTCGTATAATTAAGATATTATGATTTCTATTCAGCACATAAGTCGTCGGAGACCACTAAGATTAAATACCTTAATATCCCAGAAATAGACAACTTGCATTGTGTTGATGAATAAACAGTATCCATCGACGATCACCAATATTCATACACAACAATTGTGAAGATCGCATTGACTCCAACAAAGGAAGTTTATGTCTGCCTGTATATTTGACCTGATGGTTCATGGATTATACTGCTTGCTCCACGCATCATAGTTTCACTTATAACCGGATAAAGTCTGAAGCTTACTATTACATTACTCCACAAGTTAAAGGAATGTGTAAAAAATGACAAATTAATCTTACTGCACACTAAATGAACATTAAATTGAAGATAAACAGATTTGTGCAAAACAACGTAGTGAATATATATCATTATTAGTGCGTCCTTCCTTGCCAGCAGTGCTGTACTATTGGCAATATTGTTTGTAATAGAGCTCCCCATTAATAGTTAGGGGTTGTCAGCGGCGACAGTTACGACTGCTCGTCGGCAGGAAGCCTTAAGTCGGAATGATACATGCTACCGTACCTCACGTCCTTAGTTTAGTGGATTTCAGAGTAAACCTATCTAGTTTAGTTAAACAATGTTTAAACGCTCATTAAGTTTAATTAAGCTGTTAATTTCAGTTTAGAACTAATGATTATTATATTACATTCGCAGACTACACCCTGCACTATGATTAAAAGCAATAAAATAATCAATAGCGATACAATTAGTACTAAGAATAGCTAACTTGTAAGTATTTATTTTAACTATTGGAAAAGACACTTAGTTTTTAAATTCCCTTTGTAAACGGTGGATAATCACAATCTATGGAATAAAATGATTGATGGTGTATTGAAGGGCGTTATAACACTCCATGACTAAGTAGAAAACTTCCTTAGCACCTTCGCTTACTAAGTAGTGCATCTTATTAATATTCACCTTAGAGTTACACACCTTGCTGCAGACATAATATATACAGGAATTGTATTTCCACAATTCAAACTTGAACATTTGAAGGTTCTATCTTGAAAACTGCATAAGTATGACATTAATAAACTTACACGTAGATTATGTAAATCTTATTCCTTTAGCAAATTTCACTAGAAATACATTTAAATTTTAAAATATGAAACAGTATTCAAAGAGCTGGCTACTTTGAATTTAACTTGAACCGACATAAAAATAGGAAGAGTAAGTTTAATACATTTTGGCTAACCTCATATTACATCCGTCAGTGTCTTAAAACTTTTATTGCAACATATGCAATAGCGACCACTTTTCAATCCCGACTACCATCATAGCTGGCGCATCAAACTAAACGAAACCGCATACCGACCACCAAAACAATTTCAAAATAGAACAAGGGTGCCTCATACTTTGCATGAAAATGCCGAGACGTCAACGTTTACAAATAACTTCTTTCCCCCGTTGAGATACTTTATTTTCCTCTTTACCAAAAGTTATAGCACAAATATGAAAACATTAAAATTGAATCGCGGCCAAATATGTTAGTCGTTGAGAAGTGGTGTCCGGCGAATACCAATCATTGGGCCGCGTGCATCTTATTAGCGGCCAATGTGAAGGCACCGCCGGCTACGCCGTAGACCACCGCTACGCAGCCATGCAGTCTAACTTATCGCCCATAAGTTTTATTATTCTGTTAATCGTTGTGTATGTAATTTTTATGTTCTTTTTTAATATTTTATATTTAGGAGTAACATTTAGTAGGATTTAAATAGTTTCTTGTTCTAGTAATAATTACATTTTTAATGTAACAAATTTATTTGTTATTAAAAAAAAATATCCTATCAATATAGTATATTCAAAAGGCAGGAAATTATTATTTCATTTATATTATAAAGTTTATTACTTTTTTATAGAAAGTTATTTGTGAAAAATAAAGAAAATACTGTCTTTAATATTTTTTGTAAGGTTTATGGAATTGATTCATTAGTTGGACGCTAATTTCTATTAATCGATGCTAATCGGAGGTGAGAGTTCGACAGCCGGTACCATCGCAAGAATATTTCAGAGTCGCTGCGGTGATAAATCAAACTCGAAACCGTAATGAAAGCGAACGGATCGCGTCGCGAGGAGAGGGAGGAAAAAATATCACGGAAAAAATCAGGTGCGTCCCCCGGTCGGTGCCGAGAGAAAAACAGTCGGGCGTCGCGCGCTGGGCCGGGGGGCGGTGGCGCGGTGGGGTGGGGGTGGCGGTCGATGCGGGGCGGGCCGTGCGCGCGCTGGCTCGGCGCGTGGGGCGCGTGGGGCGCGTGGGGACTCTCCGCTCGCGCTCACTCGGTCGCGCCGCTCCTCTAGCGCCGACGCCGGCCGCGCCGCGCGTTTCTATCACGTGTCCGCTCCGACTTTACATGTCCAAAGTGCTCAAGTCAGTGCTCCCGATCGCAACCGCGCGAGTGCTCCCGCAACCTATCTCCGAGCCGGACCCGACCCGTACGCCGATCAGGGTTAGTACGTCAGGAGCGTCTTCGGCGCGTTTGAGAGCATCTACGCCGTCGGTGATCGATAGCGCGCGTTGCGAAAAGTTTATTTCGGGAGCGTAAAGTTTGTCGAGTGGAGTGCGCGCTTCGGATGCACTTTGCGGTACCGCGAGTGGCCGCCGTCGGCCGCGCGGCGCCGTCGTGTCGCTCTCCGCTCGCCGTTCTCGACCCTCGATAAAAACAACAAACAGATTAATCGACCTGCCCCTGCGAAAACTCCGAGTGCGAATCTCGTCCGTTTCCTTACCCTAGAACTGATCCGAATCCGTTGTAGTACGATCGTAATGTTTTGTATTTATGTTCGAATTTCGCGATAAGATAAGGGCGCTACGCTAATAGCTCCAAATAAAATTGTAGGATCGCATGTAATGGTGATATTAACTGTGAACGGTTCAAGTTTTCCCACTTTTTCTACGAAATTCCTTTGGCATTTTTTTAATAAAATCAGGAACCATTATATTTTATTGTTGAAAAAGTTCTAAATATATTCCAGTTTTAAATATTTATAAAGACTAAATTAATTGAATATACTAAAATATATAATTTGAGATAGTAAGTGGCAATTACACAAAAATACAAAATAATATTGTGCAACGCTGTGCTATAAAAGTAATAGAAATATTTCATTAAATAGATTAGTAAAATTAGAAATAATAAATATAAATTGCAAGTAATAACAACATAAGTGTTATCTCCAGCTATGAACATTTTGTGCCGTGAAACGAATTAATATTGAAATTTATCTTGGTTCCAGCGTCGAACTTTCTCAGTATGGCAAGTAAGGTACGATAATAATTAAAATAATAATAACAGGTACTTTATAGCTAAGTATTACTTCGTTATTGTTCATATTTTCAGAAGGAATCACTCGCTGTATTTAATCGGCAGTTATAAGGCGCCAAAATAATATAATAAGTTTTTACAATTCATCATTATTTCTAAATTAATTTCACGAACGGGATCCGTAAAACCTATTTTATGGACGACTTTTTTCCTTTCTGTGTTATTATATTATATTTACTAAAATGCAGTATATATTTAAATTAATCATATCACGTCAATAAAAACAAAAAATTAAAAATAGAATCGTTTAAAAATTCCAACCGAAATATAATTTATCAATAAAAAATGCTTTATTTTTATTTTATTTTGCCATTCCACACAAAATATCGTCGCAATTTTATTTTATTTATAATAAAATAAAAATTGCGACGCATAAAAGTGTATAAAAAATTCGATACATTATGTCAAACACGGTACATAAAGTTTCTGAACGAGTTCGTTGATTGTCTTTCAGAACTAGTCCATAATAATTTCATGCATTGTTCTTAATACATGTTTTGCGTGACTTCTCGTAAAGTCAATCAGAAAAGCCACGGCGTATTATCTGTTATTTCATTTGTGTCAGCCGTTCACCTTTTAAATTCGTATTAAGTTGTGGACGGATTTATCCAGTATGCCTAGTTTCATGCCTAAAATAAGAACGGAAGTTATTTTTATTCAGCCAAAAGACTAGTCAGAAATTTTCACTCATACCTGTTGATTCTACAAACAGTCATATTTTTAACAGAGTTCTAGATTAAAACAAATTTTATTTTTGATAATCTAATTATAAAAATGCATTACTTCTACACTTTTATTCAAAATGTTAGTGAAATTGCGACTATTCGCATATTATACTCAACAAAAGACAATGTGCAAATTTTTCTACCAGTCATTTACTAGCTATGTTAAAATCCGCTGACTTATATATTATGTTGTCGAATAAAACGTAATAAACTTTGGAGGGCAAACATCGGAAAAGCGGAAAGCCGCTAAAAAAATATTAGCTACTCCCACTTAAAATAGCGAGAGACGACACGAAACGAAATCGTAAATGTTAATATGAATCTCCGTGAAAAGAAAAAGATAAAAGAGAAAACCGTCTCGACATGTCGTACGAATTGACCGACGCGAAGGGTGGAGTTTACCCTCACCCGTCTGGCGTCCCTTCTAAAAATAATCCCAACTAGCAACCATATCTGACATTATAAAATAGAACGAAAACTATTTGGATGTTGTACGAATTTTTTAAATGCTTCAAACGACCTAAACGAGCTAACCGGAGTTAGAATAAGCGTTTTCGGAATTTATATCTCTCTGCTTGTTTTGTGTTATTGAAATACTATGATTTGTATAACTTTGTTATTTTTTAGCTTTAAAAAAAGAGGATTTGAAGCACAATTGTAGTAAAATAACAAAAAATTGTCTATTTGTCTAACAGTAAAACGAACATGTAAACAACTAAATCTGTATAATTAAAAAGGCATTTTACCTGATATCGTTATCATCAACATTTTGATCGCGTGAGCGTTTGCTCATTTGTCACCTGTTATCAGAGATTACCTTCTGTTTTATTGCGTTACGCTACTAATAGATTAGAACATTAATTTGTTACCAAAAACCAAATGCTTCATAACATGTTTATTATCTACATCACAATTTTTTCAGCAGACAAAGACAATCCAGTTTATTTCAGCGTTAGTTCATATCGGACTATTTAAAAATCTTGGTACCAAAAAAACTTCATAATATTTGACTACATAATTACAAAAATCAAAAAATAATGCTCAATCGAACGCGCCAAAGGTTTTCCTTACCAATATCACAAATAGGCACTAATGTCGCAAATTTTGTCTTATAAATTCACAAAGGAGGAATATGAATACAGAGAATTTTCCGTAGCAACCATCATAATTCTATCTATAACGTACGACTTTGCTTTTGTATTCAAATCAATATTTCGTATATTTTAAATACAATCCAATCCGCTTAACATTTTCCTTGTCAATTATTTTCATTCAAAATGTACAAAGATTGCCATAGTAATTTTGGCATCGGTTCCTAGAATGAGAAAGGCAATGAAATAATATTATGTGGAGTTATTGAAAAAACTTACTTTATCCGTTAAAGGTTCAGTTCAGGCGATGTCACATCTTCCTTATGGCAAAATGTAAAACTACGTTCGGCGTGACATGGCTTGAGTAGCTTAAAGTTACGGCTTAAGTTTTTGAGCCTTGATAGAAACTCGGGTGTTTTTTCACTTTTTAGTTCTGTCGTGTTACTGGGAAAGTTGGGTTATTTATAGGAAGCTTTTACGCGTTACAGCGATAAGGCGTAATGGATATAACTTGGATGCAATTTACGTCTGCCCCTGTTCTTTGTGTTTTATTACCTAACATCGTTAACTAGTTAGATAATTGAATGAAAAAGTAATCGATTCCAGAAATTAAAAAAAAAATACTATTTATGTTTTAGTAGCTTTTTTCAGCAAATACTTTACTTGTATTGCCTACAAAGACCAAAATATATTGGGTACATGAGGTGATATTAAAAATAACCCTTAAAACAAAGCATATTACATTTTCCACTAAAAATAAATGATTTTACTATATTCTACTGTACTGTATCACTATTGTTACAAACAATTATATTTATTATCTCAATTTCCTTTAAAACTGTAATCCGCTATAATAATTAAAAGATAAAAATTGATCCTTCACTGCGAAAAATATAAAAATACATAAATGCGTGTCTTAATCCACTTGGAAATAGTCCGGAGGGGTATTATCTTTGCCGTGATCCGCTTGGGCTCAACCTTGAAGATTTTTCCGACCTTTCACAATTCCGTACAAAACTTATATCCGAGTTAGGATTTACGGAAGTGAAATAAAAGGAATAAAAACTTTTATCTAACAATTTAAGATCTCTACCAAAAACTTTTGTTTTTAATGTACATTCTAGCTTGTAACAATTTATAGCTGCGTCAAATGTTTTCTATAAAACCTTATATCACATTAGCTTTTGATGTAGGAGGTTTACCGAAATATAATTTCATAAAGAAAATGTTATAAAAAGCTCTTTCGTATATTGGAGTTAAGATATAATAAATAATCTAATCATGCATTGTCATCACAAGCAAATGTCTATAAAAAAAATCTGCTCAATCGGTTAGGGTTAACAGGTTTAAACTTAAGTTACAAGATTTGGCACTAACATACGTATGAACTAACAAAGCAAGTTAAATAAAAAGTATAAACTTAGTTAATTAGGAAAGAACACAAAAAATACAGAATATAGTTTATTAATTTTTCGTATGTATAATCTGATTAATGAACAATATCGATAAAACGCAACACTAATTATTTCATAAGAACAGAATAGTTTGAACAAGAGTAAACATGATCGATACATTGTTATATACACAAACAGGACTTGTTCAGTTGTTCACTACTGAACGTGTACCGTAAATTAGTTTCCGCTCGGCACTTTAGAGCAATATCATGTAAATCTGTATATCGAGGCTAATGTATAGAAGCTAATCTTACATGAAACAGAAGGTGTTGCGATAGGGAATATTGTTTTGGATTTGATGGCGAATGTGTTAGTATAAACTAACAAATTCTAATGCGTATGCGCGGCTTTGAATAAAGAAAATATGTCACGGACTTTGAAAATGTTTAGCAAAAAAAAATTTTTTTTCTCATATCAGTAAAGTTTGTAACGCTTGAATGAAAAAAAATGAAATATATACATTTTTAATTACAATTTACTTTTCAAAGAAAAGATCAGTGAAACAATAAAGACCTATAAATCCAATAATAACTTCCATTTCGGAAAAATAAATTAGAAAACGTTAATAAGCTAATACTACTAAAATTAAAAATAATATATGTCATAATATTGTATGGAATAAATATAAAAGTATTTAAAACAAGTGATAGATGTTAATAAATTCCTATAATAAAAATTGTCACGTAATTCCGTACGTCGTAATTAATACTGTAGATATGGCGCATGAGCTCAAACTCAAAGGGAAATTTCAAAGCTTTGTAAAAGTGCATTGTCGTACTATTTGTATTGTACATCCAACATTAGTTCAGACTCGTTTGAAAATAAACCTATGATTACGAGTATCTCTTATACAATACATTTATTCAAAACTAACTTTTTCAGTGACTTTGCTTGTGATAAATTTAATAAAATAAGTAAATAAATTTAGTTGAAAATCCGTCACTTAAAATAATTTTCACTTCATGATCTCGTGTAATTTTTGTATGTTTTCATAAGAAAGTTCTCTCTTCTTAATTTTTTTTTTCAAAATAACTAAATTTGATGGGAAATTTACTAAAATTCTGACTTCGATTAAATATATCGTCTTCGATATGGTTTCTTATACAAGGAGTTTGTTGGAAGCTCGATTAAAAATTAAAAAAAGTCAGCGGACACCCAAGAGAATTGATTGGGACCTTACATTTTTTTCGGTAGTACAAGTTGACCGTAATAAAAATAATATAAATGTAATATTGATGAAAACTCGAAGCGTATCAATTGTTTTTTATACTTAAAACAATAATTATTCAATATTTAAATTCCGCCGTAAATAATTCCAGCAACTTACCGTTATTTATTCCGGAAAATTGCCATAGAAATTGGACTTTTTGAAACTTGATCACCGCTGTTATTTTAATTATATGCCATGCGCTTCGAAAATGAACGTAGCTGAATTATTTACAATTACCGTTTCATTTGTAAAACGATTATTTCGTGTTATTGCAAAATTGGCAAAATATCAGTTTAAATGTTTTTAATTTCGGAAAAATCAATCACACATTGGAATTCTTAATTATTTACGAACTTACTGATAAAATATTCTCCTTGTTGTGATTGCACCTAAGTAAATACTTAAGCAATACATCTTTGTTTCAGAGAAATCATAAATAGTCATTTTTTTATATTTTTTCAAATAGAACAAATCATTAGACCGACATAAATCAAATACTAGTTTATAGGATATTTGTACAGTATTGTCACTTACCTGTTTATAGAGGAATCAAGAAAATTGGACTAACAGCAATGCGGTGTTCCTGTCTCGGGCGCGGAGTAAACAGTACTAATGATCGAAGAGGGGGAATGATGATAGATGAAACTTAAATGTCGCACGCACAGCTCGGTTGTGTCATCCTGCAGGATGTGATATATCATCCTTACTGTACTTACGATTATATTGCGTATTGGTCAGTTTTGGTACCTAGGTTTTAGTCTTATTCTTAAAAAATCAAGATTGAAAATTGATTGAAAAATGATAGACTGGAAGAATAATTGATCTATAGTTATAAAGGTTAAAAAAACAATGGAACATATTTTAAGCGGTTAAAATAGCGAAATATACAAATATTATTTTGAAAACTATTAATTCCAAAAACATGGACAATAAAGAAGTAAAGTATTCAAAAGATGAAAGGATTAACAATGATAAATGATACTTAAATGTGTAGCTAGAACACAGTTGCGTGATCCTGAAAGATACTAACATTATATAATGACCCTTACTGGACGCAATGAATTTATAATGATGTTATGATAATATAAATACAGAAATGAAGTTAATATTCACTAAAACATAAATTACCAGTAAGTATCGGTAAAAATATTTCATATTTTTATCTATACAGAAATAATAACGAGGGGGCGGGGCAACCTTGTCGCCAACAATAATCTTATGGAAAAATACTGAAAAAGAAATATTCTTTACTTAACTAAAAATAAACTTGTCTTGTTAGTTAATTACGAGTATATACATATTTATTAAATACGTAGCTAATTAGTTTCACTTACATTGATTTCAGATAAAAATGATTGATTGAAAGGTACTCAAACCATTTCTAAGACGAACAATAGTAAATTTTCTAAAACTAAGAGTCTTTATCTATCGTTGAAAAAAATAACTTTTGGCAACGATAAAGGGTTACGATGATACAGATTTAATAGTCTGATATCAGGACAAAGATTTCATTTTAGTTGAATAATCAGAACTTAAGCGTTACGATCCCGCGGTTTGTTACTGTTAATTGATTTAAAAAATTGAGTGCGGCTGGGTTTGGATACCCATCCAATGATCATCCGATCAGTAATGGTTATATGCTTCTGTACTTTGGAAAGCATTTTATATCCCTCTTGTTAATATATTAATAAAAGGAATCGTTAAAGTTAGCAAAGTTCTTATGGATGGTTTGAAACATCGTAGAGTGAACAGAAGTGTACCGTCCTCCACCATTTTCCATTGGAACCGAGTGGCGGAGTATACACGCCTCCTGCAGTTGTAGAGACCTATCCCCAGCAGTGGGACCTTAAAGGGTAACCATTCCGAATTAAGAGCGTGAACTAGGAACCCACCCGCATTCCAGTACTTCTAATTGACCGCCCCACATAATTGAATGTAAAACAAGACCGCCATTGCCTTGGGCTATTTGACGAAGTAATAGTGGTTGTTCTTGTTGTAATTACTTGTAGTTTGTTTAGAAGCTTATTATTATAACGTGCCCACTACTTCCCAAGGGAAGTGAGGGTTGCCTCTACTTATTAATTCACGGCTTTTCTCAAGCCTCGATATCTTCACCGCCTTATGTCGATTCACCTCGAGTTTAGGTCCTTTTATAATTCAGTTACTATCGTTTTATTGCTTGTATTACTGTATATAATAATATACTAATTGTATTTTATTTTATACGAGCTCTTTTACCGGGGTTTAAAAGTATAAATACTTTGAGAATTTCATGAGTTTTAATTTTTTGCTTCGAACCCTAATAATGCTTTCTCTAAATTGAAAGTAGCCTAAGTTACTCAAAATAAATAACTACTAAGGCCAGTAAAAGTAATATCTAAATCAGTCCAGCCGTTTCGAAGATTAGCCGGAATAAACAGACACACAGACAGGCAGACAAAATTTTTAATAATCATTTTTTTGTTGTAAGTATGCTTTTAAATACATTTTGTAACATGCTGTTATTATAAATTTACAAACAAACACTTCAATTTTATTAGTTTGTTTAAATCAATAAACGAAAATCAAACTTTAACTTTAAAATTATAAATCAAGAAGTTCTAAAAAACGTATAAAAGTTCGAAAAGCATTCCAGACATATATTGCCGCTTATATCAGCAGCATTTTAGTTAAATGCTCTAGTGATCAGACACAATTAATCGTATTATCATATTTAAACTCGTATTAGAGTTGAACGTGAGAAGCTCTCACCTCGCTCGGAACTTTCATACTTATGTAGTTTCAATACTCATAGTTGTAAAACTTTCTCTATGATGGTAGCACATTAATTACTAACCGTTGGCGGGAGTAAAGCCCAATAGGACGCCGTATTAAGTTTAAACGTGTAGATTTACGATCAACCCTTTCATTAAACAGGTATCAAAGACAGATAAGCCAACATTACGCACTTATTCGTGAAATAACTTTGAAAGCTTTTAAGGAATTTGAGCCCTTTGTTGTTCGACTCCGATGAATCCACCACCTTATTTCTGTTTTGCCTGATGTGGTTAGGATAGGACATTCCAACATAACCCTTAGGCATAGCAACACGTCGGTATAAGCCACAGGTAGGATTCAATCCCATTTGATTATAATATAAATATCTTTCATAAACTGTGCAGAATGAAGAATGTTGCCTTGCAGAAATTTGTGTATATACTAAATCCTATTACATTACTACCACATTTTGAACACATACAAAAATACCATATCACTGCCGCATCATGTAATAATTTTATTTTTAAGGTAGATGGCGCTGGTTACAATTGAAAGCAATAAAAGATGTGATTTATGAGCGCAAGCAACATGGGTCTCCTAAAACAGTGCAATTTGATTTCCCAAACGCGCCTAAATAGTATTAGTATTAGTTTATTATAATGAAATTTCAAAAAAATATTCTCAAATATATTTTAATGAAATAATAAGTTATACTTACACGTAGACACTTATTTAGAAATATTTATTAAAAACGAATCATTATTGAAATTGATTTTAGTACACTAAAACCGGATTGTCTCGATAAAATACAATCCCGTTGAAAACGTGCCATATGGTCACCATACGTAACCCGTATATTACGCCTCGTACGCAAATGTTGTGGTTTCATTTGGTGTATATTAAGTGGCAATAGTAGTAAACTCGTATAAACAAAATTCAGCCAAGATATATTGCCGATTTGTGTTTCTATTTCGAGGAGATTAGAGGACGGAGGAAACAATTGTTCTAAGCGAATAACGCGGGATGAGACATTTATGTTTTATTAAGCTCTCTTGTTTCGCCTATTTCGTTATGATTATCGCGTAGCACTTACATATATTTCTGCGATATTTACATAAAGAAGAATGACGGAATCCCAAACATTTTATCCGTCTAGTTATATTTATTATCTGTTTTATTTTGTAAATTTTAAATAACATTAAAATACTTTTATATAAAAAATCTAAAATATTTTTATCTCGAATAAAATAACAAGATGTCTAAAAATAAAGGCGTAAATTAATTTACGACGGTGCACAGCATTCTCTCGATTCATTTTACACTTACAAAGAACAATCGATTTTAAAGCTCGCTGGATTGAAAATTATATGAGAAGCCTTAGAGCGGACGAGTAGGTGCGGTGTTCGTGAGCCGCCAATGCGCTTGTCTTTCGGTTCAGTGGGCTTTCTTTAAATTGGCGACGGCTCCGCTGGCCCCTCCGCTTATTGCATCTCCCGCCCGCAGCGCGACGTCCACGATATTGCCTCCATCGACCTTTAAGCAAATAGAATTTCCCAGTCTGTAAATAGGATAGCGTTATAGGTAAATCTTCGAAGCCCCAGCCTCGTTTGCGAAAGGTAGAAATTCAATTTTTATCGAACGCCACTCCAAGTTCTCGATTATGATCGCCTCGAGAAACTCTTTGTTGAACGTGTACCTGAATACGTGTACACAAAACGTTTCGGGGAAATTTGTGCGTGATGAAGACCAATCCTTCAGCGCTTGTCAAGAGATAGTCTCTTTTCGGGCGGCCGTTCTTTATTCATATTCGTGCTCAGGGCTCGCCGAGGTCGCTTCATGATAACGAAATATCACATTATATAGTTTTTATTCTGACGAGTGAACGCCAAGAAAGTTGCGTGACGCCCGAATTAACATTATGGGACCTTTCAAATAATAACAAGGTCGTACTGTACCGTCGATTTGTCGTTATCGTCGCTCGATCCATTCAAATTTTCATGTCCTTAGCAGAATCCTTAAATATCTAATACCGTGTCGTAATTCCTATTGAACTGTAATAGTGTCTAACAACAAAAAAGTGCTGGATTAAAAAAAACAAACGTGTCGTTCAAACAAAAGTAACTTATATGTCTCTTTAATTGAAAGCATATTAATTTAATAGTATTTCCGATTATCAATTAATATTTAAAAGCTCAAAAAACCGCATCCACGGATGGCATCGTATAAATGAATTGGGATGCTGTGTTGTAATATCGCCAATATCTCTGTATCAGTAAAATGGTTCGGTTAATAGGTGTCGAGAGCTCACATCTGCAGTATGAGAGCGGGCGGTCGGCCGGATTTAAGCCTATTGTCGTGGCATGAAGAGGCATCACGAATTCTGCCCACGATCTACTCCACGGTTTATTGTAATTTACAAAACTGACGGAGGTTTTGCTCCTATCGTTCTGGTGCACGTTTATTTTCCGAATCTATCTCCCCGTCCCTTTCCCACTCGCCCTGACGAGGCCCCGCCAGATTTCAGGATTAGGTTTGCGAGCGAGACGAATTAGAGACTAAGTTGAACCGCAAAACAAATTTGTCTTTTATCGCCCGCTCTCCACGACAATTTATTTCCGTAAATAGCGTTTTAAATCCATGCAGATTTTTCCTCGAAGAAACGTTGTGAACTAGTTACATTTTAGAGTAAAATTCGGAAATAACCTAAAGTTTCTCGTGTAGTCGGATAAATAATGATATGTCTCAATATGAGTAATATTATACCATCAAAAGTACCTACTCATAAATTCAAAATCATGTATAAACTAGCCAACAAATATAAACCTCAAATATGGCCCCGTAATCCTTTTGAAATACTTTACTTCAAACAAATTTTACTCTATGATTATAAAATTCACATATTTCATATATTTTACAACGAGCGCTAGGCCACTAATGGCATAAATTGAAGAGCGAGCGTTGGAAGCAACCACAGGATTTTGCGTATTTGAAATTCAGTTTCTCCCACCGTGCCGCTGCGAAGGTTCGAGACGCATTCGCGTGTAGTACCCGGTAATACAAATTTATGTGTTAAAAAAGATATGTATCGCTTTGAAATGTGTTGTGGGAAGCAGAAATTCACATTCGCGCACCGACGCATTAAAATCACTGCAACGCAGTGTAACAACCTGATCCTGAAATACGGCCGTTTTTTACTGAAAAAAGTCTCAATCGCCAATTTTGAAACGCCACATTGAATAGTTTTTATTGCGAACGGAATGGTAATTAAATTCGCTTTTTCGAGCATAATAACTGTAGCGAGCTAGTGATTTACGAGCCGTCTATCGGCGTACGGATGTCTATTAAAAGATGATATTATCTGTATCGGATCAGGACGGAGCATCGCTGAGCTTATTACAAATGCATCGAACCGTCTAGGCGAGTGACAGGGGTGAGACACGGGAGGGGATTCGCTAGTCATATCAATCACCATTGCCGCGAAGCAGCTCGATCCCTTGGCACTTGGCCTAGATTCCAAATTACACAAATTTACGTAGTGGGCCTAACCGGCGCTGCGAGCACGGGATTAGGCGCGCGGGAGCAGCTTACAACGGATAGTCGAGGCTCCAATACCACGCTCAGCCGATGCCCAATCTCTGATTTACCCCGCGCTTTTATATTTGCCAACTTGATTTATGGACCGTGAAGGAGGACGCAGACGCCGCAAATAAATCCTTAATAGACAAGTTAATAAGTAGAAAAGTTTGAATAAACTCGCCTTAGCTCGTCAATGTTAAGAGCCATCAAAGCGACTGTCTACTTTAGTGAAAGTTACGGCTAAGTAGGATTTGTGTTAGATTCTCGGTCGGAAGGATTATCGAAATATCGGAATGACATATTTTCGATTTCAATTGATAAACAATTCATATCAATATTTCATACAAATTTCAAATAAAATAATGAAACAACCACGAGATATATGATTTGCATATCTTCCGAATTGGTGTATATAGTAAAAGATATTTGCAGACTATAGGCATCGATAACCAATAAATGGCTGATGATCTTATGCTATTAAATACTGATTTTATTAGACTATCATCACCTTCATTGAAAATCATTTAACTTCAATATCAGCCTTAAACTGAATCTACAAGTTATAAAAAAACCTAATAATTATATATTTTGCATAGTAACAATAAATTAAAATAGGTACATTAACATATGACCATTTGACCCTTTTAACTCATCGCAAGTTAAGTTCATCTATAAGCTTGTCCCAAACAACAAAGTGGACCTCAAACGGCTAATGTACTTAGCGATGTTAACTGCGACTGACCACTTAATGTTGCTTTTGAAAAGTCCTTCAATTGTTTAGGGGTGATCTTGAGATTAGTGGCATTACTAGTCTAAGATAACAATATATTTTAACCACTTAAAGAAGACCTAAGAATACTAAGGTCTTCTGATATTCTATTGTTGAAATGTAACTTTTTCTCTGTATTTTTATTTAGTATTGGAATCTCATTAGTGTTGGAATACTAGGCTAGAATATACGATCATGAACCTATTAGGAATTAGAAGGACTTAGGTCATAATCCTTATGTGATCCTATGTATATAAAATTATTAATCTTAAAAGTAAAAAGGTTTATTGCACCTAACATCAAAATTTGTCCGTTTTTAAAGGCACTTGTCAAATTTTGATCTTCTGTATAAAAAACGAGTAAAAAATGAATAGCACATCAGTTGCTTAAATCCGCCTGTTTCAAAGCATAAGTTTTATCGAAATCGCGCCGCTCATCGCTTGATAAGTCGCTCTCCGCTATCGCCAGCAGTCGGGACCTAATGTAAGCTTTTATTGAAAGCAACATGGTAGCGTAGCAAGGCCGTAAGCGCTACATCGCTTCCAGATTCTTATTAAAAGTTCCTTTTCATAAACCATGTTTGCATAAAACATCATGTTATACAAATCGGGCGAGTACTTTACCAGTTTTTCATATAGCACTAGTTGTAATAGTGAACGCTCGTAATACCCTTTCATTTATAACTCCCGCTGCGGTTCTTGATATAGGCTCGCCCTTAATTCCGACTTAATTAGTGTCACGCAAGTTCCGTAATCCTAGGCTCGAGGATCGTACGACCGTTCTTTAAATGGAGATTAGTGCGGCAAATATCTCGAACTAAGCTATCCGCTCATAAAGCCACTACTATACGAGCACTTGCTCAGTTAATCAGTTGATTTTCCCAAAAAAGTCCTTTAAAATACCATTGCAATTTGTTTCGCGCTGTGGCTTTTTAAATTTTCTACTTGACGAGTTTTTCGGTTTTACCAAAAGCCGGTTAGCTCGGTTCGAACCAAAATTGTTACTTTGTTCCTTTGATTCAAGCAACTTTTGATGCTATAACGAGAAATGTTTCACGAGTTTTTGTGATACGGTTGCATACGGCGCTAAAATAAAATACAGATAAAACTAAAATTGCTTTAAAGAAGTTACAGGGTCGACCGAAGTATATTTTAGTGTCTTAGGGCACTAAAACATCATTTAAATTTCATTACATATCTGTCCCCGAGCTTTTCGAAGTAAGTATAGCTATATTTTGTGCGCCTTGTCGCGACATGTCGGCACGAAGAGTCAACTGCGACGAGAAATTCTAAAAGAACTGAACATAAACATACTATTTTGTGTACGGAACTCCTTCCGCGGCCGCGTACAACGGATGTGAAGGAAAGCGCTCGCATACTGAGTAGGCGTGCCTAAAAGACACTGCGGACTTTAGTTCACCTACTACGGATTACACTAAACTTAAACATGTCACCTAAATCCACGACAAACGTTAGAACCGAAGCGTTAGCCTACCGGCTTAAGAGCCTTACGCAATCCGAAATTAGCGAAAGGATTTAGCAGTAAGCGACGGCTATAGTTTTGGACGTGACATATTACTTTATTCCGAACAAATTACAGAATTCGCTGAAAAATTATCATCACCTCCTAACACGTCTTAGCCTTCTTCATTCTAATCTCATTAAAGTTTTAATCATAATCCTCCATCCTATCGAACGTCACTGAATTATTTCGAGAATGTCCCTCGGCGTGTCTGTCGACAAATTAGTTACGTTACGGATTTATTCGTGTCAATTCACGGGCGATTTTATTTTTAACGAGACATCAAACATCATCGAGGGCCCCGCTAGGAGTTGCTCAAGCGCCTGTTTACAAATAAGAAACGTCGAAGAGACGAGTGCGTAATAAATTTTATAACACGGCATCGATTCGGATTCGTACGTAATAATAATATATCGGTTCGAATATTGGAATGTTTCGGTGCGCTCGGCGGGCATCCTAAAATAGACCCTCATCAAAGACAAGCAGGTTTGCAGCTGTAAATCCATTTCAGTGTGGCTTGTCCGCATTATAAATTGGATCGTACTGTGTACATGTGCACGTTAGTTTGTATGGCATTTATACAGCGAGAGCAGACGCCGCGTCCTGTGACCCCCGCGCTTCCATCTCATGTCGCACCGCATTCGTTTGCGTTTTCTATTAACGTGTCCGGGATACTATTAGGCTAGCTAGATGGATGTTGTAATTTGATTTTGTATACGCTCGCCGAATTAGAGGAAAACTAATGGGATACGTAAACAAAAACACGTATCCAAGTTCGCAACATTCATCCATTCAATCTCGTTTTAATTTGTAAAACGTTTTATTTATGTAAATGTCACCTGCATAAAAAATAGTCATTAACTCATTTTGACCTGAAACTGAGAGAAAGCAGGTGAGAAGCAAAAAATAAATTGCAAAACAGTTCGCCGAGTGACTAAACGTGAGAAAATGAGAAATAAAAACCGGTATTACTTTTAACAATGTCACTCGCTTGACTAACTACTTGTGTATGATAATTCGAGTCAGATTGCATTTGATGAAACGCGGTGCGCGAGCCGGGCCCGCTGAGCACTCTAGACGACCGCACTGCATAGATTTGCATTTTACGGTTTTGATACGTGAGCGAATATTCAGTGCGGTGTCGGCGTAGGTATCTTTTCAATTCGACGCGGCGGGAGCCGAGTGGCTCCTCGAGAGCGCTTGACGAGCGGCGCGTGCTCGAGTGCCCGGCCCGATGCGCCTGCGCAACAAACTCGCCCCCCGCACGCCCCTCGCCCCCTGACACTCCACACTCACCCTCGCCCGAAGGTTATTACAATTAACTGCAGCCCCGACTTAAGCCTCAATTTGGCACTAGCTACAGCTTCCTCGACGCGAAATTACACTTTTTTATACAAATAATAATTTTCTAGTTACTTTTTACTCTACGTTATATTTACGCTGACTTTCTGAGTTATTTTTACTATAACGAGAACAAAAGTGTTATAAAACTAAATGGTAAATTAATTTTTACACAGTAATGAAAAGAAAAGGTATAATAATCCTTTCATTGACAAATTAAACATAGACTTCTATCATTACTCTTCCGCATCACAATGATTTATTAAGACAATCAGCACGCAATATCTTGCTCTGTTCATACTCTAACAAGGAAAAAAGCTTATAAGGAGTCTATTTAGTTTCTTCGTCGATGTATCCTCAACACGTAGCAATCAGTCGGTAATCCTACGCATCCTTAGTCAGCGTCTCAAGTACGCACTTGAGCTTGAACTAGTTTTATGTCTCAACTGATAAAAGTCGTTTCTTCTGCCGCGTAATACTTTAAGTATCCCTTTACTGCCGTCTTAATCAATCGAAAAACGCTAAAAGAGTTTTAATTTTGTCTGTTCGTGCTCATTTATCAAAGGACAAGATTAAGACTAAGAAATTAAAAGTAGGAGACGCTTAGTCTTTATAGTCGACGATGTTAAGTAGTTATTGTTATTAGATGTTTATAATTCACCTTAAATGGGATTAAAGTTCTACCTGAGGTTTACTACTCTTGCATTGGTATTCCTTAGGACTAATTTGAAAAACCTCGTAACTATGTCTTTCATACTATATCATTTTGAAAGTCGCACTTATGCTACTGCTCTACGCTGAAAACAGGTATAGCTCCTATTTTAGAAGATAACTAATTACTTGTTGCTTGGAAAAAAATCCTCAAAATAATTATTTAAAGTTTTAAATCCCTTATTTAGCCATGGAAATGGAATAAGATATACTGTACGTAAGCTTTTCAATTTCCACCGCAGGCAGGAGTATATAATACGAAGCCACATGTCGCGATAAAATTACTGGCAACATTTTTTAACTAAAGCCAATAAAGCGACGTCATCTTTTTATAAGCGTTCATGCATAACGTCATCCATATAAATGACATTCTGCTACGTAAAAAGTTTGATCGACTTAAAATTTAAAACGTGGGACGGCATTATGCAACAAGACGTCCAAGAGTTGCACTGGCGTTGGAGGTTTACGTAATTTTAAACGGTCCACATTAAAAATTATTTCATCTTAAAGTAAAATAAGTAGGGAAGAAGAAACTTAATTTTGAATTCGTTTTTCCACTGACTTAAGCATTGTACGTTTAATTCTTTGAGCTAATGTGGTAAGACTTTCGAATGAAATTTTATTTTGGGAGCAAAAGCTATGAACAATTACTATGTATAGTCATGAAAGTAACCAATGTGTTATTTTTAGAAATATCAGAAAATGTCTACATGAAAATGAACTGACAATATTTATTTTAAATTTTAAATATCATAACTTTCTAAAAGTATACTAAGTACTATAAACAATAATCTTTAATTAATATTGATATTACAAAATATATTTTAAACAATTTGCAACGTTAATTTACCAAACAATTAATGCCAACATCCGAAGTAATGAAATTCCAATATTGAATATTTATTCAAATATAGACAAGCATTCCAGCGGCCATAACGATTCTATTGATGGAAAGTTCCAGAATATCCGGCATAGTTTCTATGATTCATTTGTCCGTGGCTTCAGTGGCTACAAATTGAATAGTAAATCTGAATCTCGTGTTTTAGATATCTAGAACAGTTTATGCGTTTGGAGATAATTTTCCGATATTTTCTATGAATATCATACTAATGTTATAAAGTGGTTGTTTAATTGTACATGTAATGTCTATTACATATATTGTGGTGATGTTCAGGTTTCCTTATTTAGTCAAAGAGTAACATACTTATTAAAGATTGAAGCCAAGTCTCCTTAATTAGTTCATTTTCGGTTTGTCTGCGGCGTACCAAACATACTTACTTCTCATATACAAGAAGTCACATAAACACCGATTTCTGAATTAAAAAAAATATAGTTTGAAAAGTGATTTTGTTTCAAGTTTTTTTTAATTTTGTCCTCTGACGACTAACCTCAAAGACAAGGCATCTGTGAACAACTTCAGGTGTAGCTCCACCGGTTATTTTTAGGGTTACTGATACTCATTACGGGAGGTCACTGATCCTTAACGTGATTTTTTAAAGTACTTCTATATAAAGAATTACTACATAAAAAATGCGCTTTACACTCGACATTAAACGAACTTCATACATGATTTCTATTTATTTTATATAAAAACGACTGGAATTATTGTAATATTTATTATATCTAGATAAGAAAGATATTGGACGATTGTTTTGTATTTTCTTGATGCTTTGTATCCTTATATGAAAACTCATCAGGTAAAACTACTTCAGAACTAATTTTCGGAATGTCTCAGATGTTTACTAGAAATAACATTTGTGTTATATTTCAGCACAATAAATCACTATTATCAGATGCGATAGGTACATGAATAAGACTTTGTCTTGAAAAGTCTCAAAAGTTTGCACAGAAATCGATCCAAGACTTCTGTCGTCTGTTATTATCGCTTACATTCTTCCAGATTCTATACATTCCGATTCCCTGCTTACTGGCACCGGGAATAAATCTTGCGTCAAATACATACGCCGATGGGGAGAGAGGGTGCAAATCTGTCATAAGGGGAGCTGGGACAAAAGTACTTCGGACCATTCATTCATTCGCCCGAGATTGTATTGAATCACGTCAGGGCTTATAGGCTGAACAATTAGTGCCAACGATTCGTTTTTTTCTTCACTTTGGCATTTATTGACTCAACATGCTACGGCGAGCGGACAATCGAATATAACGAAATCTATTGATTCCTGAAGCAATTCGTTTTGCTTTGTCGTCTCGACGGCAAATTTCAGTTTTGAGTGCCGTAGACAATGTAGAGGCATCTGTAGCTTGGCGCTTCGTATCGCTAACAATATGTCATGTTGAGGCACAATGAAGGAAGTCGATCTTTTGATGGGAGCATTTATTTTGTAGGTTCCATTGGTTGCATATAAGAATAACAAAGAAAAGTTAAATAATTCCTCTCAAATGTATAGTATCTGTCTAGATCATTGGGCCTTTATAGTTTTGTTAAAATATGAGTTTCATAGCAAAACTTCCATAATTTTTAAAAATATTTTAAAATTTTACTGTTTCCTAGAATAATGCAATAAATCAAGGAAAGTATGTAAGAGTGGAAAAATTGATATATTTTCTTGTCGTATGATCCCTATTATTAAATTTCTAAGGAGATTACGATCCCGTAATCTTGAAATATAACGTCCTATTTCATTCAGCCAGCTCGTTTCAGAAGAACGCTTAAAATTTATTGGCTATCGTCTTCGCTTACTATCAACGACCCACTACTGCCCCACAGCTGGGCACCTCCTAAAATAAGAAGGGTATATGCAATAGTTCACCATGTTGGCTAACATAGGTTTCCCCACACCCTTCACACAACTTCACACAACTTTGAAAACATTAGGGATAAATCTAGTGATGAGAGATTTCCTAACAATATTTTATTCAATGTCAAAATATTTTAAATAAAATATCAAAGGCGTCTTAGAACCTCCACAAATTCATGATATTATGCCTCACTACCGAGTATCTACTATAAAACAATTTACAACAACTGTACCGAGAACAAACTAGTTTTAATACCACTAATACGCACACATGCACAATAGTAACGTATAAGTAATTATTTTGAGCAAAGTTTAATTCTGCAATGCGCCATTGCCGAAAGTTTATAACTGAACTCAAAATTTTTACACCAATCCAATAACTCTTTTAGTAACTCCGTTTCGTACACACTGTTTTGTTAAGAATTAATGCGCCCATATTATCATCTTTCGGTGTCACTTTCCACATAAGTATCTAATTTTATATTCTATTTGCCATTTCGCTCGGAGTAAAGGTTATAATTAACTAATTTCTAACTTATGTGCCAGAGAAACAGAACATTTTCGCAAGTGGTACGTGAGTACATACCTTTTGTATAATTAAACTGCGGGCAAACCCAGTTTAAGTTTAATCCTATAGCCTCTTGACACCACACTCCCCCGGAGGGGAGCTATTTTGTTCGTCAACACTATCGACCGATGTGGAGACGAAAACGCTCAACCCACGCTACAAGTGTCATGCGAATTTCTACTATTACATGTATGTGGCATGTCTCATTTCGCATTGTCTTCTTTATAAGGACGTCGTTTTCTTTAGCGGGGATACCGAAAAAATACGGTTACAAGGCATATAGAGTTCAGTCAGATGGTAATCATTCATAGGGATTGCATGTTTTGTAGGCAGACTCCGTCATACGTGACACTTGTTTCTGTAGTTCGTATTTATTTACTCCCGCGAATGGCGCGCCATACATTTTCTAGCACATTTCTGTGTGTGAGTGGGCTCGAAAGCCTTTAGAGACGTCAAGAAGTTGTTTAGTGATAGTATAAGAACTTTCTGAGTGATATACGTGTAACTGTGGTAAGTGATACATTATAGATAGGTTACGTAGCGTTGGAAACTGAAATTTAGTATTCAAAGATAAATGTTCTCAAGATAATTATGTTCCAATCTAACTTTATGTTACTTTGGAGAATTTAAAAGTGAAATAGATTTAATTTTGAATTCATATTATAACAATAGTCTTTCTTCAAACAACCATAGCTATAATGGTAATTCAAATAATTTTACTGACAATTTTTAAATTGATATTGTTGAACTATCTCACGATAAAGAATGAATTATTTGTCTTCAGTCCCAAGCCATTAATCATAAAGATCACGCCATGCTTCTTTTTTGCTATTAATAAAATCTAGTATTGTTTTTAAAAGAAACTTATTCTTTGATAAATCGTAGCTAAGTAAAACGTTGAGTTATATCAGTTACTCGGTAATTATTATACAAGAGTAAAATTAATGTATTACAAGGTTTTGCCTACTTAGACATTTGACAGCGTACTCAGAACGGTTTTATGGATATGTCGAAGGTCACAGGAAACGTACCCGATTGTCCAGACCCTCCGGTCTAAATGTGACCCCACGACGGCTTACAACATTTAGGTCCTTATTACGCATTCTCGACATTTGCCTAATGTATGAAAATTTGAAAGAACGAACCATGTTGATGGTACTCGAAACAAAATAATTGCTACGGCCGCGCGGTCCCGGATTCGGCCTCCGCATTCATTATTCACTTTTTATTTCGCCCTCCCCTCGGCTTATAATTTGACTCGAAACATAAAATCAAGTTTTATTTGATTATGCGTGACAAAAAAAGAAAAATTCGGAATATCTCGTATCCTTCACTTTTAACACGAGAAAAGTCTCTATGATGAGTCCGCTATTGAGAAAGCCAACTTTCTTTACAATTGAAAATTTTGTTCGAAAGATGTTGACGGAGATATATTTTGAGTCTTATTTTGAGGGTGGCAGATGGCAGTATCACGTGACGAAATTTTACATTAGTCTGTGCTTCCAAAACAAAGCCGTCAGAGCCAATCTTAACAATAGCCTAGGCGCGGTACGAGCATAGTTTTTTGCATTTACTAAGAAGGGGGAATAAGCGACAAGTCAGCTCGTAGCGTCTCGCTTTCATCCACTCGCTAGGCGCGACTGCATAAAGGAAAGTAGGTATGTTCCTACTACATGAATGCCAAACCCCTGTGTGTATATAAAGTCATTCCGATGTGTTTCGAATGGCTTTCGATGACAAGTGCGCGGAGCCATTTCTCTTTTTAGACGGCTAAATGTGCCTATTGTTTTGTGAATGCGCTCTCAAGTAGCAAGCTCGCATCTGGGCACATTTTACTTGCTTAAGTGATTACTTCAGTAGAAATCTTTTTGCGCACTAGCTAAAATTCTATACTTACGAAAAGCGATGCCTTGTTGCCTACGGTAAAAATACGAATCATTTTATTCCCAATAATATCACAACGCAAATATAATAATAATACGTATATTAGGGTGCACCTATTCGTTGAAAGACTCGAAAGAAGTGGCCTTTTGTTCGCACGTCGAAGGCCCAAGTAATAAGACGTAAAAAGTAAAAGAAACACACATACTCATATATAAGCCACACCGTACCCACTTCATCCATTTCTGCGATTGTACGGATCCTCTTTAAATTTTTCACGGGCTTATCAACGCATCGATCACGCGTTATTTATTCAGCTCACGACGTAATTCTGAGAAGTATGCTCATTTACATGCATTCGCTTTTTCCTTCGTATTTACTTGTTTGTGCTCGCTTTATCGAATATTGAATGAAAACACACAGTCACTTCGATGATTTTTTATTTACACCGTACGTTTTATTAAAGTTTAAATTGCAGTACCTATAATGTTTTTTTTTATTATTTAAAGTCTTATTTGTTCTTTATAACTATAGATTCATTGGTGAATAAATGAAAATAGATTGTAAAACTTTCCTCATTTCAAGTCTATAAGCATACTCAAAGTAATATAATTTATTTGGATGTCTGCAATACGCCACAAAACAAACACTTGCCGGATGCCGCAACAGATTCCATTTAAGCCAGCAGTTTGAGTTATTGAAACACATATCTGTCTCAATAATTTAAATCATATCGGTTCCTGAATAACAATGCTAGGTGGAGCCAAGTCTAGTTATTCTCGGAATTAACAAGAGTACAAAGCGACAGACAGCGAGCATCAGAACGAGATAGAGATTAATACTGTACAAGTGTTGGTGAAGCCGAGAAGCAATAACGTTCCGTTAATGTCTGCCATTTAGAACGTACGCGGTTACTGTCTTGCGTCGCCTGACGTCGTACGCCACAACCGACGACGTACTTATTTTACGTCGCGTCGCGAGTCGTAGACTAAACTAACGAGACTGGCAACCTAAGCCTTGGAATCACCATTTGCCATCCGTGCGGTCTTTGTATTGTTACAAATGGCATAGATCTGTTGGCAACCGCCCCGTGCGAGACCTAATGAGCTGTGAAGTAGATAAGGTGTGCGACACGAAAAGACGGGATCATCCCCCTATCTATGCGGAATGCGCGCTGCGCTGGAGAACGTTACAGATATAACCATTTATATAGCGCCGCATCAGATAATGCCACTGAGGTTCTAATGGTTGAATTATTGTTATAGATTCTCGAAAACGAATGTGTCTGGCGTCTAAAAGATGAGCAATGAGAGAATGAGTGAGAGAGATATTAACTCGAAAATTCGGATCAAGAACGAAGCGAGACGGGTTAGGGAGATAAGTAAAGTCATTAATGTGGTTAAAATAAACGAGGAAGACAAAGACCCGGTAAGCCGAGCGGAGGCTGTGGATGGACAAAAATGAAATGCAACGTCAGCGTTGATTGTCGGTAACCTTTGTACCGGCAAAATGCGGGATCCACCGAAATAATTCCCTCCATGTAAAAATTGATTAATATTGTCTCGGCTGCAGGCACTGCTATAAGTGATATTCACTCTTTCGTACCGCAGGAAAATGTAAAAGAAAATGGTTTCAACTGACTAAAATATTTTTGAACATCACAGAGATAGAGAGTATTTCAAATAGTAAAAATGTCTGCGTCTACATAATTGTGTGAATGGTGACGTTGGGTGCGTCGGTATTTTAGAATACAATTCCTTTACCTGTAAAATGTAGTCGCAACAATGTGCCTAGGTATAGAGAAGCTTTTGGTATTTGAAATTCATAGAGAATTTTGTGTAAACAACAAACGATTCGAAATGACGGTAGTCAAATATTTATTGCACTTTTTCCGCTTACCTCATGGGACCAAATACAAATTGCAGTGGCATTTTTAGTTGCGAAAAACTATGTTCTGTTGTAGTATGGAGAGTAGATGGGAATAGAAAATTGCAATATGTAGTATTGCGATACACGGTACAATTCTAGTTAGAATGTAGTGACTATGCCAGCGGTTTGTGACTTTTGTCTATTATTCAATTCTATCGATGCAATTAACAAACGATACAAATATTTACTCGTGTATGCTCTGCCTCGTAAAAATCATTGGATGAATAATAAAGTATGAGTAGAATTTTATTATTATTTATCTGACTCGGGAGAGTATGTGAAGTAATATGTGTCGTTATAAATGTCTCGTTTTCAAAAAACATGTGGGATTGAAGTGGGCTTTATTTTAAGCGGTCAGGTTTTTGCATTTATAAAAATCATGGTTCTTTTATACTGTATTCACTTGATATTGAAGGAGCTTATTTAATTCTAAGAAATATATCACTAACAGCATAGCAATATTGTCAGTATCTTGATAATCACATGTCACAAATGCCATTACATACATATATACGTATAACCTATCCGAACATAGTCGTATTGTACGAAGTGTGTAAAATTAAAACTGTTTCAGTTCCTATAGATTGCAAATAATGATTTTCATTCAAAACTAAATGTCGACCAGTCAGGGGCGATTCCAATCTGCAATCAAAATCACGTACTTACACCAAAGCTTATATTTATAATCGTACATATTTTTAATGACTCAGCCGTATAAAATACAGATTTATATACCAAGGTAAAGTCAATGGTATTATATTTGATATTGTCTTTCATTAATTTTGGTCTGATGTATGTATCAATTATGGAATTATCTATCCTATATGACGGATACTAGTATTTCTATTATTAATAATCTACTGATATTCTAAACAATCTTTGTATCTACTCGTATTATTCTTACACTCAGACTCCTTTATGAACGGGAACATTAAGAGTCTGCCAACGAACTTGCAATTTTTATGTTGCAACAACTACATGAACGAACGCTTGTCTGTATGACTACAAACTCGTAATAGTGACTCAAATTCGCGACTACATACAATACCATGGAAAATACAGTTCATCTAACTGATTTGTAGATATTATCTGTTACTCTAGAGTACAGATTTATTTAAGAAATAAATGGAAATGTTAATAGTCAGAGAGTCAGAGAAATATGTTAGCGTTATTTATGATATGACAACGACATGAACGAATCCTTGTCTATGACTACAAACTCGTAATAATGACACAAATTCGCGACTATATGCAAGACCATGGCATCTACAGTTCACGTAATAGATGTGTGTGGACGTAGGTATCTGCTATTCTAAGTCACGCAGTTCCATATAAATGGAAACGGTAATAGTCTATCAATACATTAGCGATTGTTATGTTATTACAACTACATGAACGAACGCTTGTCTATGTCTGTAAACTCGTAATAATGACTCAAATTCGCGACAATATGTAAGACCATGGTAACTACACTTCACGTAATTGATGTGTGTAGGTATATTTGTTGTTCTAAGACACATTTTGACGTGACAACGTCTTATAATACGATCGAGCCGGCCTCGCCGCATCAAAAAACATGACTCATGCGGCGTTACTTCGCTCTGAGGCGTTCCATTTAAGGCTTGAAATGCAAGCGAAAGCGCCGAACGAGCGATAAAGAGGCACAATCGACCTCCGCGTATTTACCTTCTTCTCTATATCCATACAAAATATTTATCTAACAAATGAAATTAAAATTTTCTTTTGAAAAATGCAACCATTCCATCAATATTTTCTTATGACGTTGTCACGTTCAACTATCGTCAGTAAACCAACTTTACAGACAACAGACTTTTTTTTTTATAAATGGAAACATGAATAGCAATATATAAGTGATTTTTATAATATGATGAGTACGTAAATGAACACTTATCTACCTGTATACGAAGTCGTAATAATGACTCAAATTCGCGACTACATGCAAGACCATGGCAACTACAGTTCACGTAATTGATGTGTGTA